>VWZW01005954.1:15371-46021 GCA_013397115.1 Edolisoma coerulescens
GTCAGAAACCTCTGCAGAGAGGAGCCTTTAATTTGGGGGGGGGGCATCTCTGTTTTGTGGGGGGCACCTGCGCTGGGGGGGGAGAGGGGGGAATTTTTGGCCCCCCTGGTCCAAGAGGACGCAGCCCCCTCCCTCCATTCTCCGCTGCGGGAGTGGGGGGCCGGGGGCACAGCGTTGCTGCCCGGATGGGGGGTGACAAGAGAGGGGGGTGACAGCAGGGGGACATCCCTTTTAGGGGAGGGGATCCCCATCTTGGGGTGGGCTTCATCGCACCCACCACATCCTCCCCCCGCCCAGATCGGGGTGCTGAGCCCCTGCTTTGGGTGGAAGTGGGGTTCCCCTGAGGATTTGGGGGAAGGGAGGGGGGAGATGAGAGCTCTCGCTGCCCTCCTCCCGCCGGCTCCCGGTGCCTTCCCTCCCCCAGGCCGCGGCTCCGTGTCTGGATGCCCCGCGGCGGGTGCCAGCTGGCCCCCTCTGCGGCCCCGTTATAGTAGGTACTATTTTGGAAAGAGCAGAAGACACCGAAGCAGTTAATGAGGAGAGAAATACGTTAGCGGAGAAACTCCTGGATCGGGAGGAGGAGGAGGAGGAGGCTGAAGACGAGGGGGGGATGCACATTTCGCTGCCCTAATTGATCCGGTGCCATCCTCGTCCCCACGCACCGGGAACATCCACCGGGTGCCTCAACTTTGGCCGGGAGGCTCCAAGTTACACAATCACCCCGTTATTAAACCTCCTCCCGCTATGGCTTCCATCATTCCGGCCCTCTGGGAAGCGGCGATTTTCCCAGGAACGGTTCTAATCCACGGCCATGGAGGTGCACCCACCACGCTGCCATCTCTCCCTCTTCTTCCCCTCTGGATGTGTCCGAGCGATTTTTTTTTTTTTNGATTTTTCCGAGGGTTTTTTTTTTTTTTTTTTTTTTTTTTTTTTTTTTTTTTTTTTTTTTCCTTTTTAGCCTTTAGCCTGTCATGTGGCCGATCACATGTTTGATGTTAATAACCTCAAACCCAGGGAAAGGGGATCCGGGTGGCAGCCGGAGCGTGGAGGCCCCTCAGGCTCGGGGAAGCAGCTCCGCGCTTGCCCACGGTGGGAGGGTTTTTCTTTTTTTTCTTTTTTTTTTTTTTTAATGGGAATAATCCCAAAACGCCCCCAGATTTTTTTTTTTTTTTGGGGAGGGGGGGAATGATCCGGGGTGTTCCCGGGGGCCGTGCGTGTGGCGTGGCGATTTGTAGGTCTCCGGAGCGGCCGGTGCTGTCCGTAAATCTCCTTTTAAATCCCAGGCAGCTGCCTGTGTTTAGGTTGGGGAAAGGTAATGTCAATGCAGCCATTATGATTCAGCTGAGCCGGCCTCATCCAGGCCCTCTCCCCTCTCCCAGGGCTTCCAGATCCCGGGAATCCCTGTCAGGAATCCTGCAGGTGCCTCTCAGAGGTTTGGCAACCCCCCCATAACCTCGTGGTCCCGCTAATTACGTTCATTAATCCCCTGTCCAGGTGGGGTGGAGGCTCAAGGCCTGCTCTCTCCGTGCTCCAACGCTCCAAAATCCACAATAACTTCCCAAAGATTCCCTCTTATTCCCCCAGGTGCCCTCGAGTGGAAATTTGGGGGAGAAATATCTCCCTCTGAGGGGTTGTTGTTGTTTAAAGGTGGTGGCGTTGTTGGTGGTTATTAATAATTAAAAGCCGACGGTAAAAAAAAGCTCGTTTTGTTCCCTGCAAAATGCCTGCAGTTAAATAGGATGTGGAGTTTTAACTATGTTTAACCTATATATTTACATCTCCAGGGCCCTGCAGAAGGCCTTGACTGTAATTAGGTTTAGGCAGAGGAAATGCAGTTTTGGGCTGAAACTTGTGCTGGGGGAGCTTGGTTATTAAAATCGCAAATTTGGAGGGGTGTCAAGAATTGAGTTTTATTAAAATCTTGAATTTTGAGGTAGGCCTGGAATTGCTTTTTATAAAATCTCCAGTTTTCGGGTGCTTCAGGAATTGATTTTTATTAAAATCTTGGCTTTTGGGGGAGGTCAGGAATTGCTTTTTTTTAAAAAATCTCACGTTTTGGGATTTGTCAGGAGTTCCTTTTTATTAAAATCTCGAATTTTGAGGCAAGAATTGCTCTTTGTAGCCCAGTTTTAGCAGGAAACTGATGGCTGACGGTGACGGAGACCATTAATGTCCAAATTTTGATCTCCACAGAGCACTTGGGATGGTTCTGCTGGAAATCTGAAGGATGAGGGAGTCTGGTTTGCCTGCATTAGCCCAAAGTTAGGCTTGAATTACCTGGTGGATCCATGGAATTGACTGATGGATCCACATCCTATGAAATCCCAGTTATTCAAGGGAGTGAGATGATTAATTAATGAATAATGATGATGCTTTGGGCTGCTGCAGTGGATGCATCCTGGAGCTCGGGGTGTTCCCCCTCTCTGTGCCCCTTTAAAACAAACCTGCAGAGCTTTTTTTGGTCATTTTTGGTTGAATTTTGTGGTCATTTTTGGTTGAATTTTTTGGTCATTTTTGGTTGAATTTTTTGGTCATTTTTTGGGTGGAATTTCGTGGCCATTTTTTGGGTGGAATTTCGTGCTCCTGCTTCCTTCTCCTTGCTGGAAGCTGTGACATCCTCTGGGAAGCAGAGCTGGGTCCAGGAGGATCCTGGCGGTGCAGGGAGCTGGTGTTGGAAGTCAGAGACATCCCTAATTCCCACCCTGCTCCGTAGTGCCTGGCTGGGATTCCTGAAGTGGGATCCTGCTTTTCTGAGATGGGGTGAATCCCAGGATTCCTTGGATTCCCAAAGTGGGATCCTGCTTTTCTGAGATGGGGTGAATCCCAGGATTCCTTGGATTCCTGAAGTGGGATCCTGCTTTTCTGAGATGGGGAAAATCCCAGGAATTGTGGTGTAAAGCTGGTTCTGCAGCCAAAGCTGTCCTGGAAATGGGTTGGATTTCCCAAATTTGTGCTTTGCTGTCCTTTCTTCAGGACTTTCAGGCACCTTTCTGCGTGTCCAGTTTGGGTTTTTCCCAACTGGAAGACATTTAAGGTGTGTGGGAATTTTAAACCCCCGTGATGTGATGCTCCCTGAAATTTCAGTGTCTGCTTTGTGTGGGAACCTCCTGGATGTGTTTCAGTAGGGACTTGGGAGACAGGACACAGGGAACGGATTCCCACTGCCAGAGGGCAGGGTTAGGTGGGATACTGGGAAGGAATTCTTCCCTGAGAGTGTGGGGAGGGGCTGGGATGGAATTCCCAGAGGAGCCATGGCTGCCCCATCCCTGGAAATGCCCAAAGCCAGGGGGGATTAAACCTGGGACAGTGGAAATTGTCCCTTCCCGTGGCAGGGGGGTGGAATGAGGTGATTTTAATGCCCTTTTCCCACCAAACCATTCCATAAATCCATAATTCCATGCCGTCACCGACCCGTTTCACACCGAGCCAGAATTCCTGGGAACATCGGGACACCGGGAGCTCCCAAAACCTCATCCAGCACCTGCCCCCTCATCCCGGCTGGGATCACACCCCAGGAGCCTCTCCCTCCTCTCTGTGAGCCTCCGGAGCGTGGCGGAGACGCCGGAGAGCAATCCCACGGGATTTGTTCCGCAGCCTCCGGGGAGCCCGAACCCCGGCGTCGGCTCAATCGCTGCCTCCTCGGAGAGTTCAGGGGCTGTTCCAGTTCATCTCGCTGCCTCGAGATGCTTTTTTTTTTGGGGGGGGGAGATGAGAAATGTGCAGCTCTCTTCCCACCTTGTTTTTAATATCAGCTACAACTCTCCCTGGAAGCGTGAGCGTTGGATTTTTTCCAGGTTGGGAGGTGTTGGGAATTTTCGTCACGGAGCACGCGCCGATGTGAAAGTCAGAGGAGCTTTTTAATTGAGGGAAATCTTAAATAGAGAGGAAATTACGGGGTTTTAAACTCGCCGGTTGGTTTGGCTTGTTTAGTGGTGATGTTTTGTAGGAATTAAGGAATACCCAGGGGGAAAAGGAGCTGGGAAAAATGGCTAAAAATGGAGTAAAGGCCAAGCTCCGTGTGCTCGGACCTCGGGATGCCAAGAGAAACGTGCGAATGCCACCAGGGTCAAGACGTGGAGGGGGGATCCCTAAAAAGCAAGTTGTGTCATAATACAGCAACTTGGCTGGACAGAGCTCAAGGAGGTGTGGGGTGAGGCAGTCCTTAAAGCAGGAACCCCGTGGGATCCCGCTGAATTTCTTGGGAATGTGGTATTTTTTGGGGGGGGCGGTTCCAGAAAAAAACCCCAAAACTTGTCCAAGTAATTCTGATATTGTTCTGTATAAACAGGAAAGATGCTTTGTTAGCCATAAATGGGATGTGCTGGGAAAAGGGGCCGGTTTGTGGCTGCGCCAAGCTTGGGGCTGATTTTGCTGGATCTTGTGGCGTTTCATCCCAAAAATGAATCCAAAGGCAAATATCTCGGGATAACACAAGCTGTTCCTGTTTAGGGTGTCCCTGGGATGCCCCAAACAGAGCCAGAGATGCCTCTTTTTGGGCTCAAACTCTGAATCCTGGCATACAGGGATGCTCTGCTCGCTCCTAAACCTGCTAATGAACGTGCTAATTAACAGAAATGCTGGTGGCAAACCCCAAACCCAGCGCCAGGCTCGGGCACAAAACCCCATTGGGGAAGGGCCATAGGGCACCAGGGCACATGGATTGGACTGGGATTCATCCCTTCCCTCTGGGAATAACTCCAGCTGCTCCAGGTGGGTGCTGGGGTGGGCTGGGCAGGAGGGAAGGCCGTGTTCCTCAGGATCCCGCTGTTCAATGGTATTTTCCTGCCTCTCAGAGGCTGGGAAAGGTTAATCCCGTTTTCCCCGCTCGAGGCCGTGAAGGGCCTCGTAGCAATAAATGAGCCTGGATTAATTGGTTGCCGTGCCAAAAGAGTATTTTTTTTATTTAACGAGAGGTGTCAGCGTGGTGAGAGGAGTGGGTTTGGGGCCGCTCCGGCTGCGCAGGCAGGAGGAGGGAAGGCTGTTCCTTAGGAAGTAGGGCAGGGTGCTGGCTTAAAATAGCTCCGAGCGCTGGGCTGTGCTGAAGGAGCTATTTAGGTAAATCCTGGGGTCTCGCTGGGGGCAGAGCCGCCTGCTAATCTAAAGATACTCCTTGGAGATCTATATTTGTCCGGGATCCTTCCCGGCTTGGCCGGTTTTCCAGGTATTCCCTGCCCGATCCCGCCGGGGACGGCGTTGGGACGGCGGGCGTGTTTACGGGACGGTGATGGCTCGGATCCTAATGGAATTAGACATCATTAAGCAGCGGGAGCGAGGGAACAGGCTACGTAAAGGCATCAGCGTGATCCCATAATGCAGGGCTTGGCTGCCAGCGGCTCCTGGAGGCCGGGATGGCCGTGCCAAAGGGGCACATTCCGGTGGCACCGGAGAGCCGGGTCGGGTGTGGAATCCCGGAATGGTTTGGGTTGGAAAAGGATCTTAAAGCTCATCTCGTTCCATCCCCGCCTGCCACCTTCCCTGGTTGCTCTAAGCCCCGTCCAGCCTGGCCTTGGACACTTCCAGGGATGGGGAATCTGCAAATATCCTGGGAAAACCCCTCAGGACAGCGAGGGTGGGGCAGAGGGAGTGATGGGTTGGAGCAGAGGTGAGGTGGAGGTTGGAGGGTGGATGCTCCTGTGTCAGAGGGCGCTCTGAAGGAAAAGGAATCTCAGAGCAGATTTGAAGGATTTTCCTGGCAGGAATGTTGGGCTGTCCAGGCTGTTCTCCAGCTTCTCCAGCCTCTGAAACAAAACCTCGCTGCTGCCTGGTGAGAGCATCGGGGCAGGGGTGGGACGAGGTGATCCTCAAGGCCCCTTCCAACCCAAACCATCCTGGGATTCTGTGATCTCCCTGTTCCCACGAGGAGCAGAGCTGGATGCGAGCGTGTGGAGCAGTGGGATCTCCTCGGACTGGGAGCCTCCCTGAGGAGCTCAGTGGGGGTTGTTCCTCCAAAATTCTCCACCAGTCTGCCTTCTGGGGTTTCCCTTTGCCACGGTGGAGATGTAAAATCTGAGTTTAAAGCACTTTCCGTGCTCCAAGGGGGATCTGGGGAGAATTTCCCAGGATCTCCCCCATGTAAGGCAAAGCGGTTCAGGATGAATTTCAGGAGAACGGGGAGAAATGGTGTCAACCTCGATTGCTCCAGAAAATATTCCCTTTTATCAGCTGCCGAGCGTGGCAAAACATGCTAAAATGGCTTCTCGAACAGAATATTATCCCAAAGGTGATGTCTTGGAAAAACACCACGAGGGTTTTCTGGAGGAAGAGTGACCAGGGCTCGGAGGCTGGGATTGCTGCTCCAGCAGTGGCCGGAGGCTCCTCTCCTCCTGCTCCATCCCTGACACGGGCAGGTCTGGGAAGCTGCTCTGGGAATGATTTATCCCAGGTTTTTTTGGGGCTGCTTTTTGGTTTGCAGCTTGGAGAACTGCTCTGGCTGATCTCCAGGGTGGGAAGATTGGAATCCCTTCGTAGCTCCCCTTGGGACCATCAGCACCTCGGTGTGGTCTGAGGTGATGTGTGGGTGTAGAGAATTCCCAAAGCTGGGAATAGGCACCTCACAGGGAATGTTTTACCCCGAGCAGTTGGATCCAGTGAGGATCCCCCTCAGCGTGAGGGTTTGAGGCCTGAGCAGGGAAGAGAAGAGAAGCCACCACCCTGATTGTGTCAGAATTCATCAATTTGTGCTCACATTCCCATTTATCCGTGCTGTGACCACCTTTTGCTGGATGCATCCAAACACTGGCTGCTCCAGCGGGAATATTTCTGGGGGTTGTTTTGTCCAGGATTCCCACGTGGATCAGCTCCTTCCCCGGAGCGAGATCTTGGAAGGACACAACGTGCAAAGTTGTGTTTGCTTAGAGCAGGTTTGAAATGGGATCCAGGAGCCCCTCGGGAGCCGGCGGGAGGGTCGGGTTCGCATTCCCGGGATTTGCCTTTTCCACAAAGCCCCCGCTGTGCCTCCATTAATGATCTATTAGTGGCCGTGCTGGAACCTTGGGAAACAGGTGGTGAATTTCCCTGCCTGCTGACATCCAGGAATCCCCTCCCGGCTCCTTTGGGGAGCTCGCTTCTTTTTTTAAGTAGCTGCAGCTGTTTGCTCTAAACCTCCTTTTTCTCTTCCTTTTTCTCTTCCTTTTCCTCCTCCTTTTCCTCCTCCTTTTCCTCCTCTTTTTTTTCCTCCTCTTTTTTTTCCTGCTCTTTTTTTTCCTCCTCTTTTTTTTCCTCCTCTTTCTTTTCCTCCTCTTTTTTTCCCTCCTCCTTTTCCTTGTCTTTTTTTTCCTCCTCCTTTTCCTCCTCTTTTTTTTCCTCAAGCTTTGCAGCGCCTCCCTGGAGTCCATCCCACCGAGCAGAGGGAGACTCCACATTTGTTGAGTGATGCTTTTCTGGGAATACATTGATTTTTAACCTCTGGAAAGTTTGTAGAGCTTGAGGGTCTCAAAGAGAGAGGTTTTCCAGGCTGGAATTGCGGGGTTTTTGGGCTCTCCTGGGTGAGCTGGCACTCGGTGATGTCCAGAGCCCACATCCCTGGCAGAGAACTCGGCTCTGGACAGATTGGCTCAATGACAATCCCAGGAAAATCCACATCAGTGCCGGTCATTAAGAGCCAAATCCGAGCTGAAAACTTGATGGACCTTGCAAGCAAACGTGGATTTTATCACTTCAGGGAGGCTGGGGACGCTCCGTGCCCACGGAGAGCGTTTTTGAGGTCTCTGATCCCTGGGGAGCTGTGGCAGGAGCAGGAGCAGGACCAACCCCGCGGATCCAGGTCTGGATTCGGCTTCGTTCCGGAGTCGGGGCAGGATCCGGGGTGTGAAGAGCCGTGGCAGGGAGGTTTTGTGAGCAGCTCTGCTGGCGCCTGGCGTGGCCGCCGGGCTTAAGTCGCCTCTGTTCTAATTAAATACTCCCGGGTTTAATCCTGCCCGGCTCCTCCGGGAGCAAGGAGAGGGAGCGGAGTTCCAGCTCCACCTCGTGGGACCGGCACCGCCGCCTCTGCGATCGGCAGCCGTGGCAAAACCCCGGCCCTCAGCTCTGCTGGGGAATCCTCCTCGGCAAAGGCACCTTGGTTTGTCCCGGCCTCGCTATTTCCTGGCTGGATTGCCAGTAGAACCAGGATAATCACCTGCTACCCCGAAGTTTTTGGGAGCCGTGAGCATGGTTCAGGCAGCTGTAAGGTTTCAGTGTCTGTGTTTCTTCCCTGTGAGGCACTGGAATGGTTTTCCCAGAAAATCTGGGGCTGCCCTGTCGCTGTCGAGGCCGAACGGCGGGATAAGGAAAATGCAGAATCTCAGGATTGGAGAGGAAAGGAAGCAAATTTAACAATTTCCAAGGGTTTTTATGTACTAGTTCACAAGAGGGGTGGTAAGGGGCATAAGGCAATCGGCCCTCTGGCCACCCATCCCTTGAGGAGATCAGTCAAATTCTAAGATACTTATTTCTAAATATTTTCCTAGTCAAAACCATAACAATCAGGCAAACATCCTGCAGGTGCAAGAAGTTTACAAAACTGTAACATAGTCTGAGGTAGTCTGCATGGGAAAGACAGAGCTCTCAGAAAATGCTGCAGAGAGCTGAAGAAATTCCCTGCTGAAGCTTTTTCAGCATCCATAGCCTCCCCATCCCTGGAAGTGTTCAGCTTGTGGAGCAGCCTGGCCTAGAGGAAGGTGTGGTGGAATGAGATCATCTCGAAAGTCCCTTCCCACCCAAATCATTCAGGAATTCTGTGATTCTCTGATATTTCCTTGGAAATTCATGGCTGGGCTTAGGTTTGTGTGGTTTTTTTATCCTCTTGGCTTTGCACGCCGAGTTTCCGTGGGGGCCGGGGCCGTGCCCTGTTTGTGTTTGCATTTCCATGCACGGAGCTGTCACCTGCTTTTTTTAGCCTTAAATGCACCTGGCTCCCGCTCAGCCCCAGGGCCTGCCAGCTTCTCCCAGCGTGGCCTCAAATTTTGGGTGTTACTCCTGTGGAGTCGACGAGGCAGGGACAGATTTGCTGCTGGGAACGGCTCCGTCACTTCATCCCAGCCCGGCTCTGTTTTGGGATGACCGTGACCGTCCCCTTCGAAGAAATCCTTCATTCAGCCCCTACAATGGGGATATTTTTAGGGTTTATTGTGAGGAGATAATTCTGGTTTGCCTCACAGAAAGGAATCCGTGGCTCCAGGTGAGGATCAGAGCCAGCTCTCGGAACCGGGAGGTCGGATTCAGCTCCGAGGAGTTCTGGATAAAACTGGGACGTTTCAAACTGCGTCTGTTCAAAGGAGCTGCTGCTCCAGAGGAATTCAGATAACCCCAAATCTTTGGGGTCTGCCTGCAGGACTGAGAGGCAGAATTCTGGAATTTTTTTATTTCCCTTCTATTTGTCAGTCTCTGGAGCTTCTGAAATCTGGGGAGTTCCTTACCCAGAGCAAAAAGGAAGATTGGAACATGCAAAGATTTGGGGAAAAACAGATAGAAATGGCAATAATAATATAATAATAATAATAATAATAATTCCTGGCTCTTGCTGCTTTTATACTGGAAGATTTGCTTGATTTGGTGATTTTTCTTTGATATTGATGTTTATTTTAGTAAGGGAGAAGTTCCTTATTTCCTCAGGTGGGAGGTGATGAAGCTCCACTCTTTTTTTTTGTTCCACAGAGCTTCTGCAGCTGGAACGAGCAGTTCTGTGCCACGGCAGGGTCAGGCTGCCCGTGCCAGCCCTGGAAAATGACACAGATTATTTGTCAGGGTTTGATCCAAGCTTGGAAAAATCGGGATATCGAGCACACACACACACACACCTGGTTTTGCAGGTTCTCACATCAGCTCACCCTGAGGCACCTCAGGGGAGAAAAAAACCTCCCAAAAACCAGAGTGGGGATTCTTAAAGCAAAGGTATTTTGTGTTTAACCGCCAGAAATTTGTGTGGTTTGGTCATTTTGGGAAGAAGAAAGATCATTCCATGGGAAATGGGGTAGGTGCTGATAAATAGGGTGGTCAGGGATTGGGAGATGATGGAATTCCCATCCCTGGAGGTGTCCCAGGAAGGCCTGGACGTGGCACTCAGTGCTCTGAGCTGGGGACAAGTCACAGGCTGGAATCGATGACCTTGGAGGGCTTTTCCAAGCCGGATAATTCTGGGATTCCGGGATTCCAGCATCACCCAGCTGCTGAGATCCAACCTGTCCTGGCTTTTGGCCTGGATCTGGGGTGGAGCAGCGGGAAAAGCAGGGTGGCTGGAGCACTGCTGGAGCGACAGTGACATCCATCCCCTGCCTCCGAGGGTCTGTTCCTCATTAATGACCCCGAAAACTCCGCAGCATCCCGAAAATCCACCTTTCTCTGAGCAAAAATTGCCGTCTCCGTGGCCTTTCCGTGCTGGATTTCTCCACGTTATTCCCTCCGTGTGAGCCCCGGACTGGGCTTTGAATAGATGAATGTAGGTTAGGTGTGAATGGGAATAAAATAGGGGATAAAAATAACATTGGGCTGTTTGGAAATGGGAAAGAGGAGAAAAAAAAGCCCGCCCTGCGCTGGAGGCAGCTTCCTCTGCCTTTCAGGGCGGGTTTGGATGGCTCCTGCTGGACTTTTCCTGGGAATGTTTCTACTTTTGACAGCCCATCCAGCTTCCTCAGTGTCCCAATCCTCAGTTTTGCCCCAAAATGTGCTTTTTTTTCCTTCAAAGTGCCTCTCTCTCCACGATGAGGAGCGAGCAGGGAAGGGGCTTTGCATCCAGCGCCCTTTGGATCCGCTCCCAGACGGGCATCGGGAGCTCCAGGGAAACCTCTCTCGAGTTTGTTTTTGAGATTTTTTAACCCTGGGGGATTTTTTGGGGGGGGATTGAGGGTTCACCTTTTCCCTGCAGACCCCGGGAGCGGCGTTTGGCCGGCGCTGCCACTCCAGGCACGGAGCTCTTGCTCCTTTTTCAGGCATGAATCCGCCTCGGCTGCTCCGTCCGAGGGACTCTGGGATATATAAACAATCACTCGTGGATCACTTTGTTTTCTCTTCCGTGGCACTGAGCTCTGTCTGGAGGTGGGGATGGGGCAGCCCCGATGAAGCTGAATTTTAAGTGCATTTTAAGGACAGCTAGGGAGGAATGTGATTTATTTTTCCTGCGGGAATTGCATCTCCTGGCAGAGAGGGGCGAGCGATGCTCTGGGTTGGCAGAGTTGGTGGTGGAAAAGCAGCTTATCCCCAAATTCTCCCATCCTTAACTATCCATGCCCTCTCAGAGTGTTGCAAACACTCCCTTGCTCCTGGCCTGGCAAATAAAATCCGCATTAATTCGGCGGGAAATGGAGTCTTGCCCTGGACTCCAGCAAAGAGCTCTCTTTAATTTTCCTTTTAATTTCCTTTGAGCTCTCCCTTGGGCGCACCTGACCTTTTAATCCGTTTCACACCTCAAACTTCCCTTGCTTTTGTGTCCTTTTGTTGGTGGCTCGGCGGAGCAGGAATTGCCTTTCCCTGGCAGCGGGTTCAGATGCCCTTGGTGGAATTAGAAACCCCAGACCTGCAGATTTCACTGTTTAAACAGCACTGGGTGCAACCCTCGGGTTTGTGTGCAGAGGGAAGGTGGCACAGAGGTCACGGGGTTGGATTCTTGGGACGTTGTGGGTGTTTTATCCATCATTTTTGTTAATTATGAGGGAGCTGGCTCCGAGGACGAGCTCGTGTCTGCCCTGCTTGGGCATTCCAGGACCAACCATGGAATTGCAGTGACGAGGAGCAATGGGTTTGAGCTGAAAGAGGGGAAATTTAGGGTGGATATAACAGAAGGAATTCCTCTCTGGGAGGGTGGGGAGGGGCTGGGATGGAATTCCCAGAGAAGCTGTGGCTGGAAATGTCCCAAGCCAGGTTGGAGCAACCTAGGACTGTGGAAGGTCCTTCCGTCCCAAGCCATTCCACGACTCTGTGATTTTCTTGGGGAGATAAGGAGTTACCTCCTCATTTTTCAGATAAGAGCAGCACCTGGGTGAGTCTCTCCACCCTTCTCAGCGCCCTGGGGCTGCAAAATTCCAGCTCAGTTTGCTCTGAGGGCTGTTCCTGCTGTTGGGAGAGCCCAGCCTGGCTGTGGGAGCATCCTCTTGTTCCTGTCCGAGGGAATGGAGATGGATGAGGATCAAATCGAGATCTTTAGCAGAAGTGGGGTGGCTGAAGGGCTGGCGGAGCTGAGGAGGAGCCGGTTCCTGGTGGTGCCCAGCTCCCTGTGGGAGCGGAGCCGTGCGGAGCCAAGGAGGGAACTTACATAAAAGTTCTTGGCTGCTCGCGTTGGCGCAGCCTCAGATTTGGTCTTGCGTAACTTGGCTCGCTGGGGCTACCAGGAGAAGGCAGAGCCGGGAGCTTCCCGCGGGTCTCTGCATGGTGGGATGGGCAGCGCTGCTCCTGGGGTCACATCCCATCTTTGCTGAGCTCTCTGACCCCATTTCTGGGGCTTTTCAGCTCCTTAGGGTGGCTCTGGAGGTGTTGGCTGTGCCTGAGGGCCTGGAGTGATGGGGAATGTGGAGATGAATGGTTCCTATTCCTCTGTTCTCTTCCTTATAAATCATTTGACCTCCCTGGCTCCCTTCGGAGTCGGATGGCAGATGCCAGGACAACCACAGGGTTTGTAGTACTTAGAAATGATTTTCCAGCCTCTCTGAGTCCCAAATAACCCCTCCTTCCAAGTCCTGGACCCGCATTTCCACCCAGCTCCTTCTGCCCTCCCTCATCCCGGCTGATCCCGTTTGTGCCAGCCCCACATCTTCCCTCATTTCCTCCCGCAGCTCCGCCAGCCTCGCACCGATCCAGAGGGGAAAAACCCTGCAAAATCATTTTTTCATCCAGCTCCAGAGGGCTCTTTTTTCTTTTTTTCTCCTTTTGGAGCAGAGCTGAGCTGTGGATGCAGTAAAACCCCTGCTCCAGCCCGTGTTGGTTTAAGCAGGTCTGGTTTAACCCTCTTTAATTGGCAGCTCGGCGGGGAAGGCTCTGGAGCGTTCCAGGCACGCGGGACACAACTTCCAAAGGGATCCATGAAAGCGGGGCCACCTCCTTGCAGGCACCAGCTCCCCTTTCATTAGAGCCACTCCTGCGGTTCCTGGGATTTGGAAATTGATGTTCAGCTGTAAAGAATCTCTTGTGCCGTTTCCTCTCGGGGGTTTTCAGGGTAAATTGCTGCTGGATTTGCATTTGAAAGGGAGCGGTGGCACCGCTGTTCTCACTGTGTTGTTTGGCCAGCTCTATCCTGTGAAATTCAACTTATTTTGGCATCACGGGATTATTCAGGTTGGAAAAGAGCTGCGGGATCACCGAGTCCAAGCTGTGCCCGATCCCCACCTTGTCACCAGCCCAGAGCGCTGAGTGCCACCTCCAGGTGTTCCCTGGGCACCCCCAGGCATGGGAACTCCAAACCTCCCTGGGCAATCCCTTCCTATATTTATCAGCCCTTTCCAGGAAGGAATTCCTGCTGATGTCCACCCTGAGCCTCCCCTGGCCCAGCCTGAGGCCGTTCCCTCTCCTCCTGTCCCTGTTCCCTGGGATAAAATCCCAAATCCCCCCCGGCTGCCCCCTCCTGTCAGGGAGTTGTGCAGAGCCACAAGGTCCCCCCGATCCCCTTTTTCTCCAGGCTGAGCCCCTTTCCCAGCTCCCTCAGCCTCTCCTGGTGCTCCAGCCCCTTCCCCAGCCCCGTTCCCTCCCCTGGATTCACTCCAGCCCCTCCGTGAGGCTCCCAGAACGGGACACAGCACTCGAGGTGTGGCCTCAGCAGAGCAGTGTCTTTCCTGGGTGATGGATAAGGACAGGGATTTGATTTGCATCCCAGGTATTTTCTATCCCAGCTGGATTCCAGCTCGGAGTACATCTCCCTTCCAGCACCACGCGCTCCCAGGAGGAGCGGAATGATGGAAAGATGGTTCATTATCCGGTGGGTGGGTTCCTTCCTCAGGGGGGCTGCTGGAGCTGCTTCCTCACACACAGACTGGCACCACCATCCTTAAAATCCCCGTGAAAAACCCGATGCACTCCAGATCTTGGGATATTTTGGGGGGATGCCCGGCAGAGGTGAGGTGTTGTGTCCAGCTGCCCGCATCCGTACGGAGCCTCCAGCCCCTTTTTGGGGGAGGTGTGTGCCTCATCCCTCGGGCTGGGAGGGTGATGCCAGCTCCCTGTGGGGTCTGCACTGGGATAAGAGGCTTTTCTTGGAGCTCCATGTGGAGCATCCCAAAGCAAACCCCATCCCAGCATCTCCTCCTCATCCCAGCCCTGGGATCGCTCTCCCTGCCGAGCGCGGCTGGGATGCTTTTGGTCCTGCCGTGGCCAGGAGGTGCTGAAAGGGCTGACCCCAGAGGGTGAGGAAATCCTGGTTTTAGTGGTTTTGAGAAGGAAATGGGCTCAGAGGATCTGAGATGATCCCTGGGATAAGATTCCAGCACTCCCTGGATTGCGGGAGCTGCCAGCAGCCAGGCCACGCACTGGGGGCTGCTGCACGGGATTTTATTCCCAGTTCTTCCCAAACATCCAGGCCTCCTTTCTGGAATTAATTTTAATTCAAGACACTATACAGCCTTTAAATATTACACTGAGGTCATGTGTGCTCCCATCTTTTTTAGATTAACCAGGCCCGGGAGAAGGGAGATGAGGAATTCAGAAGGTTTTTGCTGAAAACACTGATTTTTTTTTTTTCTGGTTTTTCTATTTAGTTTCTGCTAGAGGTCACCTTCTCCCAAACCATCCAATTCCCTACTATGAAATAATGATGATGATGATGATGATAATAATAATAATAATAATAAAAATATTAGCAGGTTTTGATGGGGTATTTTTCTATCCAGAGTTAAAAAGGAAATAGATGAGGCCTTAACTTACCTTAAATATTGGATTCCATCAAGATTTACCAATTTCTAAGCTTGGGGTGAAGCTTTTTGAGGTGTTGGGGCAGAGAAGGGCAAATTCTGCTTTTTGGGGGTGAAGCTTTTTGAGATATTTGGGTGGAGAGGAGCAAATTCTGCTTTTTGGGGGTGTGTGGTTTCCTGATAAGGAAGAATGTTACCTGTTGGTCCTCCTACCTGGCTCGCTGGTTGTTACATTTATATTACTTATTACTCTACAAAAATTCTACATTTCTATATATTTTACTTTGTGATGTAACACACTTCTTTTTAATCACACAGCTGCTATTACGTAGTTTTGGCAGTCTTCCTTAAGGTTTCAGGTTAAATGCAGTGTATTTTTGGGGGATTATTGCCTTTCAGCATAGAAAGATTGAAAAACTTTAGAATTTAGGGTTTTACCATCTCCCCCTCCTGTTTGGACCACGATCACTGCTTTGGCTGCTTCGTTGAACCGCTGTCGGATACACTGAAATAAACAAGGCACAAATACTACGATGATTATGATGACAATCATCATCTTGCTTACTTTTAAAAGCTTTTTTTTACAACAGAGCGAGGCCCAACTAGTTAAACAGATCATCTAACTCTGATTTTCTTTTAAGTTTAGTATTTCAGAGCATCATTTCAGTGGGAATCCCATTTCTGGGCGTCGGCAGCCTGGCGGTTCCCTCTCCCCGGGAAGCGCCGCCTTGCTGACTCCTTGCCTTGCCTTGCTGACTCCTTGCCTTGCCTTTCCAGCTGTGCCGTTCCCTCCCACGCAGCGGCTCACTCTGAAGGAGGTGTTTGAGGATGGCAAGCCGAGGCTCGACGTCCTCAAGAGCCACTTGGTGAAGGAAGGGCGGCTGGAGGAGGACGCGGCGCTGAAAATCATCAACGACGGCGCCGCCATCCTGAGGCACGAGAAGACCATGATCGAGGTGGAGGCTCCTATCACAGGTCAGAGCTCGGGGCTGGAGTCCTCAACCACAAGCAGGAGAACCCCCCAGCAGGTTTTTTTTTTCCTTTCCACCCATGAGAGGTTTTTTAACTCCGAGGAGCGAGGATTTTGCCCGGTGCTCGCTCGGCTCTGCTCCTCGCTGCTGTCGTGACCTTGCTTTTCTTAGCGTGGTAATTTCTGTCCCTCTTTTGTGCTGTTCTTCCTCCCCCAGTGTGTGGTGACATCCACGGGCAGTTTTTTGACCTGATGAAGCTGTTTGAGGTCGGAGGATCACCCAATAGCACCCGCTACCTCTTCCTGGGGGACTACGTGGACAGAGGCTACTTCAGTATAGAGGTGACCAAGGAAGCGGAGCTTGGGGGTGCTGGGGCTAAAGGAACCCAAAATGTTGGACCTCAGTTGAAATTCAGCTCAGAATTAGTAAAATTCAGCTCAGAAAAAGTAAAATACATCTCAGGATCAGTTAAATGCATCTCAAAATCAGTAAAATTCAGCTCAGAATCAGTTAAAAGCAGCTCAAAATCAGTAAAATGCAGCTCAGAATCAATTAAATACAGCTCAAAATCAGTGAAGTGCCACTCAGAATCAGTAAAATACAACTCAGAATCAGTTCAAATGCAGCCCAGTAAAATGCAGGTCAGAATCAGTTAAAAACAGCTCAAAATCAGTTCAAATTCAGCTCAGAATCAGTAAAATACAACTCAGAATCAGTTCAAATGCAGCCCAGTAAAATGCAGGTCAGAATCAGTTAAAAACAGCTCAAAATCAGTTCAAATTCAGCTCAGAATCAATTAAGTGCAACTCAGAATCGGTTAAATACAGCTCAAAATCAGTTAAATACCTCTCAGAATAGTTAAAAGGCAACTCAAAATCAGTTAAATTCAGCTCAGAATCAGTAAAATACAGCTCAGAATCAGTTCAAATGCAGCTCAGTAAAATTCAGCTCCTAATCAGTTAAATTCAGCTCAGAATCAGTAAAATACAACTCATAATCAGTGAAATTCAGCTCAGCATCAGTTTAGATACAGCTCAGTAAAGTGCAGCTCAGAATCAATACAATTCAGCTCAGAATTGGTTAAATGCAACTCAAAATCAATTCAATCCAGCTCAGAATCAGTAAAATACAACTCAGAACGAGTTCAAATACAGCTCAGAATCAATCCAAACACCAAACCCAGATCTCTCACGCTGGATTTACCCTCCAGGCGAGTTCTGCATGGGATGTTGGGAACTCCCAGTGGGATTTTGGGCAGGAGAACGATGCCCCCGTGCCCTGACCGAGCTTTGGATCCTCACCCAGCAACCGTGAAGTGGCAGTGATGGGGTTAACGCCGAAACTCTGCCCTCTGGAGTGGGTTTTAATGTCACTTGGAGCTGTCACTCAGGGGCAGCAGAGGGACAGTCCGTGGTGTGTTGCAGGCAATGCTGGAAAACCTTTGGGATTCAGCAGAGCAGGAGGAGAAAGGGCCACGTGCCTGAGTCGCTGCTTCCCCCTGGAAACGTGGGAATGGGATTGGGATAAAGGAGCAAAAGTCACCTGGGCTGTGACAGGGCTGTGCTGGATCCCACCAGCACGGACTGGGCAGTGCTGGGAGGTGCTGGTGCTGCAGGACGAATGATTCCGTGGATCCCCGTGGCTGCTGCTGAGACCTGGGATGGGACAGGAAGGGACAGCTATTAGCAAATGCCACAAATCCCACGGGATTGCAGCCATCTGGATTCACAGGGGCAGGGCCCAGTGGAAGTGGAGCGCTTGTCCCAGTTGGAAGCGGCGTTAAGGGAGGGCTTTTGGGGGAGCAGGGGCCTGAAAGGTGGCAGGAATCAGCTGGAATAACAGAGGGAGCGATTTCTCCTGGAAAAAAAAAGAGGCTGCGGGAACAGCTGGGTCTGCAGAGGAACCTTTCCCAGTGGAAAGTTTTTTTGGGGGAGGAACTGTCAGGGATGAGTGCGAGGGGTTCTTGGAAGGATTCTGCCGAGGATTTCGGGAGAGCAGGGCCGACAGCTTGAGCTCCAGCAGCCCCTGGCTCCCTTCCAGCTCCGGAATCCTGACAGGGAGCCAAGGTGTGAGGAGGAGCCGCTTCCAGGGGGAGCGGGGACGGATGCGGGAGAGCTGGGGCTGTCGGGGTTTGGTGGGATTTGGGGTGGTGCTGGCAGGAGGAGCCCCCCGGGGAAGAAATCCCACTGCTCCTCGGGGTTGCTGGGCTGGGTTTGCAGTGGGAGCAAAGGGGATTGTATCCCGTTGTATCCCAGCACAGCAGCTCCTTCTGAGGTCAAACAGGGATTTTTGTGGTGTTCACCAAGGAGCCTTCAAATGAGAGGTGTTGGGCCCTGTGTCTGGGTGGGGGTTCTGTAGATCCAGGGTGGAAAAGTGCTGCTCCCACTCTCAGCTCTTAGGCCAGGACTGATCTGACACGGAGATTTTACTCCCAGATCTCCAGAAGTGTTGGGATCCGCACAGAATCATGGAATGGTTTGGGTTGGAAAGAACCTTAAATCCCATTTTATTCCACCCTCTGGCCTGGGCAGGGACACCTTCCACTATCCCAGGTTGCCCCAGGCCCCGTCCAGCCTGGCCTTGGACACTTCCAGGAGTGAGGAATTCTCTCCCAGCTTCTCTTGGCAACCTGTGCCAGGGCCTCCCCACCCTCACAGGGAAGAAATTCTTCCCAATATCCCATCTAAACCCTCTTCTAGTTCAAATCCATGCCCACTTGTCCTCTCTGCTGTGATAAAAGGGAAGAATTCCAAGTGCTGGATGATGCTTGGAGAGCAGAGGTGGTGGGGGCAAAAAAAAGATGTTTTATCTTTTATTTCCTGCTGCTTTTGCCTCTCCTCCTTCCCTTTCCCCCCCTTGTTGCAGCAGGAATGCCACGGATTCCCCCTGGAGCTGGCTCTGATCCCACAGCTCAGGGTGGGCTTTGATGGGCTTGGAGTGTGGGGGCTGCTCCAAACATCAGGATAAGGCAGGATCCGGAATTTTTGATTCCCACGTGCCTCTCCCTTCCACCTGCTGCACTGTGCTGGGAGAGATTCCCACCTGGACGTGCAAAATCTGCTTTTTGTAGTAAAACAACAGCAGGTTTGGAGTATCCCAGAGGCTCAGGGATGGAAAAGCATCCAGGTTTCCCTGTGATGTGACCGCTGGGAAGGTGGGGAGCAGCAGCAGCAGCTTCCTGGGTCACCACACAAAATTGGGCATCATCCACGGGGATGATCCAGAGCCTGCTTGGAGCAGCTGGGGGTGTCCTGAGCAGAGCCAGGAGCTGGACTCGCTGCTCCCTGGTGGATTCCTTCCAGCTCAGGATATTCCATGATCCTATCACCGTGACCTTTAAACGGGATGAAATAGGAGGGGATGGTTTCATTGCATCCTGCTGCAGGAAACAAAGTGCCAGAGCGGGGGCCAAGGAGGTGGAAGGGTCAAATATCCCTTCCAGGTGTTCCCTGTGGCTCCAGGGGTTTGGTTGTCCAGGTAAAAGGAGGAATTTGTGGCTCAGACAAAACCTTTCAAAGCCTCTCGGTTCATCAGCTCAGCTGGATGTGGGCAACAAATCATTCAACAAATTCCTGCTGGGCCTCTTAGGGAAATTCTCATTTAAAAACATGAATTCCCAGCGTAATGAGGCCGTGAAAAGTGGATTGTTTTTTTTGTTTTTTAGGTTGTTTTTTTTAAAGAAAAGAATTGGGAGGGGAGAAGGGAGGGGGAGAAGCGTGTGAAAGCTGGAATGCTGCTGGAAGGGGACCCTGGGAAGGGTTTGCTGTCCCAAACGCGCTGTGACAGCGAGACTGACTGGTCACAGCCCCCAGCTCTGGAGCGCAGGGCTGACAGGCAGCACGGAAATCGGGATGAACTCCTCCTTTGGGAGATGCTGATGGGGCAGGGCCCTGCTGAGGGATTCTCCCACCAGCTTCCCAGTGGGAGAAAAATGCTCCTTTCATTCAGCTTTTAGTCCCAAATGCCAGAACGGCAAAAGAGAGAGGTCTTTGCTCGTGGTAGGGAAGGACCATCCTGGTGTGTGAGGCTGGAAGACAATGAATAGAATGATTTTGGTAAATTAGGAAGTGAAACAATTCTTAGGACCAGGAATAGAATCTGTGGGAAGAGGAGATTTCTCAGGAAAAGTGGCGTGATAACGGCGTGCACCTCTCCCAGGCCAGTCTTTCTCTTCCAATCCAATTATGACGGGACACATGATTGCTGTCTAATTATGGAATTACATCTTAATCTTGATTTAATGCACTTTTGATCCAGAACAACGTTAAAGAGATCCAGAATAATGGTAAAGAGATCCAGTCGGCCCTGTGAGGTGTGGATTTTTGGGCTGGATTTGGGAGTGTTGCTTCTGGAAGAGCTGGCAGGCTCCATGTGTAAAATTTCCTTACAAATGCCAGGTTTTGGGAATGGTGAGAGAGGTCATGGTGGGGGCAGCTTTGGCACCAGCCCCTCTTGCATTTTTGGGGTTGCAAGACCCAATTCCTCTTGGAATTCCCTCCCTGTGACCTGCTGAGCTTTCCCTTTCCAAGTGGATCAAACCCTGGGCTTTGGGCTTCGCACCGAGAGGTGGAAGAAGGAGAGGAGGGGATTATTTGGGATTATTTAAGCCCAAAAAGCTGTGAGTGCCTGGATTTGCTCCTTGGCTGTTGCAGACAGGCAGGAATCAATCCCTGGGCACAGCACTGGGAAAGGGATCCGTGCAAAACACCAGGAAGCATCCGAGGCATGCGAGAGTAGAAACTCCCTCATTGCTCGTTCCAGCCCCTCTGGAGCCCTCGAGGGCTCTTCAGTGTCCTTTACTCCGTGTCCTCCTGGTACCTGGCAGTCCCCACATCCTTGGGAAGTGCCTCCAGCCACCGGGAATGGTCACTCTCCACGTCCCAGGAAGAATTGTGGGGCTAAATTCAACCCCGTTTCGCTTTAAAACCCCTTGAAATATGTTTTAAAACCTCTCTTCTGCAAGCTGCCAACCTTCCCCTCCATCCCAAACCCTCCCCTATTGATGCTGTATCTCTGCCTTGCTTTGATGCCAGGGCTGCTTCTTCCTCCAAGTCATTTGGTTCATTTATAGCAGCTCCCAAGTTCTCCTGCCAGCCCAGAAAAGTGACATTTCGCTTGCAAACACGGGGAGGTTAAAGCTTTAAATCCCAGAATAATTATAAATGGTTTTGTTTGGAGCATTCCTCCTGGTAACAGATGCAATAAAACATGATTCTGCTACTGGCCTTGGCCCCCGTTCTCTTTCAGAATCCCAAATTAATCAAGTTGTTAATGCGGGGTTGGATTCCGAGCGAGACACGGGCGGTGCTTTACAGCTCCTTGGGGTTTTTGGGATCAGCTGGGATGATTCATGCCGAGCTTACCTTGCAGGTTCAGTGCTTAAACACCACCAGACCTGAGCTCTCTGTGCTGGGAACCAGCTGGGAACTGCTTCTTTTGGGTTCTGGAGGTCATTCCCAGCTGCTTCCCAGGGATCTCTGCCCCAGCTTCAGGGATGTTGGAGGGTGGAAAACCAGTGACAGGTTTGGTGGTGGTCTCCCATTCCCCAGGCATGTCCTGCAGCCTGTCAGCCTCGAGGGTAAGCTCCTATTAGAGACTTTAATCCAGCTCCTGGAGCTTGCTGTCATCACGGATTGTCCTCCCAGCGCTCCGCATCACCACGGGAGCTGTGATAACGTTTCCCCGTGCGAGATAACGGCTGATGCCGCTGTCAGCCCGACACGGGGGGGTGGAGTGAGCCCTCCCTGCCTCCCAGCCCTTCCCTCAGGGTTTTTTTTGAGAAGCCAGCATGAAATATTTCTGCCAAAAAGCCCCGTTTCAGGCTGGCTTCGGTCTGTGCCTCACCAGAGGCGCCGGCTTTGCAGGTGGTGCTGCTCGGGGAGGGGACGTGGAAAGCCCTTTTCAAAGCCAGGGGAGCTTTGCTAAGCTCAGCTGGTTTTTTGGGCTCAGCTTTTCCTGTTTGGAGCTTGAACTTCACGTGACTGGAGCGTAAGCAGACAAAGCAGGGAGGGGGGAAGTCGGTGGGGAAGATGAAGTTGAATTTTCCGGGTGTTTCGTGGGACAAACACTCCCCTCGCTGGTCTCCATCCCAGTGGAACATCTGGAGCAAACAGCTGCTTCTGCTTTGCTGCTCTGCAAAAAGGGCTTTTTTTTTTTTTTCCTTGGGTTTGTGCTGGAAGCAAAGCTGCCCCCACCCAGCCCCGAGCTGCTTTCTGTTGGCTCCGACCTCATTTGTCACTTCTCCAAGTCAGCCCTAATATAGAGAAATCCCGGTGGCTTTTCCCCACTCGGCCAGGAGCAGCTCCACTGCCCATTATGGAGCTGGGTTCCACTTTGGGTGTCTTCCCAGAACCTCTTAGTGCAGTCCCAGGCTGCTGAGTGCCCTGCAGAAGGATTTGATGACATCCCCTCCTTGCCTCTCTTGCAGTGCGTGCTGTATTTATGGAGTTTAAAGATAAACCATCCCAAAACGTTGTTCCTCCTTCGAGGGAACCACGAGTGCAGGCACCTCACAGAATACTTCACCTTCAAGCAGGAATGTAAGTATCAGCAGTGGGAGAAAGGTTTGAATCCATTTAAATAATACATTTTTAAACCTATTTTGGGAAAAAAAAAAAAAAAAGGTGTTGTGAGAAGGCGTGGGCTTCGATTTTTGTGCCTCTGAGTGGCATCAGAGCTGTAAAAACCTGTTGTCTTGTTTTCCTGCTCTCCTCTTTCAGCCCCTGCTCTAAAAAACACCCCAAAACCCAAATCTTGAAGTTCTCCCAGGCACCAAATGCAGCCTTTTCATTTCAAAAACTGAGCGTGGTGGATGGAAGAAATGGGAACGCTTCTCCCCTGATGAGCCAGGCACTCACATCCTCCTCCCCTCCCTGACTTCCAGGCCCAGCAACGTGTAATCAGTGCCAGAAGACTTCCAGCTCCAGATTGTGCAGCTGGGATCAGCGACTGCAGTTGGAAGGATTTGCTCCTCCCTGTTTGTGCTGGGGAGGATCATTTACCTTCCAGCTCGTTGCAGTTCAAAGCTGGGTTTGTGCTCAGCCTTTGAGTATTTTTGAAGCAGCGATGAGGAAAGGTCAGGGAGGGATGGATGAGTGTCGTTCCAAGCAGTGAAAGAGGGAGAGAACTCAGTGTAAAGCTCCTGTAGGGAATTCTTGGCTCAAGAACCCGACCTCAAGAGAGAATTCTGGGCAAGGCACGAGTCCAGTCTTTGTCCCTTCAGCTCTGGGTGCTGGGGGAAAGGCTCAGAGGGGATGAGGCCCTGTTCTGTTTGAAAACACCTCCCAGCTCCGTGCTGCATGCTGTATCCATCACCTGGGCACAGCTGAGTTCCTGGTGAGCTGGGCCCAGTCTGAACCAGTGATGGGGTTGGAGATTTTCCCTTTGGAAAACGGGAGGTGCTGCTTTCCCCCTTCCCCGAAAACCCATTGGTGCCTCCAAAATGAGGATATTTCTGGGCACATTCGAGGTTTGGTGCGAGAGCCAAACTGCTTTGGAAAGGCTGTGGTGTCCCTGTTTCATGTTTGGGAACATCCTCTTCCCCTCTGCCCTCGCTGGGATTGTCATCCCTGAAAGATCCGGTGGGAAGATCCATTCCCGTGGGCAAATCCTGCCTCCCAGCACCCGTGTCCAGCTGCAAAGGCAATTCCTGCCCTCAGTGTGTGCTGCTGTGCCAAATTCAGCAGTGAGGATGAGTCCAGAGGAGCAGCAGGGCTGCGGGGAAGTGATGGCCTGGCTTTATCAGCATCCCAAATTTATTCCGTGATCCCAATTTTCATGACATGGAAACACCTTGTCCCTTTTGTGCTGATCTCAGTGCAGTTGTAGAAAACAGCTTGAAGGGGGGTGAATATTCTTGTCCAGCTCCAGATAAAAAAAACCTTTTCCTTTCCACATCCAGCAGTTATTTTCCGAGTCAGTATTTCCACAAATACACAGGTGGAAAGTTGGATTCCAAGTCAGTATTTTCAATAATTCACAGGTGGAAAGTTGGATTCTGAGTCAATATTTTCAAAAATACACAGGTGCAGAGTTGGATTCTGAGTCAGTATTTTCAATAATAGGTACAAAGTTGGATTTTAAGTCAGTATTTCCATGAACACACAGGTGGAAAGTTGGATTCCGCGTCAGTATTTTCAATAATTCACAGGTACAAAGTTGGATTCTTAATCAGTATTTTCACAAACACACCGGTGGAAAGTTGGATTCTGGGTCAGTATTTTCACAAATACACATGTACAAAGTTGGATTTTAAGTCAGTATTTTCACAAATACACAAGTACAAAGCTTGATCTGTGGGCCGCAGACGTCGAGCTTCCTTATCTGGGTCCCTTGAACTTATTGATCAGCACTTGGGCCGATCAGAGCTTGACTGAATTCCTTCTTGCCAGGTCGAATCAAGTACTCGGAGCGAGTGTACGACGCGTGCATGGATACCTTCGACTGTCTTCCTCTCGCTGCCCTCCTCAACCAGCAATTCCTGTGTGTCCACGGGGGCCTGTCTCCAGAAATCACGTGTCTAGATGACATTAGGAAAGTAAGTCAGCTCCCTGGGCTTCTCCCTTCAATCCCAGCTCCCCGTGGGGTTGATTCCCGGGCGGGGGTTTGGGGCTGGAGGGGTGGGCATCGTTCCTCAGCCCCCGCTGATGTTGTGTCCCCTCTCCAGTTAGACAGGTTTAAGGAGCCTCCAGCCTTTGGTCCGATGTGTGACCTGCTGTGGTCGGATCCCTCGGAGGATTACGGCAACGAGAAAACCCTGGAGCACTTTGCCCACAACACTGTCCGAGGCTGCTCCTATTTCTACAGGTGAGGGGTGGTTTCGGGGCCGCCTTGTCTCCCCTCACACTGAAATCACCCTTCCCTGCACCCGAAATTCTCTTTGCTTGGCTCTAACACACAAATTCTTGTTTGTTTTTTCCTCTCCTGTAACACTGAGCTGTCTTTTGGGTGAGTTACTTTGTGAGATGAGCAGAGATGCTGCTTTGGGCTGGCAGGGTGCCCTGTGAGTGGTTTTCAGTACCCAGGATCTCTAGGAAATAATCTTTCCTTGCTAAAAAAGAACCATTTGTGCTGACAGTCCACTTATAGAGAGGGTTTAACAGAACCCTTTTGCAATTAATTTTTGAATGATAAAACAGTATTTTGGGACAGAAACTGGATGTTCTCTACAAGTGGCTGCTCCCTGAAACCAAGACCACCCGTGCTCTGTGCTCTCCTTTGCTCCCTGCTGAGCTCTCCTCGCTTTTTGTTTTCCAGTTACCCTGCAGTGTGTGAATTTTTGCAGAACAATAGCTTGTTATCCGTAATCCGAGCTCACGAAGCCCAGGATGCTGGGTAAGTGCTGCAGCCCAAGGGCTGGGCAGGGTTTGGGCTGTGTTAGGCCGAGTTTAACTCCTGCCCTGTTTTGCAGGTACCGAATGTACAGGAAGAGCCAGACCACGGGCTTTCCCTCGTTAATCACAATCTTCTCTGCACCAAATTACTTAGATGTCTATAACAACAAGGGTAAGGCTGGGGCTCTGCTGCTCTTATGGGGGGGGGGGCGGTCAGGAAATCCCTCTCCTGCTCTGCCCTCCCAAAATCACAGGATAATTTAAGTTGGGAAAGAGTTCCCAGACCATTGAGTCCAACCTGTGCCCAATCCCCACCTTGTTGCTGTCACTTCCATCATTCCTTGGGCACCTCCAGGGATGGGCACTCCAAACCTCCCTGGGCAGCCCCTTCCAAGGCCTGAGCACCCTTTCCACGAGGAAATTCCTGCTGCTGTCCAACCTGAGCCTCCCCTGGCCCAGCCTGAGGCCGTTCCCTCTCCTCCTGTCCCTGTTCCCTGCGAGCAGAGCCCGACCCCCCCGGCTGCCCCCTCCTGTCAGGGACTTGTGCAGAGCCACAAGGGCTCCCCTGAGCCTCCTTTTCTCCAGGCTGAGCCCCTTTCCCAGCTCCCTCAGCCTCTCCTGGTGCTCCAAACCCTTCCCCAGCTCTCCAGGTCTCAGTGAGGCTCCCAGAACTGGGCACAGCACTCGAGGCACCTCCCCAGTGCCCAGCCCAGCGGGACAATCCCTGCCCTGCTCCAGCTGCCACCACGCTGGTTTTGATACAAAAACCACACTCTTTTTGATACCAACCCCTCTCCTCCAGCCGCATTCTTGTGCCTGGAATGAAAGAGAGCTTTGTGTGCTGAGCTGAAGTGGTTGACTTAATGTGGCATTGTGGCAATTAACTGTGGAGTCATAAGGCCTGGGATGAAGCTTTCATTCCCAGCCACGGCACAACGGAGCCCTGTTGATGGGTGCTGCCATCCCACAGAAGCTGATGGTGTAGGAGAACTTTCCACTTCCCTCTGCCCCTAAACCCTGCGGGGATCATGGAGGAGTTTCCTCCAGCTGGGGGGTTTTTCACCCCTCACTTCGGATCTTGGCTCTGTTTGAGCTTCGCTGTTCTAAGCTGAGAGCCAGCCTGAGCAAACCAAAAAATTGTGGCCTAAACCTTGTCATTTTGGGGAGTTGGTAGTTTGGTTCTACACGAGTGCAACGTGGTGTTGAGGATGAAGTTTTTTTAACGCTGGTGCAGCTTCCAGAGGGAGCCAGGCTGGGAGAGCTGGGGGTGAGAGAGGAAAACATTCCAGGGAAACCTTAGAGCTCCTTCCAGCACCTAAAGGAGCTCCAGGAGAGCTGGAGAGCGACTTGGGATGAGGGATGGAGGCACAGGACACAGGGAATAGCTTCCCACTGCCAGAGGGCAGGGTTGGATGGGATTTTGGGACAGAATTCCTGGCTGTGAGGGTGAGGAGGGGCTGGGCTGGAATTCCCAGAGAAGCTGTGGCTGCTCCATCCCTGGAAGTGCCCAAGGCCAGGCTGGAGCACCGTGGGACAGTGGGAAGTGTCCCTGGGCATGGCAGGGGTGGCATTGGATGGGCTTGAAATCCCTTCCCACCCCAACCATTCCAGGATTTCTCGGTGCCCGTGGACATTTGTTCCCTTTCCCCTTTTCTCTCCCAGCTGCTGTACTGAAATACGAAAACAACGTCATGAACATCAGGCAGTTCAACTGTTCCCCTCACCCCTACTGGCTTCCAAACTTCATGGACGTCTTCACATGGTCCTTGCCTTTCGTAGGGGAAAAGGGTAAGAGAGATTTGGGGTTTTTATTCCAAGTTCCCGGTGGCTGATCCTCCCATCCCGAGTGTCAGAATCCCGTCCCACAGCGTTGGGAGAGTGTTGCAGCTCCAGGTAGCACAGGAGAGCAGTTCAGGCTCGAGCAGATCTGCATCACTGGGCTAAATTCTTGCAAAACCAGCTGTTGATAGCTGTTTGGAAAAGCTTTTCCCAATAAACCCCTCCTTTCTTGCTCTTTCTGCGTTGCTGCTGGAGCTGATCTTGGGTGCTCAGAATTTGGAGACGTTTCTCTTGGTTTGCAGCAGAGGAATTAAAAATTCCTGCTGGCTCCAGGCCTACCAAAAAGGAATCATTCGCTTCAATCCAAGGCTTATTTCCTTCTCAAGGCGAGGCAGCTCAAAATATGACCAAGCCTTTGCCTCAGCTTTTCACCAGAAGGGTTTTTACCTCTCCTGATGAGCTTAAATTCCACCCCTGCCCTGAATGTTCAGAGTGTGCCTTCAACCTCACAGCTCCCAAAAGGGAGTCGAAAGGGGTGTTTTTTTGACTTTGAGGCACCAAAGGTCGAAT
The DNA here is from genome assembly GCA_013397115.1 of Edolisoma coerulescens. Lineage (NCBI taxonomy): Eukaryota > Metazoa > Chordata > Aves > Passeriformes > Campephagidae > Edolisoma > Edolisoma coerulescens. The sequence continues at coordinate 42,828 of VWZW01005954.1, forward strand.
CCCACCCCCCCACCTCCCCAAATTTGGCCCTTCTCAGAGCCAGGTGGCTGTGATGCGGGTGGGGATGAGGACTGGGGGGACCTTGAGGCAGCTCAGGCTGTTCTGCAGGAATCTTGGCACCTCACTCGCCACGTCTGGTTCCTCTGTGATGTGCTTGGCCTGCATCCACCTCCTTGGCAGGAGATGCAGCGTGTGTCGTCTGCTCCGGTGCCGCTGCGGGTACCGGCAGCCTGTGCCTAAAAGTGTCTTTAGGCTCCCTCTTGCAGGGGGGACAGACGACCTTGAAATCCTTCCCTCGCCCTCCAAACCCCCTCGGCGTGCCCCGGGACCTCTCTCACCTCGCTGTCTGTGCCTCTTGCAGTCACCGAGATGCTCGTGAACATCCTCAACATCTGCTCCGACGACGAGCTCATTTCGGATGGCGACGAGACGTTGGAAGGTAAAACATCCCCGCTGGCACCCGAGAGCAGCGGGGGAAAAGGCTGGGGAAGCTCTTTGCTGCCTGAGCAGCATTTGATTTATAGCTGGATGCCCAGCCAGGCTCTCCAGTTCCTTTTTGCCCAGCCCTTGTGCAGTTTTGGGTAGGGAACGTTATATATTTTTTATTTTTTTTTCTCCTTTGCTGTTCAGTCACAGAGAAATTAAATGACATTCACTGCGACAGACACTTCTTGCCAGCTACTCTGGGAATGGTTTCCTGCTCCTTACACAGGCTGCTGGTTATTTTTTCCCCCAATTCAGAAATTTTCTGCACCAAAATATCCACCCAATCTTCTCATCTGTTGCAGTGAACTCCTCTCTAAAGTGGTTTCTCATGTCACCCCCTTCCCAAAAACGCAGTTTTTGGCCCTGGTTTTAAGCCGTGCATGAAGGGGACAAATCAGTGGCTGAACTGATGAGCAGTTTGGATTTTGGGGGGACTCAGGAGCGAGGTGGTGACCTGAGGAAGCTGAGGCACAGCCGTGGGGGGCAGTGAGAAGTGGGGCCTGAGCTGCTCGGGCCCCAGGTGGAGACTGGAACCCGCTTCTCCCATTGCATTTCCGTTTTGTTTTTTGGTTTTTTGGTTGGTTTTTTTTTTTTTTCTTTCCTCCCTCCCATGGAAATTAAATTTGTTTCTTCTATCTCTGTCTTCATCTACTTGTTTCTTGGTGTCTCCTCTCCCTGAAGATCACTACATTTCAAGCTATCCGAAAGGTACCCAGCTAGAATTTGCTACGAGCTTAATTATCACTGCCTGTGCCACCAGATCCTTGAAGTGGATTTCCAGAGCTGACTAGTGGGGCAGTCTCTTCATCCCCTTTCAGTTTTAACATAAGCTCCATGTGTTTTTTAACCCTTCTGGCGTTCCTCCAGGAACCTGAGAAACGGGGGGGATCACCTTTCTACCCGATTCTGAATGCAGCCACGTAGTGCATGGCTGAGCCATGGTGCATGTTAGCCCTGGGTTTGGCTTCCCTGTCCTGATGTGTACCGGGCCATGTGAGGAATCTCAGCTGAGAGGAGATGGATTTGTTCCCTCTTTTGACCTGAATTTTCCATTTGGTTTCAGCTCCCTCCGTGCTTTGTTTTCGTTTCCTCTCTCCCGTTCGGTCCGTGGAGCGGAAGGGGAGTTGTCCCCCCCACTCTGTTCCCGTCCCGTTGTGTCCGTGTGGGGTCAGAGCAGAGCTGCCAGGCTCCGGCCAGCCCTTCCCCGTGCTCCTTGGATGCCAAAGCTGATGCTTGCGTGCCGCCGCGGGCGAGCACAGCGGTGCCCATCAGCCGGCGGATCCCTCCGTGCTCTGCCTTGCCAAGCGTGTCCTCATGGCTGAGTCATTTGTGTCACGTCCTGTGTAGTGTGAGCCCACCTGGAGACCTCCCCCCCAAATCCGTGTCCTGTGGTGGTTCTACTCTCTTTAGCCCCTCTCGAGTTCCCGTGTGCCATCTCGTTGGTGTTGCCCTCCTCACTGCCATCCCGGTGCCATCCTGATGCCATCCTGATGCTATCCTGATGCCATCCTTCCAGCACCGTTCTCTCTCCGGTGTAGCTGTGACTCTGTAAAACCATGATTTTCTTTCCCTGGAGTCGGGCAGGTGCTTCATCCTGACGTTCCCTGGAGAGCAGGAGACCTCCAACGGGCTGCTCTTTGCTCTTTTCTCTCCCTAAGGTGGGACAACGGTCCGCAAGGAGATCATCAGGAACAAGATCAGAGCCATCGGGAAGATGGCACGGGTCTTCTCGGTTCTTCGGTGAGGATGGGCTGGGGACCGGGCTTAATTCGGGGACTGGGCTTAATTTAGGGACTGAGCCTAATTTGGGGACTGGGCTTAATTTGGGGACTGGGCTTAATTTGGGGACTGGGCTTAATTCAGGGACTGGGCTTAATTCAGGGGCTGGGCTTAATTTAGGGACTGGGCTTAAATGGGGGACTGGGCTTAATTTAGGGACTGGGCTTAATTTAGGGACTGGGCTTAATTGGGGGACTGGGTTGAATTTAGGGACTGGGCTTAATTTAGGGACTGAGCTTAATTTGGGGACTGGGCTTAACTCAGGGACTGGGTGATGGGGGAACACTGGTCAGGAAGAAAAGGGAAAAACCCCACAAGACAGGTGGTTTTCCCTGACTCTTCCAGGACTGAAGAAAGGTTGTAGCCAGGTAGGGGTCGGTCTTTTCTCCCAAATAACAAGCGAAGGATGAGAGGAAACAACCTCAAACTGCGCCAGGGGAGGTTCAGGTTGGATATTAGGGAAAATTTCTTCGTGGGAAGCAATGGGATGGGCTGCCCAGGGCGGTGGGGGAGTCCCCATCCCTGAGGGGTTTAACAGATGTGTGGATGTGGCGCTTGGGGACGTGGTGACCAGGGTGGTGCTGGGTTGATGGTTGGACATGGTGACCTTAGAAGTCTTTTCCAACCTTCTTCCACGATTCCATGATTCCCAAGGCAGCTGTGCTCAGGGCAGGCTCCCATTTCCCTGTCCCCCACCAGTCTTGCCTGGACCAGTACAAACCATTGCACTGCTCGCTGTGTAACTGGTGCTGCTGTTCCCGCAGGGAGGAGAGCGAGAGCGTGCTGACCCTCAAAGGCCTGACCCCCACAGGTACCCTGCCCCTGGGAGTGCTCTCGGGGGGGAGGCAGACCCTGCAGACCGGTGAGTATCCCTGTCCCCCTGCACTCCCCCTGCCCCCAAACCCCCCTGGAGCATCTCCCACAGGCAG
>VWZW01005954.1:103409-115011 GCA_013397115.1 Edolisoma coerulescens
AGAAAGGAGAAAGGAGAAAGGAGAAAGGAGAAAGGAGAAGGAGAGTGTGTGGATATTGAAGGAGAAGGAGGATAAACAGAAGGAGAGGGAGAAGGGGAAGGTAAAGGAGGAGGAGGAGAACGAAGAGAGGGAGAAAGGATCCCCTGTCCCTCAGGGTGGCCTCCAGGAGGGTCTGCACTGCTCTTTGCTCATTAAGCATGTGAGATGTAGCTCCAATTAAAGGAATTTTGGATTTTAGAGGCCACTGCTCATCTGGGATAAAACGGAGAACAGCCAGAGAGCAAACCCCAGCCACGGGGAGCCCGTGGGTGACCTGCACCTCATTCCAAAGGAGAGCTTTCACCTCCAGCTAAAGAACAACCTCCTGCTGCTCCTTAAGATCCTCTTTTGTTCGGAAAGAGGGTGGGGAAGGGGGTGAGGGATCTCCAGCCACGGCACAGGGAGTGCTGCTAACACCCCATTCCCCGTTTGCTGGCAGGGCAGCGCGAGAGCCTCGCAGGGATAATTCTCTGCACGGGAATCGCTCTCCTTCTCAGCCGAGTTTTTGGGGAAGAAGGTGGAGACTCGAGCCACCAGTCCCACTTTGCCAGGGAGTGTTTGCAGGCAGTGAAGAACCAACCCCCTGAGCCCAGAGGAACGAGACAGGAGGACACAACGCTGCCATCCTTGCCCGATCCGGGGGCTGGGTGTTGGGAATGGGCACTGCCAGGTGAGGAGAGCCATCCTCAGGGACTGATCTGATCCTCCTCCTTTTCCTTCAGCCCTCCCTCAGCACAGCCTCTCCCTCCACTCATGATTTCAAGGCTTTAAATGAGAAATCAGATCTTCCTGGCTCTGGCCAAGGCTCATTTGTGCCTCTGCCATGTAACAGAACGGAAAAAGAAAAGTCCTCCCACAGCTCCTCTGGGACTTGAAATGCTCCATATAAACAACGCCCACTGCAAGGGAGGGGAGGGGAATCCTTAACAAGGAAAAACTTACCAAGGATCCCTGACAATGACCAGAGTCCTCAGAAAGGGCAGTTTTCACCCTGGAAAAGAGTCCCCGGTGCCTGGTGCCTTTCCCACCCCTCTCCCCGTGCTGGGAAGGGTGGGAGAGCACGGGAAGAGCCCGGATCTGGGTTTGTGCCTGGCAATATCCACACACCCACACTCAGGTGAGAGGCTGGATCATAGAAAGCCCCAAATTTGCCTCCTTCCCACTGCCCTGCCCCGCTGTGACCCCGATCCCACGGTGCAGCCCACCCCTCTTTGTGCTGGTGCCTCTGCCTCGGCCCTGGAGCCGCGGGGGCCAAGCAGGGACCGCTCCAAACCGAACCAAACGCTGGGAAAAACCAGCTGGGTTTGGAAGAGTTCTGTGCTGCAGGTTCCTGCCCTGCTCAGCTCCGTAACAGCATCCAACAAATCCAGCTCCCAGCTCCCCTCTGCTGGATCCGGCTCTGGGCACGGCAGACTCCAAGCAGAGGGATGCAAAGGGAGCTGGGACACGGGACGGGACACCTGCGAGGGCAGATGCCACCCCAAACGTGGGGGCAGAGCTGTTTGTTGCCTCCTCTGTCACCCACTGCCATGTGGGGAAGCCAAAACAAGCAGCCCCCGAGGGAATGAGCCGGGAAATTCCCGAGGGAGAGCTGCCAGGTCAGCACTTCCCGCGGGAAACATGGACAGCCGTGCCCACCTCTGCCCTGCAGTGCCCATCTGTGCCCTGCAGTGTCCACCTGTGCCCTGCAGCCCCCACCTCTGCCCTGCAGTGCCCACCTGTGCCCTGCAGTGTCCACCTGTGCCCTGCAGCCCTCACCTCTGCTCTGCAGTGCCCTGCAGTGCCCACCTGTGCCCTGCAGTGCCCACCTGTGCCCTGCAGTGTCCACCTGTGCCCTGCAGTGCCCTGCAGTGTCCACCTGTGCCCTGCACTGCCCACCTCTGCTCTGCAGTGCCCTGCAGTGTCCACCTGTGTCCTTCAGTGTCCATCTGTGCCCTGCAGTGTCCACCTGTGCCCTGCACTGTCCACCTGTGCCCTGCAGTGCCCACCTGTGTCCTTCAGTGTCCAGCAGTGCCCTGCAGCCCCCCAGACCACCACCCCACCTTCCTGGGGCTCCAGAGGGTGCTCCACACCCCTGACTGAAGGAGGTGCAAAAGCACTGCCGGCACCACGGGCTCAGCTGGAGCTGCTCCTGCTGGAGAACCTGAGACCTGGAATGAGGACTCCTGGCTTTTTTTTTTTCTTTTCTCAGCGGCAGAAACGGAGGCAAAGAAAAGAAAGGGACTCGTCCAAGGCCACAGAGCTCAGGAGGCAGGGACTGAGCCCGCAGCAGTGCCTGAGTTCCCTGGGCTGAGCTGCTGCTCGCAGCCCTCTCGCAGATGGCCTTGTAACTAAGCAAACTGAGTGGGACTGAGCTCTGGATTTGTTTTCCAGACTTGTCACACATTACTCATGTGATCTCGAGAAAAGTCACTTCATCTCCCTGTGGCCAAGTTCACAGCCGACGTATCCTCCAGTCGCTTACCCAAATCTGCATCTGTGCTTTTCTTCATATCCTTCTGAAGTTTTTTGGTCTGATCTTCCAATCTGAAAGATGGGAGAAAGAAGGCAAAGTGGGAATCTTGGAAAGAAAGGAACCCGAGTGTATCATACGTGCAACAAATCATTTACGGGCTGAATATGCTGGCTTCTGGTGGGAGTTAAAAATATCCAGGCAAGGCTCGATGAAGTTCAGTGCGGCTCAACCCTTTCGGGTTGTTTTCAGATGGTTTTTAACCTTTTCAAGTTGGTGATCTCTTATTCATAGTTCACAGATTTCCCGAAAGTTCTCGCACTTGACACAGACGGTGAAGCCAAATGCTTCCAGATGATCCCAGCGAGCTCCCGTGGCACGGGCAGGATGGCAAAGCCACTCCTGGTCCTCGGAGGTGTTGGGCTCTTGGAGGACCCCGCAGCTTTCTGGCAATTTTACGCTTCATTTCAGAGCTGCCAGAATCTGCAGCCCTGCTGCGAATGCTTCTCAGGACACCTCTGAGCACTCAGAGAAGCCCTGGAGAATTGGAAATTACAGGGCAGCGAGGGATTTGCTCACTGGGAAGAGCATCAGGGGCCAAAATTCCCTGGGAAGGTGCAAGGAGAGGACACGGGCGGGAAGCACGCGGCCGGTCCTGTCCGACCGGTGTGGTTGATACTCACTGCTGCAGCTTCCCATATTCCCTTTCAAAGTCTCTCTCCACCTGTGGAAAGAAGAGATGGAAATCAGCTCCAGGGGGACTGCAGGGCAGCCCGGAGTGGGCAGGGAAAGCTGTCCCTGGGAAATGCCGAGCGGAGCCCAGGGAAGCACAAGCTGCAGCTTTTGTGGGAGTTACGCCCCAAAAAGTCAAGGAAGTCTCGGGGTTTTTGAGCTCCAGACTCTCTTGGAGCAAAGTCACTGCCACCAAACGTGGCAGCTCGAGCCAGGGACGTGCTCCAGCCCACGGATTGGGAGCTGATGGAATAAAGGGGGATGCTGTAAAAGCAGGGAGGTCACAACCTAGCACGGCTCAGTGCTGGGGGGGACGAGCCCGTGTTCTCCCCCAAAAACTGAGGGGAGCTGCTTCTCCTCCAGCCCCATTAAGGACCCTGAGGCAGCTCTGGCTGTCTCCTCCTTCCTCATCCTCAACAGGATGGCGAACCTCCCCCCAAACCCCCCCAAACCACCCCTGAGCCCTCCCACCCCCGCATTCCTCACCCCCTCCACACACCCCTTATCCCTACAACAGCTCCATCCCATGAAATTCTTGGGCTTGGAGCAACGATCCCAGTGGACCGTGACACCTCCAAAAGGGAGGGGAAACCTGAGCTCTGCGAGCTCTGAGCTCCAGCACAGCCTTCTCCCGATGCTACCTCAGAGCCTGCTCCCTCCTACTTGCGAGCTGGCAGCGAACCTCCAGCGAGAGAGGAGATATTTTAAGGAACTTTCTTTCCATGCTGACTGTTTTAACACACTTAAAACATTCATTCCACACCTCGTCAACCAGAGAAGCAAAATGGGATTTCGATTGACCAGCCAAGAGTAAATCCGTGCGCGTTTGTTGTCATGGGATCGGCGCTGGGTTCAGCCGTGTTGTCAAGCTCCCGTGCTATTAAGGAAACGAGGAGTGCTGGGAGCAGCCAGGACTAGAAGGATCCAAAGGTTTGTTCCAATTCTTCCTGCTGGCCCCGGGATTTCAATCCCGGGCTCGATGCGACACCGCAACGTTTAATGGGGACGTTTTCCTTTTCAAGCTAGAATTGCTGTTAAAAGCTCGGGGGTTAAAGATGGAGCTGTTTCCTCAAAATCTCCCTTTTCAAACATCTTTTTGGGCTCCACTTGAACTCCACCAGCCCAGTCTGAGGGCAGGCAGTGCCCAGCCACATTCCAGCCCCACATCCCAGCTGTCCGCGCCATCCGCTCCCACCATCCGGGGGATGCGAGCTGCCTCTCTCTTCCCCCAACCCCCCCTGTCTCTGCTCCAAAAAACCCTCCCCGGAGCTCCAGCTCCCTTTTCGTGCTGCTAAAATTGGGCTCTGGAGAGAACAGCCAGGGAGCAGTGTGGGGGCAGCTCACACGACTTGTGCCTGGCGTTCGGGGAGCCGCAGAAATCCGCGGCAGCTGGCGCCCGGCAGGTCAGGTAACCGGCGCATAGTAAAACTCACCCTCCATCCCCGTGCCTGTTCCGGCTGCTAAAAAATCTCCAGGGAATATTGCACTCTATTTATAGGCCTTAGGTGTGAATTGTTTTGGTTGCAAACCACACAGGGTCGGGCACGACTCAAAAAGGTGCCCCCCTTTTGAAGGCTGGCGCTGCCATTCCCTTCCCCTTCCCTCTCCCTGTTTTGGGAGGATCTGCTCGGCAACTGATTCCTCCCAAAGCTGGAGGGTTGGGCTGTGAAATACCTGCAAATATTCGGGGTTTCTGCCCCCTTTTTGCTGTCGGATTCGCCCTTTTCTGTGCAATAAGCAAAAGGCGCCGTTGCTTAAGGGATATGGAGCAGCTTCCAGGGCCTAAAGGGGCTCCAAGAGAGCTGGAGAGGGATTTGGGATGAGGGATGGAGGGACAGGACACAGGGAATGGCTCCCCACTGCCAGAGGGATTTTGGGAAGGAATTCCTCCCTGTGAGGATGGGGAGGGGCTGAGATGGAATTCCCAGAGGAGCTGTGGCTGCCCCTGGATCCCTGGAAGTGCCCAAGGCCAGCTTGGAGCACCCTGGGACGGTGGGAGGTGTCCCTGCCCACGGCAGGGGATGGAATGGGATGAGCTTTAAGCTCCCTTCCCACCCAAACCATTCCGGGATTTTAGGATTCATTCTCTAAAGGCAAAAACCTCCCAAACCCTGCGACCCTCTGGGTGCTGTGAACCCCCCCCTACCCCACCCCAAACTTCCCGAGCTGCCCCAAAACCCCCATCCCAGCGCCGGCGCAGGATCCCAGACGGGATCGAGGTGACTCCACACGGAGACACTTCAGCTGCCCAGCCTGACTCACAGCCCCAGCCCCATCTCTCCGAGACAGCTGCCCAAGGATTGCTCTTTATTTTTCACGCCCACAGGCAGCAACTGGCTCCCAGTCCCCACAGTCTGCGAGCTCACGGAGCCTCCCCGCCGTGGCTGGAGCCCCGGATATCCCACAAAACCAGCTCCGAGGAGCTCTGGGAGAGGGAAAAGCTGCTCTCACGTGCTGCCCCCAGCCAGCAGAGTCACAGGCAGAGCCGTGCAAGGAGGACAAGCTGGGAACATTTTGCAGAGCACACAGTAATTCCCACTCCCAGCAGCTCTCTCCGTGGTCACACGCAGCCGACAGAGGCTGTGGGGAGGATTAGCACGTTAAGGGTAACGAGAACAAGAAGTACAGGCAAAGAAAATTACAATATCCTGAAGGGAAGTTTCCGTATTATTAAAATAATCCCACTGCTCCGCTGCCTCTTTCTGAAAACTCCCAATCAAGCCGTGCTTTCTGCACTGAACCTTTTTTTTTTTTTTAACTTCCAGGCACAGGGGCTGGGTAATGCAAAAATCGCTCGTCTCGGGGTTTTTATTTAAACCTACATCGAGAGCGACGAGCTCTCGAAAGCTTTGAAATAAAACGACGTTTTCTCCTTCACCCATTTTGGGTTTTTTTGTTGGTTTGTTTGCAAACACCGGGCCTCCCACCTGTGATAAGATCCCTCCTGCTTGAAGGGCGGGAGCATCGGCACCACCACGGTTACGAGGCAAAGGAGCAAAAGCAAAGCCAAGGCTACAAAGAGATGGAAATAAGGGACCGTGAGGAACCTTCCGATCCCCCTGGGGTTCATCTTTTCTCCCGGAGGAGGAAGATGAGATGATTTCTGCATCTTCCAGTGGTCTGTGTCTTTGTGGGTCTTGGGAAAAAGAGGGAGGCGTCTGTTTCCTCCTCCCTCCTCTCGAAAAAAAAGCCAGAAACCCACAGAATTAGGCCATGAATTCTGTCCTGAGATGGAATTTCTGCCCAGCTTTTGCCATCCCACCAAGAGATTCAAGGCGAGTCCTGTGGGTGAACACCCTGAGCCAGAGCTGCAGAGTGCAGGAGGGTCCGGGATGCCACGGACTCCACCCAGCAAGATCTCCACATCCCCATGCTGCAGGAAAGCTTCCCAGAACGGCGCCAAAGGGAAGAAGGATGCACCTCCCAACTGCAGAGACCGCTTGGGCCAGAAAAGATGGACGGAAGAGAGTGGAAAGGAGCAAAATGATTTAACTGGCACCACTTTGAGTCCACCCCACCATTCCCATGACATCTACTGCACCGTTTTGGGATTTCCAGCTGGCTGCTGGAGCCCAGTGGAAAGGTGCTGACGGCCACAGCCGCAGTGGAATCCTGCTGCTCACGGAGCTGCTCCGTCCCACATCCCTGGGGAAGGCAGAGCTGCCGGCATGAGTCAAGGAAGGGAGCTTTGGCAGCTCGGGCCTCCCCTCCCTGCCAAGCTGACTCAGGCCAGCGAGGAGGAGGAGGAGGAGGAGGAGGGCGAGTGGTCTGAGTCAGCCCAGGCCAGAGCAGGGACGAGGGAAGCAGGGAGGGATAAAAAGCTCGGCTCGCCCCATCCCGAGCGCCCCGCGGGGACGCGGGGCCGGCTCTGCTCCCCGGCTCCCTGCCTGCTCCGATCATCCCAGCCCCGGTGAAGGGCAGGGAACAACCTCGGGGGGACGCAGGTGAACTTCAGCTGGAGCTGCAGCAGAGCTGGGGAGACGAGACAGCTCCGACAGCGGCGCAACCTCTGCCAGGAGCGCAGCCGTCCCGAGGGAGGGAAGAACGTCTCTGCCATAAGAGGCTTCGTGGCTGAGCAATAAACATGGAGAGATATAATTCTAACAGGTTTAACTCCTATCACCGGGCATTAGTTTAATTGGGCTGTGGGCCCGTGGCCCTGCTGACAGCAGGTCCTCTCCGAGCATTAGATCCTCCCACCCGGCTCCCGGAGCCCGGTGACAGCTGCTCTTTTCAGGGAAGAGGAGGGGGAGAGATTATGCTGTCTGGAATTGGATTTGCCCAGGTTAAGGTGGAAACAAAGCACAGGCACGTCTGGGGAGGGGGAGATCACCTCAGTTCACCAGCTGATATTTTCTACCGGGGTTTCCTTCTTCCCTCAAGAGCTCAACTGTGGCTGACACCGTGCCCTTCTCCAAAGGATCACAAGCGAGTGGGCACGGGGAGTCATGACTAATTCCTCGGCAGCCCAGGCAAATTGCTTTTCAGGACTACTGCTGGCCTAGATCTGACACCAGCCCCAGCATCGAGACAACAAAAAAAAGCCTCTCTGGCTCGCTGAGCCTCTCGGCAAAGCCACCCCCTCTCTCCTGACTCCAGTCCCAGGCCCTCACGGAGAGCCAGAGAAGTCCCATCCCAACAAACGCTGCTTTTTTTTGGTTAATCCTCCCCCCTCACCATCCTCCTCTTTTGTGGTCCGGCCTCCGCGAGTGGGAGATGCTCTACCCACAACCACTTCCCTTCCGACGGGCTTGGGATGCAGCCCTGGAGATGCCACACCTTCCCACTTCCTGCGGCAGCCTCCGGAGCCCAACATCTGGGACACCCCAGCCCTCGGCTGCAGCTGCTGCTGCTGCTCCCCAAAGCCTGCACAGATGGAGCATCTCAGCCTGTGGGGTAAATCTGGGGGCCTGCAGCTCGCTGAGGCTGCAAAGCAACCCCATCCCTCCCAGAGCACCGATCCCGGGGGATACCGGAGGTTTCCTGCCGTTTGTTCTGCTTCGAAGGGCCGCGCTCCGCGCTGGCCGTGAAGTCCCAAAGCTTTGGGCTTCCTGTTTTCTGCTTTCCCTGCCTCTGCTGCCTGGAGACCACCACCACCACCATCATCATCATCATCATCATCATCATCATCATCATCATCATCATCATCACAGAACGAATGGAAGCCGTTTAGAGATCGGCTTCCAACTCTGTTGACACAAAATCCTGTTCCTGGGGAGCCGAGGGAGGAAGGAAGGGAAAGGAAAAGGCCTGGAAGCGCTCTGGGTGCTGAATGGAACCTCTGCCTGCCGGATATTCTGAGCTGTTCTATTTAATACACACACATGTATATATAAGCAAAGCCTGCCAACTGCTTCAGAACAGCACATTCCAGCAGCTCTGGAAAAGGGAAGATCTCAAAGGTGCCACCGCTCATCCGCAGGGAGCCCAGGAGCTCAGGGCTGGCTGATTTTAGGGGAGAAAAACCTCTCCTGACAGTGAACGCAGCGGGAGGGGAGGGAAATTAGCAAGGAAATATAAAATATTCCACTGGGATGTGAGAATGGGTGGGCTGGAGACGCCCAGCAGAGCTGGCCAAGGCAGCCAGAGCTGCAGAGCAGTTGGTTCTTGCCCCAGCCTGGAAGGACAGCGGCGTTGGGAACACCGGGAAAGGGGAGGAGAGGCAAAATGTCGTGGAGCAAGGAATGTGGGGGCTCCTGCCACGAGCTGGGTGAAGAGCTTAGGCTGGGCTGCCTCACCCGAGGGACCCCAGGCAGCAGCGCCTTCCTGGTGGATCGCCAGCCCCTGGAAAAGGGCAGCTGAAAACAGACGGAGAAAGCCACGGAGGAATTTTACCAGCCCTCGTCTTCGTCGCCTGCCTGGCTTAAATTCTGTACTGACAGTTTGGAGCTGTTACAGAAAATTGCTGCTCCACGGCAGCAGACAAGCACCAAAATCCTTTAAAATAAAACATGACAATCAAAGCCTTGGAGGGAGTGGTTGGATTAGCCCTCTGCCTCCAGGGAAAATGTCATGTCCCAAGGAGAAACTGCCCCACAAAGGCGGGTGCCCACGCATCCTGCGGAATTAGCGGAGTGTCCCGGAGAGGAAGGATCAGGGATGTCAGTCTGTGCAGGGGATTAGGTCACCAACGCTGTTAGAGGGACAAGCTCTGCCCCACGCTGCCTCTCATTTCAGAGCAGGTGCCCAGGTGAGTTTTCAGGGCCAGCTCCTGGGGAGGTTCCACAGTTTTGTTTTGGGTTTTTTTCGGTTGTTTTTTTTTTTGGCACGGGACAAAGGCGAAGCCAAGCTGCTTAAGAAGGGAAAATACCACAGGCAGCTGCAAGCAGCAGCACTTGGGGTAGGAGCCTCAAATCCACGGGAATACAAAAATGCTTTTTTAATTTGCTTTTAAAGCAAATGCTGTGCAGCACAAATTAATTCACGCCCGAGCACTAAGCATCTCAGCTTATAAGCCTTTCTTTGGAAACAGTTATATTCAGCGATCTGAACCACTCCTCCTCCTCCATCTGCTCCGAAAGGATGAACAAACAAGCCATTGCTGAAAGAAGGAAGGAAGGAAGGAAGCAAACCCGTTCAGCCATCTCCGAGGGAAAACCGTGCCAGACCAAGAGAGTTCTTTTCCCCCGTCCCTCCCCGACAAACACCCCCCTCCCAAAACTATTAAAAAAAAAATAATAAATAAAATCATCGTTTCAACAGATCCCAACCCAAAATATTCCCCCCTGCACGGGGGCTCCCCCTCGCTCCTCGCACGAGGAGCCGAGCGCTGGTCACACGCGGCAACAGGTTCTGCTGCTCCAGCTCCCTCCCACACGCTGCAAAATGGGACGAGTCAAAGTGCTGGCTTGACTCATCAGCCACATGATCCGAGGCTGGAGCTAAAAAGGGGGAACTGGTTTACTCACTGTCTTGGGTACAATCTGTTTCTTGGGCTGCCCGATCTTGAACGGGATCCTGGAAAAGAGAGAGGAGAGAGGAGAAGGGAAGGTGTGAGCGGCGACGACGCCGGGCTCGCGCGGCCGGGCCCCGTGCTGGGCGTGGGTCTGGGGGCTGCAGGGATTGTGCAGCCCCTCATTCCAGGCTCTGTGCATCCCCCCCGGAGAGGGAAAGGGTGGGAGAGACTGTGGGGACACCTCTCAGCATTCCACAGCTCCCTCCCATGGGGCAGCCCCGATCTCAGCTCGCTGCGACAGGGACGGGACGCAGGGAAGGGCTGGAGCTGGGCCAGGGAGGGTTGGGATGGATTTTAGGGAAAGATTCTTCCCCAAGGGTGCTGGGNGGTTTGGACACCGCTCCCAGGGATGCCCAGGGTGGGATTTTGGGGTGTCTGTGCAATGCCAGGAGCTGGGATCAATGACCCCTGGGGGTCCTTTCCAGATTCTCCACAAGTGCCACCCCTAAGGTCAGCCCCACACATCCTCCCCCACCCTCCCTCCACCCCAAACCCACGCAAGGATGCTCCACGAGCAGCCGAAGAACCCGCTCTGCTTAAAACCAAACCTGACAGGCTAAAACAATCCTAAAAAAAAAGCCCCAAACAAACCCTGTAAATATTTAGAAAGAGGATATTAAAAAAAGTAACAGCTCGGTGTCTGGAGCTGTGAGCTGCTTCAAAGGATTCCTCTGCTCCAACAGCTGGAGGAGAGGCTCACCTGCCAGCACAGCCTTCATTCTTAAAATCCCTAATTCCCAGGAAAATCTGGGTTACCTGAATGGTTTCCTGGGAGGTGAAGAGTACTCTAAATAAATTACACAACATATGTAAGGGTGGCTGGGTCAGCTGGGAGCAGCCACGCAGGCGGCCTGAAAATAATTGGATTTCTTTCACCTATCAGTATAATGAAAATCCGGGAATTTGACTGCTGTTGTCAATGGATTTAATTAAGTTAAAGAGGTGCTGCTTGGTTAAAGCACCTCGGCCAAAATCCCCCGGTGTTTTCTGGGTTGTGGTGCTTTAAATAAATGGAAAAAATTGAGGTCGTAGTGACCTTAAAGTGGTGCTTAAAGAGATGCTTCACCTACAGCTCAGCTCCATCCCATCCCATGGATCCCATCTCATCCCATCCCATCCCATCCCATNGTCCCATCCCGTCCCATCCCATCCCATCCCAAATCTGCACCAGCAGCTTTCTGGGAAAGCATCCCAGTCCCCTCCTGAGAATTTGGGCCGGACCAGCCCGAACTCTCAGGCTGCCACACCAAACTTGAGCTAAACCCACGGATTTTGGGACTGTGCTGTCCCGCTGCCTCCCAGTCTGGCTTTTCCCACCGCCGCTTTTCCATGTGCTTCCCACCAGCTCCGCTTCCAAGCCCCCAGCACTGCTCCATCCAACAGCTGGAGCCCCAGGAAACGTTTTTATCACGCTCTAAAACCCA
>VWZW01005954.1:136203-146460 GCA_013397115.1 Edolisoma coerulescens
CACGAAATGCCGCCCTCCCTCCTCAGTTCCAAGCGTCCCACGCCAGCGCTGCCCCATCCCCGCTCCCCTCCCCGCAGCCTGTGCAGGGGCTGTGACAAACCGTGACATTATTTAACCACGTCCCGCCCTGTCCCATCCCTGTGACACCCCCCAGAGCCCCGGCAGCTCCCCCTCAGCCGGGAACCGAGAGCACCCCCGATCCTCCCTCGGGGTCTCTGTGACGCTGAGAGCAGCCCCAAAACTCAGCCCCAAAACCCCGCTGGCCCCCGGGGGGCCGGGACCGTGTCCCCCCGGGTGCTGTCACCTGACGGTGGCTTCTCCCCGCTCCTCTCGGTCTTGTGACCGAGCGGGCCCCGATTCGTGTGCCGGGAGCCCTGCAGGTGCTCCGGGCTGCGCATCCTCGGGGGACCCCCCGGCCTTCGAAAAGGGGAACTCGTCAGGGTTTGTCACCTAATTAACGACAGCTTAATTGTACTTACAGGGAGGGGAACACGAGGCCCTCGTGTGGGATGGGATTGCTCGTTCCCTAAACCCCACTGGGGCTGGGACGGACAGAGCTGAGCCTTGAAGGCTGGGGGACATCTCGAGGTGCCCATCATCGTCCTCTCCAGAGTTTCAGGAGCTCTGGAAAGCTCCACGCGGTGCCTGGCTCTGCGTTTCAGGCTTTTAACTCCGCAGAGGGAGAGAGGGATCACCCGTAATGATGGCGATGATCACCGTCGTTGTCACCTCATCCTGGATGACAAAGGATGCTCAGACACGGAGCCTTCCCTCCGCAGCCCTTGGATTCGCTGCAGATGCAGATCTGGGGCTGGTAAGGTCACAGAGTCGTAAACAGAGTGTGGCTGGTGGGGACCTGAAAGGTCACCGGCCTCCTACCCCCGGGGGACGGCTGAGCCAGGGCCGCGTGTGTAGGCGGCTGCCTGGATGGCCGACAACACAAACCCTTCTCGAGCGGCTCGGAGAGGGAAAAAACTCACCCCGAGCCACCCAAACCACGGGGTGGGCGTCGCGGGGGCATCTGACGGAGCCGCGGTGGTTTCTCAGGGCTGTGAGTTTTGTTTTGCTTGCGAGCGCTGAGCTGCTGCGGCACTGCAGGGGTGTCGGTCCCCTCTGGCAAACAACAGCTGCCCAGATGTGGCTGCACCAGCAGCAATTTATCCTCTGGGCATCCCATGGCCTGGCACGAAAGATGCTCAGCACTGGCAAAGGATGGGATTCAGGGTAATCCGTAATTTCTGGGGGAGGAGAAACTTCCTCCGTTGCTGCTGGGCGTGGGAAACCCTCGTTTCAGGCCAAACTCTGGCTGAGAGAGCTCCAGCCAGGAGAAACTGCTGGGCAGCCTTCCTGATCCCGGACCAACCCCTCCCGGCACGGCCGGCGTCCTTCCCAACGCCTCACCTTGGTTTTCCTGATTTGCCTGTGAAAACTCCACACCCTCCTCCGGAAATACTCGGAAACGCTCGCACTGAAATATGCATGGAAAAGGAGACGGGCATCTCCCTCCTCCTGCAGGGAAGGAAGGGGCCCACAGGCAGAACTCTCTGCCCTTGGGGTGTCCCTGGTTCGATCCCAAAAATCCAAACCTCAGGGTGGCTGGTGAGGGGAGCCATGGGAGCGCTGCGGGTGGCTGTGGGAAGCCCTTTCCTGCCTCAGTTTCCCCCGTGGCAAGACAGGGATCAGCCCTGCCTCACCCTGTGCGGCAGCAGGATGAAAAGCTCGGCACGGGGAGGAAAAACCCTCTGGAGCAGAGCTCCAAACATCTTGCTGATCCTGGGAAATGGGTTCTGGGTGGCCGGGGTTGGTTCCTGAAGGGAACAGCCCTGGGAGATGGCTGCAGGCCCAGGGATGCACCTGCAGGAGCATTTGGGGTGCTGGGGGGGTGAGGAGGCTTTCCCAAAGAGCATCCCACAACTTCCCGCTGCTCCCAGGGGTGGGTGGGTGACTCCAAGGGGCTGCTGAGTGCACGGGGAGGGGAGCTGGGAACCTCTGGGTCATCTGGGTCCGACGCAGGTCTGGTTTTCCAAGCCTTTCCTGTTATTATCCAGCTGGGGAACAATAGCGGCGGCAGCTGGCGCAGTGTGACCTGGAGATAAGGAGACAGCTGATTAGCAGGAAAACTGCAGAGCAAGTCCGGAGTGAAAGTGGTCCCGAGGGAGGTGGGAAGGATGGGATTCCAGCCAGGAGCGGCTGCAAACCCCAGGATGATTTTATGGGACCAGCAGCAACCTCGGCGTGGCAGCCCCAGGCGGGAGCCCTGGAGTGACCCCGCGAGGGGTTTGCAGAGAGGGACCACGAAGGTTTTGGTTTTTTCAGTGTGAAACCAAGAAACAGAAGAGGAACTGGCCACTGGAATTGCGGCTCCCAGAGCTGTGCCGTGACACAACACCCCGGGGACGTGAGCGATTCCCTGACGGAGAGGAGCAGAGGACGTCAGAGCCCCCCAAATCCGCCGCATCCGAGGGAAAAAGGCGCTGTGTGAGCGCAGAGGGGCGAATCCAACTCGGGGGTATCCATGAGGGGAGGGATGAGCTCCCAGACAGAGAATTCCAGAGGCTGGGAAAAAGCTCTGCTCCCGACGGCCGCGCCGCAACCAGCGCAGGAGGAGAAACTGGGGAGAGGCCAAAGGCGAGGGATCCGTGAGCCATTGAAACCAGCCCGGGGGGGGAATTCGCCATTTCCTAGCAATGAGGAAACGCGGGGTTGGCTGAGGACCCGCGGGGGCTGCGGGCAGGGAATGGGAAGCGAGAGCTGCCGACAAGCGAGGACAGGCCGGGCCGGGGCCGCGGGGCGAGTCCGTCCGCGCTGGCCGGGGAGCAGCGGGGCTGGCAGAGCCGTCCGGCTCTTTCTGCCTCACCTTGGGATGCGAAGCCCGGCAGGCACCCGCCTCATCCCGCAGCCAGCTGGGATGAACAGGGCAGCGCCCGGGCACGGCAGCTCCTGGGCAGGAGCGGAGCTGGTGGGCCGGGAGCACCGTATCGAAAACGCTTTGGTTGGGTTGGTTTTCTTTTTGTTCTACCGAGGTTTTGGGGCAAACCACATCTGAAGGTGCTCGTGGCTCCCGGAGGAGTGGGAGAGGCTGGGAGCTTCCAAACCCAGCCCAAACCGACTCGGGGAGCAGCTGAAAGAGGAAACAAAACCTGCGCTGAGTTTCTCCCCGCTGAGCATCCCTTGGGTGCTCGTCCCGGGATGCCTGGCAGCGTCTCCCGGCACAGCTGAGCTGCTGCTTTCCCTCAGGAACAGCTGGAATTTGCATCCCAGGGTGCTGCCAGAGCCTGGCTGGATGGTCCAGCCCCAATGAGCAGGATGGGGGGCCAGGACCCCCAAACCCAACCAGCTCTAACAGGGCTCTGGGCCCCCAGGCAGCCCCACAAATCTCTGACATTATGCAGCATTTTGGAGGCCAAATAAGAATTAATTATTTCTAATTAATGAAACCATCACTGCAGGACCAGCCTGCGTGCCCCTTGCTGCCTGCTGGTCCCCTCTGGGTGCTGGCACGGACACAGAGGTGGGGACATGTCCCCGTCCTTGCCTTGCCTGCCTTCCCTATTACTTCAGAAGCCCTAAATTCCTGCCACGGCCCAGGAGCCTCTCCCAGGGCCCGCCCGGCTGCCGGCTCCTGGAGCAGCAAAGCCGAACCACCAACCCCCAGTTCCCAGTTCCACCCCCATCCCCATCCCCGCGGCACGAGGGGGGACCCCCAGCCCGGGGGGCTTTTTGTGTGCCCAGCACGAGGATGAGGGCTGGGAGCTCCTGCCTGGATCATCCCCGCCTCGCCCACCCCGCGGCTGACGTGGAGAGCCGGGTGCCTCAGCATCCCGTGGGGCTGGTGATGTTCAGCTGCCCGGGGGATTCTCCCACGTCGGCTCCCAAAACGGGCAGCGCCGTCCGTCCCCACGTCCCCAGCAGCACGTGGGGATTATCCCTCCTGACCTATTTCCCGGGGGGAGTGCAGCCGGGCTTAGCTCAGGGAACGCTTGAGGAGCGCGGAGATGTGCAGATAGAGGCGCTCCGAGGTGTGAGATATCAGTAATTAATTCACAGGTTGATATAGTTATGCGCTTAGATCATCATCAGCTGATCCTGCTAATCCCTTCTTGAGCAAGTCCCTGGCTGAGGGGGAGCTGCTGCCTGGCACTGCCGAGCTCCTGGCAGCTGCGTCGCTCCCTCGGTGCCACCGAGGCTTTGGGGGTGCCAGGGGTGTCCCCCGGTCCCTGCATCTTAACACCCCCGGCCTTAAATCTGCATTTTCCCGGGGTGTTCCCACCGGAGGGGAGATTCCTCCTGCTCTGCATCAGACCCAGGGCTGCTCCCCTTGAGCCAGGGGCTGAGACTTTCTCCCAGTAATTATTTCGGTGATTATTAAAAACAGGTAATTGTTCTCCTGTTGACTTCAGGATCGTGCTTAGCACGAGCTTCTCCTGGCCTCCAGCCCAGTTTTGGGAAGGAACACCCCCTCCGTGTGCTGCTGTTGCTCACCAGGCGCACTCGATTTTCACGAGTTCTTTATTAATTTTTGAAACTCCGAGTCCTCCTCTCCCTCAGCCATCCAGTGGAGGGGGTGGGTTTGCTTTGGGAAGGGGCTGGAAGCACCCAAACCCAGCTCAGAGCCCCATCCTGGGGGAGCAAAGGGGGAGCTGTGTCCATCCCACGGCCATGCCTGGGCTCAGCTCAGCTCACAGCCCCCCCAAATCTCCAGGATTCTGTGTTTCCATGGGTTTGTGGCCTTGGAATTCAGCTGGGCTCTGGTGAATCCATGCTGGAATGCCTGGGATATGCCACCGGTGCCCACCTCACACCCCTCCGACCCCACACCTGAGCTCACCCCGCTCTGTTTTCTCCCAGCCCTTCTCACGAAAAAGTCACGAAGCCACGACAGTGGAAAGTCGAGGTAACAAACACAAATAAAACTTCCTCTGGAGGCTAAAAATGACACCCGTAGACAGCGAAAAAAAACCTTCTCTGGGTGACAATAACAGAGCGCGGAGCTATTTCAGTGCCGGGCTGTTCCATTGCAGCGCTCGGCGCTGGGGTTGTGGCTGCTCAAAACCAGCCACTTCCCCGGGGACGTGACGTGTTTCCTTTCCATCACAAACTGATTTAGAAGCAAAACTTTCTACATTTAGGCAGCTGAGAGGCTCAGCTTCTCTCTTCTCTCTCTCGCGCCCGACGGTGAGCGAATGGAAGGAGAG
The DNA here is from genome assembly GCA_013397115.1 of Edolisoma coerulescens. Lineage (NCBI taxonomy): Eukaryota > Metazoa > Chordata > Aves > Passeriformes > Campephagidae > Edolisoma > Edolisoma coerulescens. The sequence continues at coordinate 141,399 of VWZW01005954.1, forward strand.
ATAAAGGGGGTGGGGCCAGCACGGAGTGACTGTTCGCGGCTTCCTCCTTCGGAGTTTTTTCCTCCGTCCTTTCTAAATAATCGAAAAGTGAACCAGAAAACCACAATTAATATTTTCCACGCCGTGAAGGCCTCGTGTGCATCCCAGTGAGAGTTTGTGGCTCAGGGCTGGCCGGGGCTGCTGCGTTTGCAGCCCTGAGAGGGGCCCGAGAGCCCGACACAAGGCCACCAACGCCTGGGGCTGTGTCACAGCTGGGATCATCCCACCACAGGGATCTGCAGCCACCTGGGCAGATTCCTGATCCAGATTGTCCCCATCCCTGTCCCCATCTCCATCTCCATCTCCATCCCCACCTTCATCCTCATCCCCATTCTCAATCTCATCCCCATTTCCATTTCCATTCTCCATCCCCATTCTCATCCCCGTTCCCACTCTCAATCCCCATCCCCATTCTCAATCCCCATCCCATCCCATCCCATCCCATCCCATCCCATCCCATCCCATCCCATCGGTGTCCCACAGGGCAGTGGATCCCTCTGGGCCCTGGCTCCCAGTGATCCCAATCCCAGCTCAGCCCAGCCGTGCATCCGACTCCTCTCATCTCCAATTAAACCCAGGAACGACGGTGACAATTTCCTAGAAGGATAAACATCCGATTGCCTTTTCTCCACCAGAAATAACCACCCTGGCCACGAGGAGCCGAGGGCAGGGAGGGAAGGATGGCGGAGCTTGGCTGCAGGATGCCGGCGGAGCTGTGACCTCTCATTTACACCGGAGCCTCGCTCCGACCTGCCGGGCCAATTACACCCTGCTCCGAGGGCAGAGATAGAAAAAGAGAAGGAGAAATCCAACTTTAGCAGACTTCCATGACATCTCACGGTGTCATTTCCTCCGCGGCTAATCTTAGCGCCGCTGGCAGCGGGGTTCGTGTTTTTTTTCCCCTGCCTTGTGGTGTTACCCAGCTTCCTTTTTTTGTTGCTTTCCTTCCCGCCGCCTCCTGCAGCTTCACCCAGCGCTGTGTGCCCGCGGAGAGCTGGGATCCTGCTCCCGCATCCCACTTGGATGCCCTGATCCTTCCTGGAGGAGACACGAGCTCGAGCTCGGCAGGACCCCCAACAGATTCAGCCCCTCCCAGGAGAGGAGCCACTTCCTGGAGGGAAAGTCCCGGCCAAGTTTAACCCCTCAGTGAGGGACGGAAATCCAGGTTTAACCCCTCAGTGAGGGACTGAAATCAAGGTTTAACCCCTCAGTGAGGGACTGAAATCCAGGTTTAACCCCCCAGTGCAGGCCTGAGGTCCACGTTTAACCCCTGGGCAGGACTGAAATCCACATTTAACCCCTGGGCTGGTCTGAGATCCACGTTTAACCCCCCAGTGAGGGACTGAAATCCACATTTAATCCCCAGTGCAGGACTGAAATCCACATTTAACCCCCGGGTGGGACTGAAATCCGCTCTCACTGTTGGGGATCCAGGGAAGGTGACCAGCAGGATGGCACAGAGCTGGTTTTTTCGGGATCAGGCTGCTCCGTTCCCGACCCAGGCACTGAGGTAGAGCTGAGATGCAGCAACCAGAGCATCACAACCCCTCCGGAGCATCCCAGACCTCCCTGCACAGCCCTGAGCGAGTCATTCCCTCGTGCCTCAGTTTCCCCCGCCTGCAAAATGTCCTGGGGTCCCGCTCCCCGTGGTTTATTCCAAGGGGAATATTATCCCTGGCCATGGGCAGGACAGAGGCAGCTTTGTCACGGGGATGTGCTCTGAGCAGGACCCGCAGGCGGGTGAATCCGAGCCTCGGAGAAAACCCAGTCTTAGATGAAAGCCTAATTAAGGAGCTAATTAAAGGGGAGGTCCGGCTGAGTGGCCAGTAGGCAGAGCTCTGCTGATTTATGCCTTTAATTTGGGTTTTGCTTTCCAAGAGAAACGGGCTGAGGGCAAAGGCAGGGCCAGGGCAGTGCCCGGTTCCGTGCCCGGTTCCCACGCAGTGCCACCAAGGGACCCCTGGAGAGGCACCACCGTCCCTGTCCCCTCCTGGGTGACCCTGGGGTTGCCGACACGAGGGTCTGGCTGGCCACCCCCTGCTCCCATCGCCCACAGGGGTCTGCTCATCCCACGCAGATCCCAAAATCCCGGATTCACCCGGGGCTGGCCCAGCCCAGCGCTCGCTGCCACCACGGAGCCCCGTGTGCTCCATCCAAATTTTATTCGGGAAGCTGCAGGCGTCAAACTCGAAGTCCCCAAAGTGCCAGGGGGACATGCAGGGGGTCAGGGCAGAAATGGGGTGGAGGGAGGAGAAGGGGTGATGCCGTAATTCCTGGGATGCCCAGGCGAGCCGGGACAGCTCCTGGCACGTTCCCCAGAGGGAAAGAGAACTTGGCTTTGGGAGCGGAGGGCTCGGGGTTGGTGCCGTGGGCCTGGGCCGGGAGCGGGGGGGGTTCATCCTCGGTGGGTCCTGGGATCCCCTCTGCTCCAGGCAGAGGTGGCTCTGTGGTGTGGGGATGTGCAGGGCGAGGGAGGGATGGCCGGAGTTAATCCCTGTAGTGTTTGGTGAGGAACTGGGTCGAGGCCACGGGGTAGCCCAGGTGAAAGTCCTCCACGAAGTCCTTCAAGTCCCAGGCGCCTGGGGAGAGAGGAAAAGGGGGTGAGGCGGGCTGGAGGAGGGCTGGAGAGGGGAGCAGCCCTGTGAGGCCGCTGCTCTGCCCCAAACCACATCCTGCACACCCCGGGAGGCCCCGGGGGCAGCGGGAAGTCACGGGGACCCCGGCTCTGAGCGTCCCGGGGGGTACTCGGGGTTGGCTCCTCTCCTGCCCCCTGACCTTTGGAGAAAACCTTCCCACGAGTCTACCCCGGGGGTGGCCTGGCTGGAAATCCCCCCGGGGGCGTCGCAGGGGATCCCCCGTCCCCCTCACCGGCACCCACTGAGCTGCTGCTCCCCGGACTGCTGGGGCCAAGGGGGTTCCTCATTCCTGACCCCCCTCCCCCGCTCTCTGCCCTGATCCCGGAGGTCTGGGGGCAGCTCGTGCTGGATCCAGCTGTGGTTTTTCCCCACGTAGGAGGCAGAGAAAGCCTCTCCAGGGTGAAGGGCAGGAGGGATTCCCTCATACCCGGCCCCCGTGGGCCAGAAATCCCCCAGCGCCCCGCCAGGGCCGGGCACCGAGCCTGGGTCTGGCCGGCGGCTGTGGAGCATCCTGCTGTGACCGGAGGGGCTTTCCCTGGCACCCCGAGGGCTCACGCTGCCCCTCCTCGTGGGACACCGGGGAAAGGGGCCCGGTGCTTATCTGAAAGGCGTCCTCTCCTCTTCCTGGCTGCTCTTTAATGTCACGAGGCCGCCTGGCAGCCCTTATCTGCTGTCACATCTCAGCCCCGACCGGAGCACAGCGTCCCCTTTTTTGCTCTTGCAAAAGTGCTGAGCCAAACCTGAGCTGCTGCATCACCTGCGCGGGGTGGTGACGGCTCGGGGAGCTGCCGGAGCTCCCACCTGATCCCCACCTCGGGCTCCGAGCTCCGAAAAAAAGCTCCGGAGACTCCCGCGGTGACGGCACCGCACCCTGTGACCTCCCGGAGCTGCAAGGGGCCGCGGCTGGGACGCTCCAGGGCCCGGGAAGGAGCTCACGGGATGCTCGGGAAGGACCCTGCATCCCGCATTCCGGCTGGGATGAGAGGCTGGAATGCATCAGGCTGCTGCTGGAACGTCCCCGGTGTCCCCTGCCACCCTCCGAGGACCCAAACCAAGCTGAGAGGGAGGACAGCCCCAATGTCCAGCACCGGGGTCACCGCCAGCCTGGACACTCAGAGCCACAAGCACCCCCAGCCCCCAATTCCACCTCGGCAGCACGGGCAGCTCCTCACTTCGGGGGCTCAGCCCAGCCCCCCCAGCGCCGGGGGTCCCGGCGAAGGTGGCACCAGGGGAAGGAGCCTCGGGGGGGCCGCTCCCGCTGCGCCCGCAGCCTTGGCCGGTGCCTTTCATCCGGAGGCTTTCAAAGCGCTCGGAAAACCCCGCGGGAGAGCAGCCGGTGCCACGCGGGACCGGGGTGAGAGCGAGACGCGGCACCCCCGACTCCCAGGGGTGCCGGAGCTGTCACTGATGTTCTCGGAGCCCCCGGAGAGGCGCGGATGAAAGGAGCCGGGGGAGGCTGAGCCTCTGCGGGGCTGCAGGCGCCGGCCCCGGCCCTCGCCCCGCGCGTGGGGCCGGGGTTTTTCCTGACCTACTTTCCTACCTGCCCTGGCACCGGCTGTGCCCGGCCCGTCCGGGTAGGGAAAGCCCCGGGGCAGCCGCGGGTGTGGCAAAGGGGGTGGGGATGCACCGGGGGGATGGCGGATTTGGGGGTCAGGGTCACCCTACACCAAATCCAAGCCCCTCGGGTGCATCCCCGAAGCGGGTGCCCCATCCCGGCGTGCCCAACCCTGGGCACAGGGTGACATCCCAAATCATCCCGGCTGGCTCCTAGGGCTGGGGACTGTGAGTCACTGGGATCACGGAGCCGGGAAAGGGAGCAGGGGGCCGGCCGGGGAGCCGAGGTCGCGGTGCCACCGTCCCCTCTCCCTGCCACAACAATACGGCGTTTCATCCGCGGCTTGGGCCGATTTCAAGCTCATTTCCCAAAGGATTAAATCATCCCACCCGGCCCTTATCGCAGCAGCCGCCGGAGGAAGAGGAGTGCCCGCTGCCACCCACACGTGCGCGGCCGCCTGAGCCCGGAGCGCCCGATGGGGAAACTGAGGCACGAGGCAAGCGCCGGGCACGGGGAGCTCGCCATCGCTCTGATCCCACAGCTTTCCCAGCGCTGCCCTCGCCTCCTGCCCACCCCCCAAACGCCGGTCCCCTCCTCCCCCGGCCCCCCCCCGGCTGTAATTTATCAGCCTCATCAGNTGTAATTTATCAGCCTCATCAGCGGGAATGTTCTCCTGATGGGAGCCCTGATGCTTCTCTGCCAAGATTAATGATGTCCCGGCGGAGGTGGGCGGGAGGCCGGCAGCTGCTTTGGCCACCATTAAGTGACACCCGGCGACTCGGGCCGGCACCGCGCTCTCCCCGCAGCCCTTCGCCGCCTCCCGTCCCAGCCG
>VWZW01005954.1:162175-177932 GCA_013397115.1 Edolisoma coerulescens
AAAAAATCACTGGAAGAGGGATTAATGGGAAAACCAGTTTGGATGGAGCTGTGTTGCAAGAGGCAGCAGAGATCCCTCTCCCGCCGATTTGGGATGGGATCTTGAGTCAGGAAAATTGCCCAAGAAAGGGTGGTCGTCCGTACAGGTTCCTCCGGGTTGGGAAACGTCCTGCCAGCGGCTGGGACCCGCGTGGAGCAATCCCAACCCCAGCCTGGCTGTCATCACGGTGCTGACGAGCTCCCAAACCCGTCGGGCTCCTCGGCGTCCCCTCCACCTGCGCGGGGCCCCGCAGCTGCACCCTGTCCCTATCGGCCCGGGATCGGATCCGGTTGGATCGGGGGGGGAAAGTCTGGCAGCGGCTGCTGGTGACGCCGGAGCAGCAACGGGATCATTCCCACGTGTCGCATCCAGTGTGTTTCAGAAGGGTTGGAACCCCAAATTTGGTGGCTTTTCCCCTGTCCCCCTGCACTCTGTGACCTCAAGGCAGGCGCTGGACGCTGCAGGGATGCAGGATCTGTCATTATTCCTCATTTTTAGAGGTGCAAAAGCATTTCAGAGGTTTTGATCAACAGAGCAAAAGCCCCAGAACCTTCGGCACAGCTATTTTGGGGGATTTTTCCAACACCAGAACCTGCGGCACAGCTATTTTGGGGGATTTTTCCAGCCCCAGAACCCTGGACACAGCTTTTTTGGGGGATTTTTCCAGCCCCAGAATCTTGGGCACAGCAATTTTGGGGGGATTTTTCCAACCCCAGAACCCTGGACACAGCAATTTTGGGGAGATTTTTCCAGCCCCAGAATCTTGGGCACAACAATTTTGAGGGGATTTTTCCAGCCCCAGAATCTTGGGCACAGCAATTTTGGGGGGATTTTTCCAACCCCAGAACCTTGGGCACAGCAATTTTTTGGAGGGATTTTTCCACATCCAAAGAGTGTGGATGCTGCAGGCGAGGCCTGGGCTGCAGACGGGCGAATCCGCGGGGCTCCGGTGCGCGGGAATTAGGGATTTAGCTGGGAGTTAGCTCGGCATTGTCAGGGAATTAAAGGTTTACCTGCGCGTTGCAGACGGAGGCTTAAAGATTTTACAAACACACGAGATTTACAGCTCTCCCAAATTTCGACACCCTCGGGTTTACCCCGCCAGGGAGGATTTTGACCAGGTCTGGACGGTTTTCCTGACGAAACCTGGTGGGAATTGGGGTTCGAGCTTTACCCACGGCCACGTGGCACCCGAAATCAGCCCAAAACCCGAAATCTATCTGCGCTCTTGCAGAGGTGGAGCCAAGTGGGATCAGACCCTAAAGCCGCACGAGGTAAAGCCATCACTTCAGCGTTCACTGGAGAAGGAATTTTTGCATTAAAATCTCTTTTCTATCCTCAAAAGACCCAGTGACATCCCAGATTTTTGGGGCCTGGAGCATCCCTTCCACCAGCACCTCCAGCAGCCGTAGCTGGGCCTTAAACCCCACAACCAAGATGAGGCTGTGGGGCAGCAAATCCCGCACATCCAACCCCTCCCCAAGCATCCCCAAGGACAAATCCCGGCGGGATGCGAGGCGAACACATCCCAAACACCCTAAAAATCCAGGGCTGGCAGCTTGGCCTGCTATCGGCTGCGCATCGGGAATTGCATGCGTGGAGCAAGGCAGGGGTGCAGGAGCTGTGCAATTCCCAGCCCGGGGCGAGCGGCTCGCCCACACGCTGGGAACGGGAGCTGCGGGCCGGGCCCCGATGGCAGGAGGATAAAGCCGCCCTTACGTAAGGCCCGGGGTTGCGTGGAGGATCCGCGGCGGGAGCAGACTTGCTCTGGGCTCAGCCCGGACCGTGCCGGCGGCCCTGGGGATGGATCCGGGCTGGAATATCCCCGGGATGCGTAGCGGGGAGCAAACCTCGCCCTCCTGCCCCCTCACTCTGGTGGTTCTCTCTCCCCGGCCCGGCCCCTTCCCAAAAAAATTCGGTGCGAAATAGGTTGTTGTTCGCCAGGGCGCTGGTGATTATAAATAATAGCTCGGCTCCCCGGTGCTCCAGTTTTCCCGAGCTCCCTGGCAGCGTTCCGCCGGGGCCGGTGATTTAGTGCAACTTAATTATTCCTGGCGTTTCATCACCTCTTGTTTTTGATGTCTGTGTCTCTGTCAGGGCCTCACCTTCGTGACTAAGAGAGCCAGGGAAACAAACTGCTGGAAAAAAGGGAGTGAAAGGGGGAAAAACCCTGAGCTGGAGGGTGCTTGGAGGCCGGGAAGGCTCCGGGAGGTGGCCCGTGGGGATGCTCCGTGCGATCCCGCTGCGGGATGGGATGTGCACGGGGATCCACGTGTGGGGCCCCACGTGGGGCATGGGGGGCTCCCCCCTAAACCCAGCCAAGGTTTCAAGCCTCGGCTGTCGTTCCCAGGAGCAGCATTCCGTGTCTGCTCCTTCCCAAAGGGAAAGGGCGACGCAGGGCCTCGTCTGCCCCTTAAACACCTCAGCGAGCAGGGAGCGGCTCCCCCGGCCCTGGGAAGTGTTGGATTTGCTGGATTTGGCTCCCAAGAACCCGGGAGCTGCCAGATGGGGGCTGGTAACAGGATTCCTGTGGCTCCCAGTCCTCCATCCCCACCACGGAGTCTGGAGGAGCCACGAGCAGCTCCTGGGACGGTGCCTTGAGCCCACCTTGCACCTCCAAGGGACACCGGGAACACGCAGGGGGACACGGGAAGGAGCTGCTCCAGGGAAGGAGGAATCAGGGCTGGAAGCCCACGGGTGGCAGCGGGAGCATCCCACAGGAATGTGGCTGGATGGGGTGGGGGGTGAGCGACGCATGGCACTGCCCCAAATCCGCCGGGATTTCCTGAGAAATTAAAGCCGGGAGCAGGTGGGATGAGGTGACCGCCGTTATCCAACATTTTACACAGGGTGGGAAGTGGGAAGGGTCTCTTGGACTGGCTAAAGGGCCGCTTTGGGGTGCGAAAAGGGGATGTAGTGCTGGGATGTGGGACTGGGATACACGTTTGGGACTGGGATGGGGCATTGGGATGCAGGGCCGGGATGCAGGGCCGGGATTTAGCACTGGGATGAGGGGCCAGGATGCGGGGTTGGGATGTAGCACAGGGCTGGGATGCGGGGCTGGGATTCAGGATTGGGATGTAGGGCTGGGATGAAGGCCTGGGATTCAGGATTGGGATGTAGGGCTGGGATGTTGTCCTGGGATATGGCACTGGGATATGGCATTGGGATACGGCACTGGGATATGGCACCGGGATGTTGCCTGGGATGTGGCACTGGGATACAGCACTGGGATATGGCACTGGAATGCTGTAATATTGCCTGGAATGTGGCACTGGGATATATCACTGGGATATATCACTGGGATATATCACTGGGATATATCACTGGAATGCTGCCTGGGATGTTGCCTGGGATGTTCCCACTTCGGGGCCCAGCAGGGAAGCTCAGCAGGTGCCCGACCAGGGCACAGGATGCTCCTGGATCCGTTTGGGATCCGCCAGCACCTCTCTGGCACTGCCAGCCTCTCTCAGCATCCCAAGAATTTCACCCAGCCCTGGGAAAACCCGGGCTCCACTCCAGGCCACGCCAAACTCCGCGAAGCCGGGGGAGAAAGCCAGGAATTTTCACGAAAAGGAGGAGAGAGAGAGGATGAAGGAAAGGAAAAAAAAAAAATCCCACAGCATTCCCAGTATTTCCCTGTGTGTCTGTGGCCTGGCGCAGCCCTTCTGCTCGCTGCTCTGTTTATCCATGACAGACAACTAATTAACATCGGAGCCTCTTGAAAGGTCTTTTCAGAGGTAATGTTCTGACAGAGGATGTCAGTGAGGAGCAGTGATTTGTCTAAGCAGTGATCACATTGTTTCAGACTGAATGAGGTGAATATTAAACTGCTTTAAATGCACTCTTCATAAAGCACTAATTACATACTCCCGGGGGAGTACGGGCAAGGAATACTAAACAGCCGAAAAGTCAACAGAGTGCTTTTTATAGTATGTTGCTGGGTTCTGTGTTTTTCTGTCTTTCTTTCTCTCTCTCTCTCTCTCTTTTACAGTAAAATCACAGCACGCTGAAGAATACACATTTATAGCACAATGCTTCACATCTAATTATATGGCAATCATTAGTTTTAACCTGGGTGTATTATATTTTCTTTGATATATCGTGCCCCCCGGCATCTCTTTGCATAGAACACTCCCAAAGGCATTTTTTCCCCTCCCTGGAAAAAAAAAAAAAAAAGGGCTTTTTTAATTTTTTTTCTTCTTTCCAACCTTAGCATTTGCTTATAATTCTTTCTTTTTTTTTTTTCTTCTTCCCCCTAAACAAATTTTTTTTTTTTTGAAATTGGCAGGAATAAAATGGGGTAAAAAAAGAGGGGAGGAGGAGAAATCCGTTTAATCCAAATAAGAACCCGTTCCCTCCCTCCTAGAATCATGCACTTTATTATTACCAAGGTAACTCCGCTGGGGTTTTAAAGGGGAAAGGAAACACAGAATGGGCCATTAATGAATTCCTGCAGATCCTGCTGCACTCCCGGGTCTGGCTCGGCCCGAATTCCTGATGGGGGGGGGGAAACGACTGCTCCATGAATTATTTATTTTTTTAATAGCACAACTTGGGTGGAGGGGTGGGGGGGGAGATGGAAATAACCACAAATAAATCCTCCCCGCACTGAAAGCCTCGAGATCCTCTCAGCTGAGAAGGGGGAAAAATAAAAGAGCAGCGTGTGACAGGCCCCGGTGTCCTCGAGGAACCTCCTGGGAAGCCGAGGGAAAGCCGGGAAGAGGTGGTGGGGACGGGGATGAGGGGGACAGGGGGTTGTTTGACCCCAAATATCCCCCTAAATGCTCAAGGCCTGGCTCACAAGCGCGAGGTGCGGCTGAAATTTGTGAGGAATGGCTCAAACACGGAGGATCTGCCTCAAATAGCAACATTCCTGCCTCCCAGCGCCTTCCAGAGGGTCTGAAGGGGGTACAGGGAAGAGGGAGAGGGACTTTTCACCAGGAATTTTAGTGCCAGGACAAGGAGTAGTGGATTCAAGCTGAAAAAGGGGAAATTCAGCTCAGATATATGGAAGAATTCCTCCCTGTGAGGGTGGGGAGGGGCTGGGATGGAATTCCCAGAGGAGCTGTGGCTGCCCCTGGATCCCTGGAAGTGCCCAAGGCCAGGCTGGGATGGTGGGAGGTGTCCCTGGGCATGGCAGGGGTGGAATGGGGTGGGATTTAAGATCCCTTCCAACCCAACCCATTCTGGGATTTTAGGATTCTAAACGCACAGGGTTGGCTCCGTAAATGTGGGGCCTGGCCCAAGAGCACGGGGCAGGATTCATAAACGGGAGTCACGGCTCCAATAAATCGAGCTGGACTCACACACGAAGGTCACAGCTGGAAAGCAGCGGTTACAGAATCNCCTGATCCCCTTTTTCTCCAGGCTGAGCCCCTTCCCAGCTCCCTCAGCCTCTCCTGCTGCTCCAGCCCCTGGATTCCCTCCAGCCCCTCCGTGAGGCTCCCAGAACCGGACACAGCAGCCCCAGGACCGTCCCTCCGGCCGTCCCAAGGGTGCAGCTCCTCCTGCCGCGGACGCTTTGTCACCGGGGTGTCACTCCCAGGCCACCCCCGTGCCCTGCCCGAGCTGAAGCACCACACGAGGCCACTGATGTTCTGTCCATGCCCACAGCACCCCATTCCCGGGATCAATCCCGCTCCATGGATCCGGGAACGTCGCTGGCTGGGCCCTTCCTTCGAGGTGCAAACTTCCTCGGAAAGGAAGAGTCATTGCAGCCTTTAGAGTTGGGGTTTTTTTTTTTTCCCCTCTTCCTTTAAAGAACATGAAAGAATCTGATAATTACTTCTATCTACCACCCAACTGTACTAATTACCAACCTATTTCTTCACAGTATGACAGACACGGGCTCTCCAAAACACATAGAGATAAATTAGCACTAATTGGTTTTCCTCTGGCTGTTTGAATTAGTATTTAAAGCTCCAATTACAAAGCAGAATAATTACTATTAATGTCCTGTCGCAGTACAAAAGGCAGATATCTCGCGAGCGAGTCCAGGTGTATTATTACACTGATTACAGAATATTTAACCTGGCTCGTTAAGACAAAGACAAGGGGAAACTTTAAAAAGAGGGGGGAAAAAAAGAAAAAAAAAAAAAAAGGGAAAAGAAAAAACGCAGATGGTGGCAGGTCCCTGCAGGGGATGGATGAGGGGGGGGGTCTTTGAAACCTGGGATGAGAGAGGTACGAGAAGGAGAGAGGGAAAAAGAGCAGAAAATGAAAAGAGGGGAATGAGAAAAGAGCAATTCTTCGGGAATCAAAGGGAATTTTGGAGGGATGAGGGGGATACGAGCGCTGCTCTCCCAGGCAGAGTCCAGAGCATAAAAGGCAGAGCTGGAGTGTCCCAGGGGTCATGATTCAACACCTTCCTCCTCCTCCTCCTCCTCCTCCTCCTGCAGGAGGTTCCACATCCCTCGGAAGAGGGGCAGACCCAGCTCCCTGCCCAGGGATGCTCTGGAGTCAGAACTGCCCCACGGGATGAAGGTGGGAAGGGGCAGGGGCAGGATGGGCAGGACCATCCAGCAGCTCCCCCATCCTGGTGATCCCGAGGGTCAGGAAGAACTGGGATGGAGCATCCCTGTCCCCAGCAGCTCCCCCATCCTGGTGATCCCGAGGGTCAGGAAGAATCGGGATGGAGCATCCCTGTCCCCAGCAGCTCCGCGCCTCTCCCTGCACTGTCCTCACCCCACCCCAAATCCTGGAGGTCAGGGCTGTGCATCCCGCTGGGAACACACAGCCCCATCCCTCACCTTCCCAGGACATAAGGGGAGGGTCTGGCTGTGCTGTGACACCACGGGGTCAGTGCCACCACGGGGTCAGTGCCGCCACCGGGACAGTGCCACCACGGGGACAATGCCACCACCGGGACAGTGCCATGCTCTGCCTTGGCACTGGGTGGTTGCCTGGTGCAGGGGAGGACACGGGGTGACTCCTTCCTCCTCCCGCTTCATCCATCCCGGGAAAATCTGAATTGGGGGATTCCTCTGGGCTGGGTTACGGGCACCTGCAACCCCAAGGGAGACCCCAGAACGTGCCCCAAGAGGGGCGCCTGGCGGGCAGGGCTCCAGCTCCCGCATCCCATCAGCTCCGTGGCAGTGCTCCCACATGGATCCCATCCCACAGCGGCCAGGACAGTGCAGGGACAGGAGGGAGAGTCAATTTTGGGAGTGGACACTTCGTTTTTGCCACCTGGGAGGCTCCAGGGCCGGCAAACAGGGGGATTCCACACCCCTCTGCCACCCACCATCCTGGCCACGCTCCGGAGGGTCGGGATACGCTTCTCCCGGCGTTTCACCCCTCTGGGATGGCACGGACGGGCAGCCCGGCTGTGCCCTCCGGTGCTCCCGATCCCCTGCCACCAGCCTGGCACTGGGGCGCTGGGGTCCCCGCTTTCCCAGGGGGGCCCCCTGGGCCGTCCCCCTGCGGCTGCTCCGGCTGGGACAGCGGATGGGCCGCGGGAATCTTCTCCTGGGAGAACCTGTTGGGCCGGGTGCTGCCCGGGCACCCTCCCACAGCATCCCCATCCCGGAGGGGGCACCCCGGGAGCGGGGGGCCGGATCCCGCCGCGGTCNAGCTGGCGATGGGCTCTATTTCTACTGACAAGGCTTTACCCTGTAGGTGTGAGGAATTCCAATTAAATATTCAGCCTATTTGTCTGTGTGTGGGAGAGGGTTTGCTGTGCAGGAGGAAAGCCTCACATTCAGCTCCGGAGCTAACCATTAAGAGAGAAATTAGCTCAGTTCATCAAGGGAAGCCAGCGGAGGGTTTTCCCCTCGCTCTCCTGCCTCCTTCCATCCCTCTCGTTCGGGAATAGCGGGGAATGAACCCAGCGCGTTTGGCAGGGGAGAGCCGAGCCGGCCGCTGCGCCCGCACCGAGAGCCAGGAGCGCTTCCCAGCCCGGGAAAAGTCATTTTTCCCGATGCCTGGGGGATCCGATCCCTCCTCAAGCCTCCCCAGAGGCTGCCGAGGGAGATCGATGTGGCGGGCGAGGGGTCGGAGGCGTCGGGGCGCTGCGGATTTAATTGCTCTCGCATTTCGCGGCCACCTCCTTCCCGAGTCGTTTACAAGGCACTAATTAATCACTGCCAAGCGAAAGCTCTCGCTTCCAGATGATCTTTTCAAGGTGGGAGTGCCCCGTGAGAGTCGATGCCTTATCGATGAGGGGCCCTTTAGCCGGGGCAGCGATCGATGGGGCTGCAACGATCGTCCCTTCCCACCCCCGCGGGTTTGGGGTCGGGCTCAAGGCAGGGTGGAAAATCCCCCAGGAATACACCCAGGCCATCGGCTGGGGGAGAGACTGGGGAGAAAAATGGGATTTTGGTGCCGGGATGCTCCTTGAGCAGCACCGGAGCAAGGGCAGGATGCAGCAGGATGGGGCTGGATCCTGCGCTGGGGGAGTTTGGGGGAGAACTGTGCTTCCAAAAAAAAAAAAAAAAATTTAAAAAAAAAAGCCACCACGGAGCTGATTTCACCATTTTCTGGAGCTTGACGTGTTTTTGCCCTTTTGAAATAACTTTCCATCTCAGAATACCCAAATTTTAAATAGAACCTAAAGTGACGAGAATAAGGAAAAAAAAAGAAGAAGAAGATGACTTTTTTCACGAAACCACAAACGATATCCTGTTTTCCTGCTCTGTTTTGGGGAAAAGAAGTTGTTCCTGACGGGAATGAAGCCGTAATTTCCTTCTCCTGAGGGAAGGCAAATGTCCAGGCTCCTCCAGGTGAGGGGCACTGGTGGGGACTCAGGTCCTGGGACCCCACTCTCCGCATTTGAAATTAAAAAAAAAAAACTACCTGGAAGTTGAAGCCAAACATTTTTTGGAGGAAGATGAAGGCGATGGGCTGCTGTGAGAGGGGGGACACGGACGTTTAGGGGTCTCTGTCCCCTTGGCTGATCAAACCAGGGGGTGCTTGGCCCCACTGGGAGGAGGAACTGGTTTTTAAAGGGCTTCAAATCCTCACTGGGAATTTCGGGCAGGAAAAGGAATCCATGAATCCTTTGGTCCAAGCCCAGCCCTGCTGCCTCTGGACCCAGGCTGTGGGGACTGTCCTGCCATCCCTAGGACAAACTTCCCACCCTTGGGACAGACTTCCCACCCCTGGGATACAGTCACTGGGGACTGTCCTGGTGCATCTAAGACGGTTCCAAAGTCATCGGGAAGGAAAAGCCTTGCCCGGATCCCGTGGGATGCTCCCTGCCATGCTGAGCTTCCCTCAGGAAGGATGCGGGGATCCCTACCCCCTTCCAGGACTGGAGAGTGAAGGGACGAGTCTTCCCAAACACGGGATGCAGGGATCAGCTTTCCTACCCTTTTCCTCATGCATGGAAGGCAGGGATGAGCTTTCCTGCCCTTCCCCATTCCCAGGATGCAGGGCTGAGCTTCCCTGACCCATTCCCGTGCTGCAGAATGAAGGGATGAGCTTTCCTGCCCTTCCCCATCCCCGGGATGCAGGCATGAGTTTTCCTACCCTCTTCCCCATTCTCAGGATTCAGGATGAGCTTCCCTAACCTATTCCCATTCTNCCCTGGGATGCAGGGATGAGTTTTCCTACCCTCTTCCCCATTCTCAGGATTCAGGATGAGCTTCCCTAACCTATTCCCATTCTGCAGAAAGGAGTTTTCTTACCCCTTCCCATGTAGGGGATCTGGGATGAGCTTCCCTGTCCCTGCCATTCCCAGGATTCAGGGATGAGCTTCCCTGTCCCTGCCATACCCAGGATTCATGGATGAGTTTCCCTATCCCTGCCATACCCAGGATTTAGGGATGAGCTTCCCTGTCCCTGCCATTCCCAGGATTCAGGGATGAGTTTCCCTATCCCTGCCATACCCAGGATTTAGGGATGAGCTTCCCTGTCCCTGCCATTCCCAGGATTCAGGGATGAGCTTCCCTGTCCCTGCCATACCCAGGATTTAGGGATGAGCTTCCCTACCCCTGCCATTCTCAGAATTCAGGGATGAGTTTCCCTACTCCTTCCATACCCAGGATTCAGGGATGCACTTCCCTGCCATTCCCAGTCATGGCCAGTATTCNCTGCCATTCCCAGGATTCAGGGATGAGCTTCCCTGTCCCTGCCATTCCCAGGATTCAGGGATGAGCTTCCCTACCCCTTCCATTCCCAGGATTCAGGGATGAGCTTCCCTCTCCCTGCCATTCCCAGAATTCAGGGACGAGCTTCCCTGCCCCTGCCATACCCAGGATCCAGAAGCCTTATGGAGTTTCTCATCAATCCCAAATCCTGGCAGTTTTACGGGGCACAAAGCACCGTTTTGGGGCCGAGCATCCCAGCGAGGAGCAGAACCCCTCAAGGAGCAGCCCCGCACCTTCCCCATCCCACGGGATCGCCCCGGCAGCACCAGCAGCTTTGCCCTGGGGACCCCCACCTCTACCCCCATCCACACAACTCCTTCCCTTTCCTCCGAAAATCCGAACGCGGGGACTCCATAGCAACCCGCAGCTCCCGGGGTCTGACTCCAGCGCTCCGCTCGGCGCTGTCACTTCGTTTCAGGCTACCCCCGGGTAGGTGTGAGGAACTCCAATTAAGCATTCCGCTGGCTCCCTGTGTGGGGGGACAGGCTCTGCTGTGGAGGAGGGAAGCCTCGGCGCTGACTAATCGCTCAGACACCGGGTGTCTGTGGCACCAGGGGAGGGCAGGCAGAGGGTTTTCCTTCGCCGTGCAGCTGCCTCTGCATTCCCTTTTCGGGAGATATTGCGGCTCCCCGCCGGGCTCGGGGGCTCCCGGGCGGAAGTTGGAAAGATCCCAAGCATCTTTCCGCCCTGGCTGGGGCTCCGCGGCGATGCCGCCGCTGCTGCTGCTGCTTCTGCTGCGGATCTCGCTGCTGCCGCAGCCTTTGCTGCTCTGCCTCGCACAGCCCCGGGGTGATTTTGGGAAGGAAACCACATTCCTGGGGTTTTAAGGTGCCCCGCGCATCCCGTGTGGCGGAGGGGCGGTTGGTGCTTTTGTGCTTTTTGGATGAGCAGCCCTAAATTTGGGCGAGCGGCGGTAAATTTGGATGCTGAGCCCCAAAATGAGGAGCTGGTCCTTGCCTGGGGAGCAGAGCAGAGGATCCCACCCTCGGCCACGAGTCCAGCCCTGACAGAGCCATTCCAAACCCACCGCTCCACGATCATCACCCTGAGCCCCACGCGAGCATCACTTCCCACATCCTCCCGTTCCCTGTGGAAAAACCCCAGCTCCGCGCACCCCGCTGGATGAGGGTGACGCACAGCACACGCGGGGCCCCCGAGCACCCCAAAACTGCCCCTCCCGGCCGGAGCCAGGACCTGTTCCTGCTGCAAAGCTGCCTGCGGCACCAGCTCCCGGGGGGACAGCGACCGAGGGTGACACGGAGTGGCACGGCGGTGCCAGCCTGGGGACACTGCCCCGCTCCTCGGGGACACCGAGGCTTTTCGCCAGGCTTTTTAAGCGGCTCTAGGAGCCAGGGCAAGAGGCGGGAGAGGGCCCAGCCCAGCCGGCGGCTTCGCCCCCGCTCCCCGGGGAGGCGAGAAGGGGGCCGGGCGGCCGCCCCCCGCCACCGCCGTGGGCAGCGGCAGGATGTGCTGTCCCTCCCCTGCACTTCCCAGCGAGCACTTTACATAACTTCTGCTGCTTAGTCACAGCTTCGACTCTTTTTTTTTTTTTTTTTCCCCTTTCCCTTTTTTTTTTTTTTTTTTTTTTGGAGCGATTTTCTCAGCCGCATCAGAGCGCGAGTCATTTCGGCAAAGGGAAGTCCCTTCCTTTCTTCCGTTCCCTTGGTAACTGCACAAATTTGCTCTTCAAATGATTCATGACCGGGGTGCTGTAGGAGTTCCCTCCTCCAACACAAATCGCTCCCACACAACCACACATGCCCGATTAATCATTGATCGGTGGCTCTTCCGCCAGCTACGCCCGGCTCCAGCGCTCTCCTCCGGCCACCACCGAGGCCACCAGGATGCTCCTGAGGTCCCTGGATGCTCATAAGTTTCCCCAAAGAGGAGACACGGGCGAGAGTTTGTAAGAAATCCCATCCCCGGACGGGTTTTGTGGGGTGTAAATGAAATATTCCCGAGGTGGCGGGACAGGTTGGTGACCGGAGCCGAGGGTGGAGCCAGAGAAGGAGTCGGAGCTCGGCGCTGGCTGATGGTGGTGGATGAAAACCTTCCCGGAGCTCCCAATTGCACCAGCACAACTTTATTCACGACCTGATTCTTGTTTCCATCCCAAACTTCCTCAGATTAAACAGAGGGAAAAGTGCCAAGCCAGAGGGTCACCCCTCGCCGCCACCAGGTTGGAGGGACAGAGCCCAACAGCAGAAAAAAAGCCAGAAAAGAGCCGGAAAAGAGCCAGAAAAGTCCTTTTTGGATCCCTGGTGAGCATCATCCCAGGGCCACGACGCTCCTCACACACCGGTACCCGCACAGGGAAGCAGCTTGGGATGGAACTGGGAGCTTGGCTGCCAGGAATACCTCAGCTGGAAAATAAAATTAATCCGCGAAATCTCTCCCTGCCGTTTTTTTTTTGGTTTATCTGATTTATTCTCTCCTCGTTAAGAGGAGCTAATTAACAAACCATCGTTTAAATAAACAGCAGCCAGAGTGTTTGTAACCTCGGCTTTATTGAATTGTGACAAATTAGGAGCCTCTGCGTGTTAAATGAAACAGAAGCGTGGAGGGGAGAAAAAACCCCCTGAATTCCCATCTGGATAACGATCCCTGCTGTGAACACGGAGCAGAGGGAGCAACTCCCGGGGCAGCTCCCGGCCAGTACACGTGGAAAAATCCCAAAACCCCCCAAAACCTGGTGGGTTTCTGGGTGCTGAACGCTTCGGGGCCGTGGCTTCACCCTGAATTCATCCCTAGGGGACGGCAGGGTCAGGATGACCCGCGGGACAGGGATGGGGTGTGGATAAACCCGAGCAGCCCCGGCTCACGGGAGCCTCTCGGAGCCGCCCCGCTCATCCCGGATCCGTGGCACTACAGCGATAATAACGATCCTATAATGCACCTCTGTACCGACCCCGCCATCCCGCCGCTCCCGGTGCTCCTGGGAGCAGGGAGCAGCATTCCCGGCGGATGAAGCCGTGGCCGCGTGTCCCGGGCCATCCCTGCCCTTCCCAGCATGGAGCACACGGAGGAGGAAAGGAGATTTTGGGTTATTTTCACCCTTTTTCCTGCCCCAAAAAGGATGCGGCCAACACGCTCCGTCCTCCCCGTCTCCGCTGCATCCCGGCTGTGGGATGGCCATTCCCAAAATTCAGCAGGGCCATTGCTGGTCCCGCGGGTGCTTCCAGCTCCTGCTGTCCCAGAGGGAATTGCTCAGCTCTCTCCAGGGGCTCTGGGAGTGTAATTACCCGGGAGCATTAATTACACTCCAGCCGAGTGGGGAGTGCACCAGCAGCTCCTGCGGGGTGGGAATGCCGGGATTTGCAGGGATGCAGCAGTGGGATCAACCCTCCGGCATCCCAGGACACAACTTCCCGCCGGACAGAGCTCCCCAGAAGAGATAGAATCATGGAATCATGGAACTGTTTGGGTTGGAAAAGCCCTCTGAGATCAGCGAGTCCAACCACGTCCGCAGCACTGCCAGGGCCAGCACCAAACCCTGTCCCCAAGGGCCGCATCCACATGGCTTTGAAATCCCTGCTGGAATAGCGACCCCACCACTGCCCGGGGCTGGACAGCCTTTACAGGGAAAAAAGTCTTCCCAAAATCCAACCTAAACCTCTCCTGGCACAACTTTTGTCCTGTCACTGCTACCTGGGAGAAGAAACTGACCCCCACCAGTCCACAACCTCCTCCCAGGCACAGAATCTCCTTTCACACATTCCTCAAGATGAGAAATTCACCCAATCAAGAATGGTTTGGGTGGGAAGGACCTTAAATCCCATCCAGTGCCACCCCTGCCATGGGCAGGGACACCTCCCACTGTCCCAGGTTGCTCCAAGCCCCATCCAACCTGGCCTTGGACATTTCCAGGGATCCAGGGGCAGCCACAGCTTCTCTTGAAATTCCATTCCAGGGCCTCACCACCCTCCCAGGGAAGAATTCCTTCCGTAGGAGCTTGGAGCGCATAGCAAACTTCCCCTGAGCTGCAGCCTCTTTGCTTATTTTGGTGGATTTCTTTTGATTTCTTTTATTAATAAAGGCTTCATTAACGAGCAGCGACAGAAACTCACACCGGGAAACTGAGTATTCCGAGGAGCCAAGCCATCAATTAAACCAACATTTCCCTCTGTTCTTTCCCTTTCAAACCCTCGGTTTCATCACCAAAAAGGGGAGTCGAGAGGGCTCCAGCGAGGAGGAACAATAGCGGGGCACCAACTCCTACAGCTGCCCCCTCTCCCCCCCAGCAAGGAGGGGATCAGCGATCCCACAATGCCACGGATCCGCGGGAATCGCGGATGCTGCACAGCACAGCCAAGGAAACTGCCCCAGCACCTCCAGCATCTCCCAAAATGTGGACCCCTCCTTCCTGCAGGGTACCCAAAAGCTGATTTTTTTCGCCCTGTAGCATCAATTAATGATTAAAAATCATTCCTTGCCCTGACAAGGTTTTTCCTCCTGCTGGGATGCTGAGTGCACCTGGATCACGAGAAGTGTCCCCAAGGTGTCCCTACAACTCTTCCCCCAGCGGCCGAGGAGCAGGAATGACAGTGGCCAGCAATGAGCAGCCGATCTCTCTGACTTTTGATAAATCCGAGCATTCCCGATAAGCTGGAGCCTCATTCCACGTGCCACAGAGGGAAAGTTTCCCGCAGAGCACGCGTCCCTTTGGGACGGGGACGGGGGACACAGCACAGGCATGGGCGAGCAGCCTGCCCCCGCAGCTCCATTTCCATCCTTTCCCCGTGCAAAAACCCCATAATTTTTAAGGTTAATAAAGCCCTTGTTTGCTTAAGACAGCACCTGTTTCTATGGTGACACTTGCAACCCGGAGCCTGTTTATCAACGGCGACGCCGAGCGCGGTGACAAATGCGGCCACCGCCGGCCACGGCACAGCGGGGAAGGCCAGCGGTGCTGCCAGGACCTCTGGGGACAGCGGTGCCACCATCCCTGGGCACCCAAAGGCGCC
Organism: Edolisoma coerulescens; assembly: GCA_013397115.1. Classification (NCBI taxonomy): domain Eukaryota; kingdom Metazoa; phylum Chordata; class Aves; order Passeriformes; family Campephagidae; genus Edolisoma; species Edolisoma coerulescens. The sequence goes on from VWZW01005954.1 coordinate 177,270, forward strand.
AATCCCCATCCGTGGGATCCCCACTCCGCCCCACAAAGCCATGGGAGGGGTCGGAGCAGCGGGAGCTGCACCCGCAGTGGGGGGAAAAGCCGGGATGGGCGATGGGTGGGAATGGTTTTCCTTCAAAAACATTGGATGCGCTTCCCACATCCAACCCCGCCGTGGCAGCCCCGTGCCTCAGTTTCCCCCAGCGCCCTGCCCCGGGGAAGGGGTTTTTTGGGTGATCCAAGCAGTGCCGGCGGCAGCGGCGCCCGGCGGGTCCCGCTCGGCTCCAGCCTGGCGCAGGATTTCTCCCGGCTGGCAGAACCCGTTTCCATAACGACTTTCTGTTACAAACATATTTTGATAAAAATAAAGTTAAAGCGGCGAGGCTTTGGTGCTGGAGTACAAATCCGCTGCTCTCGCCCTCCCCCTTCCTCCTCCCCGAGGAGGGGGAATAAAGACGGAAAGCTTTCCGTTTGAAGGGCAGTATTTTCTCCCTTCTTTTCCTTTCCCCCGCTGAATACAAAATGGAAAACCGTGTTTACCGGGGGCCTCGCTGTAAACTGGTCCCGACTCTTGCCTGGTTACCTGATGCTCTACAGTATGTACAGGATAATGTGATAAATTCATTTCCAATTCACTGCATTATCCTTTGAATATTTTAATGACTCATTGAATGGA
>VWZW01005955.1:0-11863 GCA_013397115.1 Edolisoma coerulescens
CAGGGCTGCCAGCAGGCTGGGAGCCACAGCCCTCAGCCAGCTGCCAGTCAGAGAAAACTGCCCAGGAACGGGGTAATCGTGGCAGTGCAGACCATGACATGACTGCTGGTCACTGGGTAGGACAGCAACCAGAAGGATTAAAGTGCTTAATATCCAGTTGCCCTGGCTGGTACTTAGGTTCCAGATGCCAGACAGAAGCTAGAAGGCTGCAGGCTCTACTTTCTTACAAATAATTTGTAGGACTTCAAAACTTTTTCCCCATCAGCTGTGGCAACACACATAAAACACAGAAGGGGTGCTGAAGAGTCTGGGGAACATGGAATGGAAGAGGAGCCCATCCAAACCAACCAGCCTGTGCCTGCAGCCAGCAGGAAGGCAATCCCAGCACATCCCCCGACACAGGCACCTACCACCGGATCCTTGACAGTGTCAATCAGATTAATGATGTTGGTGCCACCGCGTAGATTCTCCAGAATCTTAACCTCGCGTTTTATCTTCTTTTTCTTCACTGGCTTAAATAGACAAAAGAAATTAGAAGTGAGAGTCCTTTCAGAAATTAACACTGATTTCTGCCACTGATTTTGACTGGAACACATCACTTCCCCTCCTCTCTCTTCTCCCACCCTCACATGGGAACATTTTTAGCACCAAAGAGGAGACAGACACCTTGCACGAACTGGGATTTCCCTCTCATCCATGAAACCTTTCCATGCATCAGGAGGACAATCAAACCACTCTAGACAAACATAACTGTGACTCCAGTAACTGTGGTTAAAAGTGCCTTGGACTGCTATGTGGCAACCTCAGCACACTGATTCATGTTGTGCACTCAGAGCCACAGGAGAAGTATGGTGGACCTATCTCTGCTTTTGTTTACCAGCACTAACCAGTTTTTCAGTTTTCAACCTGTTTCCCAACGAGTACTTTAATCCCATGAAACGATAACCTGAGAGTCTCCAACACCGTGATTACCTGTAAGCTCAGACACTGCTGTGCCTTGTCTGCAACCACCTCAAATGCACAGAGCCAACTGCACTGCATGACACTGCATCCATAGCCATGATTATTTTTAAAGCCTACAGACATTTTAAACAGTTTCGACTCCTCCTCTAATCTGCTCAGTCTCAGGAGCCCTCTTTGCAAAGTAAGCTTTTCTCTGGACATCACCCTGCGGAGACTGACAAAGAACAGCTGCTCCCAAGGCAGAGATTCAGAGCCTGGGTTGGCTTTTACACTCTGCTGATCCAGTGGTTCACTTCCATGTAAATGATCGTTTCTGTAACTCATCCACTCCCAGGACAACCCTAGCTCTGTGCCTGCTGGAAAGCAAAGGCAGTTTAGAGCAGATAAGAGGTAAGACTTTTTGAATGAGCTTTGGCTAGTGATGAGTGTGGGCAGCACCAGCTGCAAGACACCAAGTCTAGCAGTCTTTCATTCCATAGCTGGAACATCCCCTCCTGACCCATCAGTACCACTAAAAAGAACTGCAGAGACATCTTGCAGGGACTGGTAAAGCCCCTGCCCCATCTCTGAGGCTGCTGACAAAAACACTCCTCTCTAGACCTTTAGCTTTCTAAAACATTCATCCTCTGGCACTGAGTCTGGTGTGTGTGTGGAGGGCTGTGATGAGGAATGGCAAAGGTATGAGGCACCTTCCCAAAGTAATACACATTAGCAGATGTTTGTGTGAAGGACAAGGAGCCAGAGGAGCTCAACAGCTCATGCTCACCACCTCACCTCTGCCACAACCCCCCACTTCTGTGATGGCCACAGAGTGCTGATGGGACAACTCATATTCCCCTTACAGGCAAATCCAAGGCAATCCCTGTTTTCAGACCCCTGGCAGAAATGCATGAGCAGACAGGAGAATGAACAGAAGGTTTTATATAGTGGGAAAATATGGCATTTATGTAAGTGATAAAATATGCTGTCTTTCAAGGCTCTTCAGGTGGCTGAAACCTTCAGATTCGAATCCTGCTCTTCTCCTCTTGCAAGTTAAAAGGCATGAGCTAGACTTTAAAGCCAAAAGATGAGAATCTCAGCCTGAAGCAAAGTGCCAAAAATAACACCAATGCCAGCACAGGGAGCGTCAGCACCTCATGAAGCCACTGTGGAAAATGGCAGCAAGGCCACGGCAGCTGCCAGAGCTGGAGCGATGCGGGGCAGGGCTTGCTGGGGAGTGGGCGACCAACAGCCCCAGGGCAGTACCCAGAGAATGCTGGAGCTCCTGGGAGCTTGGACAGAAAGGGAGAATCAGCCAGAGCCAGGGCATGTAAACCAGGAGAAGTGAGGGCTATGTTTTTGAATCTGAGAGGAGGATGCTTCATTAGGGACTAATTTAATTTATGTCAGCATGGAGACGGACACCACCCTTGTGTCACCCACATGCACAGATCTTACCAGAAGGCCAAGATGGAATTAGAGGATGTAATTTGGTTACTCTGCTTGTCCAGTGAGGCAGATGCACACACAAGCTGTTTTCCAAGGAACTTCAAAGAGGAATTGATGCACTGACATCCTGAAGGTGCTCCCTGAATGGCCTGGCTATGACAGACATGCATTACAGCCTCTCTGCTGCAACACCTACACCTGATTGGGAGCTGAAACAGTGCCTGAACACAGCCAAGAGGACCCAAAGCCCACTTTGAAACAACTTTTCCTCTGTACTGTAGTTATTTCAGGGGCCTTTTGCATCAGCTAAGTAGGGGAGGATATCCCTCCAAGATTTCCTTTTCTTCTTTCATAGCAACCACTGCTCCCAGGGGGGCAGAAGTTGTTGTCTTCCAGTCACTTCCACATGTTTCTTTCATCTTTTTCAGGATGGGAAAATGATGCTCTACGTTATCTCCATCAGAAATCTATCCTTACCCACCACACACTTAATAAAACACTAGAGCAGACAAAATCAGTGACTTTTAGAAAAAAGGAGAGAAGAAATTTATTGAAATGCCTGCAGATAATCATCACCACCAGCATGTCTGACACCACCAAGGGAAGACACTCTGGCGAACACTGTTTCAGCAAGAGGGAGAGTTAAAAGCCACTCGCTGTTTGCACTTTTTCCTGCTAAGCTGCAGGACTGCAGAGCTCTGGCCAGGCTGTCCACACCATGTCCACATCAGCAGTGAGCTGGGAGGAGGGCCCCACAAGCCTCCAGGCAGAGCTGGGGATGGGAAGCCCTGCTCAGTGCAGGCCTGTAAGCAGCACATTCTCAGACGCTCTCAGAGCAGTGTTTTCCACCACTAGGTAAACAAGGATGAGGCAAAAGAAATGCCATGGGCTGAAGTAATTTTAGAGGAAAAGCTATTGCCTAGGAGTGTCCTCAGAGAGAGCAATGCAGGGGAACAGAGTTTCCCCATTTCAGATTTGCAGGAGAAAACAGGGGTGACTGCTGGCCTGCACCCCATCCTGCACAGCTTTCACCTACCCAGTGTCACGCCACCTCCTACCCACACGTCCCACACCAGTGCTCCAGCCACAGCTGCAAACCCCCTGTGCTATCCAAGAGCTCATCACTGGGGCTCAGTTTTTGCCCAGTAACCAATTCCGAGCCCAGGTAACTGATTCCAAGCTCTTGCATCTGGCAAGTCAAACACCTTGGTGCAAACCACTCCAGCACATAGCCAGCACTGCACCGGGGGTAACTGTTCAAACCAGAGAAACTCTGCTGACTTCCCTCATGTTTCAGAGCCCAGTACTGCTGAAACCACAGGCCAGCAGCAGCATATCAGCCACACACCGGGATTAAGTCTGGGTTGCTACGACTGTCTCTCAGAGTCACCCGATCTGTCTCTCCAAGGATGTTGACTCCAAACACACATGGATTAAATGTGAACTGAAGCTATTATGGCCTCCAACCATCTGCCTCTCCCAGCAGGGATAGCTTCTAAAACACCAGCCCTTGCAGCCAGAGTATTTTTAACAATACTCATTTAAGGCTATTTTATTAAACCAGGCTATGAACAGCAGCATTTCAGGTTGTGCTTCCTACACTGGCCAGTCCTCCTGTGCTGGGAGGGGGATTTCCAGCAGAGGAAAGGATCAGGCACCTTGACAAAATTAACTGCTCCTGAGTTCGATCTGCCTGTGTTTGCAAGGCAACGTTTTACACAGGTACAGCCTCCAACTCCATCTGTTCCCAATGCCAGAGGCATTTCAAAGCTTTCCTCCATGTTGGGATTCTCCAGTGACCAGTATGGGTCAAAGCCTTTCCCTCTGACAGAGGCTCCAGCACAGTCCCTCTGCTCTGTGCAAACACCTCCTTCCATGAAATCTGTACAAACTTGACAGCTTGGAGACTTCTGTCGCATTTGGTTGAAATTGGCCAACCAGTGCAAAAACTACTGGGGGGAGGAGGGGGAGAAAGGCTGACAGACAGCAGGATTGCATAAGACTCGTTTCCATAGGAAACCAGGCTAAAAGACATGTCTCAGTTTAACCGTGTCTACACTGGGAGGGGTTTAATTACTTCAACTGCAGCAGTACCCTTAGAACAACATTACTGTCTAGCACAAGCCAGTTTTCCAGTTTCCCAGAAAATTGCTTCCTTCCTCAGGCAAACTGGAAGCGAGGTGGCTGTAGATTGTGGAGACAAAACATGCAGCTCACAGCTGTCCACTATGCTGAGTGCTCAGAGCAGAGGGACAAGGTGACCTCCAGCCACAGGAGGATGGTCTCTGCTGGACCCAGCAGCTCTCACTTGACTGTCCCCAGCCACCTATCCTTTGCTGCAGGTTTCCCACCCTACCAGCCAAATGGATAAGGGTGCTTCAATCCACTTGAAAGTCAGGCAGAAGAGGCAGCAACCATGGCCAGAGCTATCCCAGCTCTCTGCCCAAAGACTGGGGAGCATCATGCAATGCTATCCCTCTGCAGAGGTGAAAAATGGCACAGGATAAGCTTTGCAGTCAGGTAGATCCAGAAGAAAATACCTCTTTGTGACCAAGAGAACACATCCCGGGTCATTTTCCACAAGATCATGTCCACTTGTAAGCAGGGAAGGAGTCCAGCTGCAGCAAACACCAGCTGGGAGAATTAACATTGTTTGCTAAAATAAACCTTTAAATAAAAGACTGCAACCATCACTTCCTGTCTTGAATGAATAAATGGCTGCCTGGTTAAACATATTTTTTGCTTGGTTTCTAAAGCAAAGGGAGTATATTCTTCTGTCAGATGCTCCAGTTCCAGCCTTCCCCAACAACCTGGGGGCTCATTGCTTGAATTCAAGCAAAGAGAGAAATTAGATTTGTTATCCAAAGTTCTCTACACATTTTCACACTGTGAAAGAAAAGCAGTGACCAGGAAGGCATGTGAAATACGAGTTAAGTCCAAAGCATAAAAATCATTTTACATTAGCCCAGAGCAGGCAGCCTGGCAGCGCACACACACTGCCAGCTGAGGGGCACACGTGCTGCTCTGAAGGAATCCCAGAAGGTGCTGGGTTTTGCCCAGCAGGTGCTCTGAAACAAAACTGGGGTTAGCACAGCAGGGAAGAAGGTTTAGCAGTCAAAAGATACAAATCCATGAGAAACTAAAGTAATGTATTCTACCATCCCATAAAAAAAAAAATCAATTCTTTGCTCACCAAGCCTAAATAGCCTGGAAATACGACGACGCTTCCAGTGAACAAGCAGGGAGATCTGAACACACAACGTGCAGGACCAGCGAAAGGCTCGAGCAGCATCCTTATCACAGGCTTTAAACATTTAAAAGCTGGCACTACAAGCTCATTTGTCTCTAGTAAGTATTATCAAAAGGATCACAATAATCGGCCTATAAAGCCCGACGCCAATTGCTCAATAGGAAAATTGGCTTCAGAGCAGCTCTGCTTATTTTGCCAGACATCAGCTGGGAAACCAAATAATCGTATTCCAAAGAGCTACAAAATCAAGGAGCCCACTTGTGTTAACATTCTGTTGGTTGTTTGCATTTTGCCACTTCCATTGTGGGAATTCAAACTTTTGTGAGCAGCTCTTGAATTTTAGAAAAGAGGGGAGAAACACATACCTTGAAACTACTAAAGTATTATTGCTTTTTTAGTTAAATAAAATATACTTACGTTTGGTAGAATATCCCAGCATGTGTTCTGAAGGCAGTTTCATCCTTTCCTTCAGAATCCTTTCCCTTCCAACATGGCACACCCTGAAACAGCCCTCCTGGGGCTTCAGAACTGCCCATGATACATCAAGAATTCTGCAGTCAACTAAAAGGGAGACGCATGAGGACCAAGCCCTGATGTCTACCACCACCATTCCATGGGATGGGAATCATTCCTTCAGGCCCCTGTGAACAGACACAGTGCAGTATCTCACCCTTCCCCATGCACGAGCCACAGCTTTGCAGCTCATCAGTTCCTTGGTGCTACACCACCACCGCCACCACGAGAGTCACCAGCTGCATCTCCAGGCCTCTGTGAGACACCCAGTACTGTCCCAGTTGGTCTCAGCTCACACAAGGCTGGACTCCAGCAGCCAACTCTGCCAAGCTCATTGTGGGCAACTGGTGTTCAAAAGAGAAGAGCTGTGTACCCGTCTCTCTTGCAAAAGGGCTCATTTCAAGACTGCCAGAGGAGGAAGTGGGCCAAGGGGAGCTGATTCAGTGCACGCAAAAGCAGGAGGAGCAAGAGGCACAGAGAGCTACCAGGAGCAGGCATTGAACGGCTTTGGTGGAAGGTCACTGATGCAGTCAAAAGCTCCAGCCTGAGGGACCAACAGCATCCAATCCTATTTCCCTCTGCAATCCCTTCTGCTGCCTGCATGGGAGTCATTTCAGCCCCCATCTAGAACACGCTGATGTATGTGGGCTCTAAAGCCTTTAGAGACAGAAGAAAACTTACCAGAGCCACCATCCCAATTCCGTTCTCTAGTTACTAGAGTGATAATTTGAGTTCAACACTGGCAGGGCCTTCCAGGAGCGCCTGGTATGAACAGCAGCTCTGGAGGGTTCACACAGCCCAAATGGGGGAACAGGGGAAAACCAAAGCCAAACAAACAAGAATGCACTTGTGAAACCATGTACACGGTTGAAATTTCCAGTGCATGGACTCAGCACAGAGGGACAAAAGCCACCAAAGGAGAAAAGGGCTATTTCATCACTGCTGCAGGACCTCCATTTCACTGGTCCCTCTCCTTCTATCTGCATTCTTCCCCTACCTCCACCCATGTTGTGCCTATGCAGAGTAACCACACAAGGAGACAAAACAGCCTCTTTTTGATGGGTTTAATGCTTTGCAAGCATGCAGAGCACACATGGACACACAGGTGCATCAGGAAAGCAGGAGGACTCCTGATTCCTGTAGAGACCTGCTGACATGGATGCTGTAATCTCCACCCAGAGTGCACACTGGGATGGAGGCAGTACAAGGGACTGGGAGGTGAAGGACACAGTGGTACAGCCAACACTCAGCACCAGCACTAACTGCAGGTAACTCCAACAGCACCATTCGCACTATGAGGTATCACCTGTAGCAGTTACAAGCAACGTGGAAAGTCAGCCTTCGGCTTTTAGAGTGGCAACTTGCAACACTGTTCACATCCTCCAGGAACACTGTTACCCCAGAACAGAGGATTCACTTTAAAGGCATGCTGGGAGACATTTTGGAGCTGCATTAGCAGAAAAACAAAATGAGAAGTTCATCAAAGAGACAGCACAGACTGACCTCAGTGGTCCACCAAAAACCTCTGTGTGGTAAGATATGGAACAGCAGAGCTGTGCTTTAGATACCTGCATTGGATGTAGACAACACACGACTCACTGGAAACCAGGATGTCTTAAACTTCCTTTGTACATGCTGAGGAATGTCAGACCTCATCCTGGGAGTCAAACCTTAGCATCAGATTTAAGCAAGACACAAAAGCACATACAGAACGTGTTCACACACTCCCCCTTCCTGGTGTGGGCTGCCCCAAGGCAGGCAGGAAGCAGGGCCACAGCTGTACCCAGGCCAGCCAGATCAAAAAGCCCACAAGAGCCTCCAAGACCAGCAAGGGACTGCGGGAGCACAGCTGCTGGCTAACTCCGTGCCCTACTAACCTGAGGGGTAGGAAGGTCAGTACATGCAGAGTCCCCACACTTCAGACCCTTCTCACTCTTTGCTCCCTGAATAGATTGAAAAGGTGGGGAGTTGTCCTCTGCCCCATTGCTCAAGATAAAAGCTTCTGGAGGATGTTTGGCATGGGGAGTCTATGTGGCAAACCAGGCTCCTGCCCCACTGCTTTGCACACACCATCCTACACAGTGCATCCTGATGTCCTGCTGCAGTGGAGTGAGAAGCAGCCCACTTGCTTCATTTGCCTTTTTAAAAAATTGCCGCAGAATTTTCCCAGGAAAAGTAACATTAAGAGCATCATATTTGTAAGGCACTTGATACAGGAAATGGTAATGTCATAGTCATTTGCATGATCTTAATTCTCTTCCTTTGCTGGTACATGTTATGACCACAACTAGCAACATCCCACTTTCCTGCAGGATTATGCCTGGTCCTGCACTTGGGGTAGCAGAACTGAAAGGAAATGCTGGGTACTGGCCAGGGAAACAGGACACCTTGCTTCTGGGAAGCTCAAAAGGCATGGAGCACTGTGGTACTAACCAGAGCCATGAGCTCCCTGGCCTTGTCCAGTGCTAAAGTCTTCATGGGGCACTTACAAACAAACCAGGCGAGTGGCTGCCCAAAGTGGAAGAGCAGTTATCTCCCCCATGCAGCACTAAACCAGGACCTGTGCTCTAGTCTCAGCTTTGTTGAGGCTTAGGGACTTGCCCAAAGTCATACAGGAAATCTCTGTGGCTCAGTTCTGCATCAGACAAAGGGTGATAAAATTTCCTGACCTCTGTGGAGGAGGGTACAAGATGTTCAGGTAGCATAACACCAAAGCAGGGGAAGCACTTGCTATGTGCCAGCTTGAGCTCAGTAAGGACAAGCTGCTTCAAAGAGCAAAGGCTAGGAAGACACAGCAGCGACTTCCCATGAAGCTGAGATATTAAAACAGTGATTCTTGCTAAAACTCACTCTAACACCTAACATAAATTCTCCTCTTAGAAAACATTAGTGAGAAAGGAGCAACTGTGCTAGACAGCTGCATCCATCGCCCAACCCAATACTTCCCTTTGTCCCATCTCTGCACCACACAAAAACCTGAAGACTTTTGGTTCCATTTCCCACCTCACAGGATCCAAATTCCTCCCCAGTTAGGAGGAACAGAGACACCCAGCCCCTTTGCTAAGGCTCCACTGTAGATACACGCAATTACACTTGCAATTAAGCTTTGAGTCTTGTTACAGGAAACCAGAGGCACTTTCCACAGATCAGAGTGATGTTATTGCCACACTTCACAGGTTTTCATAATGTACACAACGTGGTGCTCTGAAACTCCCTTTTCACTGACCCACTTTCCACTGAGGAGAAAGTTCATCTTTATTTATCTGGACCTTCTGCTTTTCCTTGCTCACTCACAGGAATGCTGTCTGCATGTTAATGCAAGTGGGGAGAGCCAGGGGAACCAGTGGCAACACCATCCGCTTCAAATCTGGGACAATCCAGTCTCCTGCTTGCAGGGCATTAAGGCAACACATTCAGGCCCCAAGGAGAAGGAGCACCCAGCTGCCCTCAGATGACTCTTGCCAGCTGACTCACTGTCCAATGCTGACAGGCTCCCTAGATGTGACAGAGTTCAGCTGCCACAGGGAGAGGAGCATCGCTCCAGGGGAGGCTCTTTGGGCTGGGAAGAGGCAAGGAGCAAGATTTCTGATGACTTTCCCTGCAGCCTCCTCTCAGCCTCGTGGTGCCTTTCTATGTGGGACAAGACCTAGGATCTGAATAAACCACAGCAGTCCTGAAGAGGCCATTAAGGGCTCCAGAGCAGCATGCACAAGTGCACAGTTTCTCCAGGCCAGCCACAAGACATCTTGCCGTAAAATCCAGCTCTGCACTTGCCACTTGTGACTCCTATCTCACAGCAAAACCTCCTGCCTGCATCTACTTTAAAAAAGATAAAACCCCAAACCACAAAAAGCATCCAAAGGAGGGAGGGGTCCAAACAGCATGCCAGAGGAACCTGGCTTGGCAAGGACACGTGAGCCTCACCACTCTGCCCTGACGTCAGGCTCAGCCACAGAGGCTGTCCCAAACAGCTCACCTGGCCACCTCCTTGCCCACAGCCAAAGCTGGGGTTTGTGTGCATCCTCCTGGAGGCAGATGGAAGACCAGACCTTTCCCAGGAGTGCTGGCTGGACAAACTGTGACAGGCTCTTTGAGAAGCCAAGCCAGATCCCAAGGAAGCAGGCACAGTGAGTGAGTGGGAATGTCAGCAGAGACAGCCAGACACGCTATCCGAGTGGATCTAGCGAATGCCTTAAGGCTACAGCCCTGCAGAGATGTATGTCCTGGAAAGCTGCTCTTCTCAGTGGCTGCAAGGGGATATTAAGCTCAGACCCCCCTGCACACTGCAGATGAATGTGTGCCCAAATTCTTAGGACACCCATGGTCAGACACTGGCTCCCACGTGCTCTTGGGGAACAAGTGACGAGTGTTGCTGGTCCAACAAGTGACAGCCACAAGTGTCAGCCAAGCCAGAACCAAACATACCGCAGCTCTAACCTTTCATTTCTGTCTTAACTCCCCTGCCTACCCCCAGATCACCAACACAGAATGCTGCTAGGAGAGTTACCACAGCTCGCTGTGAGCTTCAGTGTCAAACATGGTAAGACATGCCCTGCAGTGTATAACCTGTGCAGAGCCATCCCAAACTACAACCTCCCAGTGCTGCACAAAGGCCCCCACAGCCCGACCCCACCAGGGTCAACACACCAGCACACAGGTCATCAACACTGCCAAACTTTGGAAGGCCTCCTTGAGGCCTCTCAAGTTTCCATAGTGTCTATAGTCTGACTGTGATGAAGTTCTTTTCTACATCAGATCCTCTAAAGGATTGATTATGAAATGTTGGTGCTTTCTTGACCGCTGAGCATCCTGCAGCCTGGCCCTGAAAAGGCCACATGCCGGCTGTCTAGAGGTTAAGAGAAGGATTCCCCCCTCCAGGCTTCGCATTCCTGTTGACATGGCAGTCCCTGGGCTGTTTTAGACAGGCATTGCCAGAAACGATTTGCCAAACACAGGCAGAACACGCAACGCTGTTCAAATGTCAGGACTCACAGCTCTCCCCCTCCAGAGGAACTCTCAGCCCTGAGCTATGCTGGACAGGAGGGGTGGAGATATCGAAACATCACTAGCACGCAAGACACCAAATCCATTTCCAAACACACCATCCCAACGTCCCTAACGACAAAACAGGACTTTTGGGGTGAAGAAGGAGATCCAATAGTTCTTTGGCTCCGCCAACCCATCTCCTCTTCCTCTTGCTCCCAGCCACCACAAGCCTCTACATCATCAACGGGATACTCACCTTGAGGATCTTCACGACGACCCTCTCGTTGTTGGTGATGTTGATGGCCTCAAAGACCTCGCTGTACTTCCCTCGGCCGAGCTTTCGAACCAGCTGGTAGTCGTCCTGATTGCTGCGGGCACCAAGAGGAGAGAGGCGGTGGTGGGGGAAGAGTGGCTAACTAACAGGGCAGCAGGCCGGGGAGGGGAGTGCTCTCCCAGCCTCTCCCCCGCCGCAGCCCCCCGGGGACACCCCAGCACGGGAGCGGGGGATCAGGAAACCCTCCCCACGGCTGAGGCCCTCCCGCGGGAGGGACGGCGGGTCCCCGCACGGCGCTTTACCCCCAGCTCGGGACGTGCGACTCGTAGTCCCAGTACTCGCGGCTCCTCAGGCTGTTCACCTCCGCGTACACCCGCGCCCGGCTGCCGGCGGCCGGGCCGGGCATGGCGGCGCCGGGCGGCGGCTGCAGGAGGAGGAGGAGGAGGGCG
>VWZW01005955.1:11870-83458 GCA_013397115.1 Edolisoma coerulescens
CAGGCGCCGGGTCCCGCGACGCGAACCTCCCCGTCCCCTGTCACCTGTCCCGTGTCACCGCCCCGCCACACCTTGGCACCCCTCTTCAGCCGTGTCACCCGCCCAGCCTCCTCCTGCCTGCACCATCGCAGGTGTCACGCGCCCGCCACACCCTGACACCCTCGCTCCCCTCACGCCGCTGCAGACACTGTCACCTCTGCCACCCTCACGACCCCACCTCAGCCTGCTCACAGCCCTGTTACACTGTCACCCCATTGTCACCTCCAGTCACACTCCTTCATTATTCCTGTAACCCCACTACCTCTTGCCAGCCCCAAGGTGGGACCTGGGGTGAACAAAAGGCTCCATATTCCTCTGGAGGGACTCACAGAGCCAAGGCTGGCTGAGGTGAGGCACCTCCAGAGGTCACCTGGCCCAAGCCCTGCTCCAGCAGGGTCACCCAGAGCCAGCTGTCCAGGACCATCTCCAGATAGCTGCTGGACACCTCTGAGGATGGAGCCTCCACAACCGCCCTGGCCAGCTGTGCCAGTGCTTGGTCACACTCACAATGAAAAAGTGTTTCCTGAAGTTCAGAGTGGCCCTCCTGTGTTCCAGTGTGTGCCTGTGGCCTCTGGTGCTGGCACTGGGCACCGCTGGGAAGAGCCTGGCTCCTTCTGCTTTGCACCCTCTCTCCACAGCCTCATTCCCCTTCGTGTCCCTTCACTGGCCTCTCCCCATTACGTCCCTATCTCCCTGGCACTGAGAAGCCCAGCACTGGACACAAGGCTCTAGGGGTGACCCACCATGGCTGTGCACAGGAGAAGCATCTCCTCTCTCCGCCTCCGGGCAATGTTTTGACTAAAGTAACCCAGGACACCGTTAGTCTTCTCTGTGGCTTATGTTCAGTTTGGTGCACACCAAGACCCCCCAAGATCCTTTTCAGAAAAGCTGCTTCCCAACAGAACTGGATGTGGTTTTGACCCCTGAGATACCCTGCTAGTGACTGCTCTCCAGCTAGAGTTTGTGCCCACACTCTGGGCCAGTTTTCAAGCCACCTAACCTTCCTGAGTCCCAGGGGAGCTGCCAACACCAGCTCTTCCTCAAGCCCGTGTGGGCTGGGTGCAGCCAGACCTCAGCACCAGCCACCAGCCTGAGGTGACAGAGCAGAGCTCGGAACATGGGTTGCTTAGTTTTACTCTGGGGCTGCTCATGGCTGGCCTCAAAACATCAGCTTAGGCTCAGGTGAACATCAACCTTGACTCCAAAGTATCCCTGGAAAGATAAGCATGTGGATTCAACCACATGCTACAAAACCCAGTGAGCTTTCCATGTGCCTGAGACTGAATGATAAGAAAACCCAAGAACACTTTATAGTTTCATACTTTGAGTTCTGACTGAATGCAGTCTAGGCAAGACTTTCACAGGATCTTTGGAAAACAAGGAGGATGTGTTCATGATGCTTGGTCTTCCAGGGCACTCAGCCCTGGAGAGAAAAGGCAGACGTGACACCCACTCCTGCTAAACCTGTTTTAACAAAGCAAAAGGAAAATCAGCAGTCCTTCAGGAAGGCTGCTATGTCCAGAGTCCAACTTACTGGCCCTTCCTACCAGGACTGCAGAGTGAAGATGAACATCGTCTCCTAGGACCCGGAGGAGATGCATAAATGCATAAGCAAAGCAGTCAGGCCCTGCATAAACTGGAGTTCATGGCAGAAATGCAAAGGCCGACGCCTGAGTCACCGGTTAAAGCGGCACCGCGGCGCTGGGATGTGCAGGTGGCTGTTTCAAGGAGTGAGATGGCTGGAGCTGCCCCGCTACGCAGCTGAGATGTTCATCTCTCACAGTAAATTCTGCATGGGACCACAGCAAAATCCTGTGTTGAAGGGGAATTTGCCTTCCACAGGGTGCTACTGTTTGGGCAGAGATGCTCAAGCATAGAGTTGGCAAATTTTTTTTCCTGATGGATAATTTTCCTGGTGGAGTACGCTGGGTTGTCAGCAATTTCGTCACTGGTGACATCTTCCTTGATGCTTTCCAGTGGGCCACAGGCAGGCTATTGAACTGGCTTGCCAGGCTGATTCCTGGCAGGAAAGCTGGCCGGTGTGCTGCCAGCTCCTCCAGCTGGCGCCTGGGCTGCCTGGCTCTGGGCACCACGGCTGCCTGCTGCCTTCTAATGCTGCCCGGCACTTCACACAGCAAAAAGCCCTGTTTGCAATTACAGGGAAGTTTGCCAAGCTTTACCTACTTTCACTGAAATGCTAGAGAGCTGTTTTTACTACTATTGTTGTTGTTATTATTATTATTATTATTATTATTACTACTACTACTGTTTTCAAATCCGGCCATAAAAGCCCAGCTGTTTCCCAAGGCAAAGTCAGGGAAAATATTTGTTCAGCCATTAAAACATCACCTTGTCTGAAGACAAGATCTCTGGAGTCTGGTGTTTAGCAAGGGACAAATCTTCTGGCAGAGATATGCTTGGTCTCCTGCTGACCTTTGAAAAGCTTTGTGTGGCTGGGCAGAGCTATAAACTTCTTAAAAATCTGCACCCCGCATTCCTGCATCCGCAAAACCTCTTGGCTCTCCAGTGCTACCGTCTTTGTTCAGCATCCCCTCATGGCTCTGCTGGGTCACTCTGCTGCCTCTCCCCATCCTACTGAAACACTGCCTGGCTCGGGTTGAAGCATCACAGCCATGGGCTGGTGCGGAGACCTGGTGTTATGGTTATCTTTGCACTCTTAATCAGCCAACACGCACAAGCACTGCTTTGAAGACAGCTTTTAATTCATGTCCTCATGTTCAGATTCTTCATGGGATCCCCATCCCACTTGCATGCAAAGAGGAACTCCAGGCTATGCCACGTACTTGCTGTCCTCTCCTCTTCGTCTCCAAACACTCAATTTCTGGTACTGAGTTCTGTATGCAATGAAGATCCCTCAATGAGGGATGTCCATCCCTGCACCCAACAAGGCCAGGAAGCGTGGTTCCTCCCATGAATTGGATGTGGTTATGACTCAAGATGCATTTTGAAGATGAGTTTTGACATGTTCTAGCCAGAAATAGGACTGGCTTTGCCAGGGCATTGATTTTTCTCCCATTTCTATAATTAGATTGACTTGTATCCCTCATCCCAAAAAAGCTGTGGTGAAGCATCACTGGCCACATCATCAACATTTGGAGGAGGCATGCACATTTAAATAGACCTGTCACCCACTGTGATTGGTCCTGAGCATCCAGCATGGAGAAGTCAGAGCACATTGTTGTGCCATAGTCTGGACCCAGGAACAGGGGTACTTACAAATGATCCTCCACACCCTCACAAAGCTCCTAAAACTAGGCATGCCTGCAGGGGCAGCTGCCTTCAGGACTGGTGCTACTGTTCCCCCAGTTTTACAGCCAGATTGTGACAAAGCAGAGGAAGATTGCAGTGTCACAGGCAGAGAAACCCCCACCGTGGTGCAGATGCACCTCAGATGTGAGCAGGGGGCCAGTGTTTGCCTGCACCCCTCTGGAGGCTTCACCACCCAGCTGCTGGACTGAGTCCTGTCTGGCACAGCTGGTGAGGAGGAGCCTGGAGGCAGCGCCTGATCAGGAGCTTCTGGGAGCTGGTGCTGCAGGAGCGGGAGTGATGTGCACCCCAGGAGACCCCCGGGAGGGCAGTCCCTTTGCCATCACACCCCCTGTCACTCCAGCCAATCCTCCACATTTGTACTGCAATTTCATCAGTTTCCAGTTCTGTATATGTACCTCTACCAGAGCAGTTCACCTTGGAGCTCAGGTGCTGGTGGAACCATGACCAGTCCATGTCCTTGACCCATGGGCCATGGGTTCCCCCAGCTTTGCAGGTCTCTGAGGAGGTCAGCACTGCCAAAGAAGCATGACCCCCATGGCAGCTCTCACAGGCAGCATGGGATTCCTTTCTGAGACCAGCACAAACCTCTTCCTTTGTCCAAAGGCCCGGCTGCATCCTTGCCAATGCTGCTGGGAGACAGGCACTTCTCACAAGGAACTGTAGCCTCCCAGCAGCCTGGCTGTAACCTCGGAAATAATGAGTTTTCGGCTCCATGGAGAACCAAGCCGGCCTGACTCTGCATGGAGACAAAGCCTGAAGCCTGCTGCCAGTTCTGCCCACAGGAAGATGAACACGGCCCTTCTGTGAGCTTGCACAAAGCCTCCCTTGTGCAGGAACGGATCCAGACAAACAAATGATCTCCTTGGCTGCATGTCTCCTGGTGCTCCATCATTTTTACTATTTGCTGGATTGTTCCCACAACCAAGGAAAATTTAACAAGTAAAAGCATCTGATAAAAATCTATCAACCACAGTAAAGCACCAACCCAGCCAAACCAGTCCGTACAGCACAACCCTCACAGCCTTCAGGACATGTCCATTCAATTTACCACCCAGAAAAACAAATGCCGTGTGGTACTTGCAACGTCACCAGTGTGGAGGCTTTGAGTAAAGCTTGTGTTACCAAAGCCCAGTGAGATGTTTGAGGGCTGCTTCCTTCCCCAAGCCTGGTTCCCTGTTGTGCAAAGACAAGTTCTTATGTCATTTCCTTGGCATTTTGTGCTTCTCCTCTTGTGTTTCTGGACCATGCTGCTCCCCTTGCTGCTGGCCTTAGCACGGAGGTCCTGACTCCTTGTGACAGCCCTCCTGGCCAGGTGCCCAGCAGGAATGATGCACCTTGTCTTTGCTGAGGAATTCTGCAAGAAAACAACTTTTGGCCACTGGTGCCTTCAAGTCTCACAGTATTACTCACAGATGGTTCAAATCTTGCCTTAGAAACAAATCTCAAGGCAAGTTTTGACTCCAAGACAAAATTTGAACCACCTGTGAGTAATCCTGGAAGACTTCCAGTGCTGTGATGGATGGTGTTGGTTCTGTGCTGGAGGCAGCAGCTGGAACAGAGGCTCCCATGGCAAAGGCATGCACGGCCTGGATGGGTCAGGTACCAGCAGAAGGAGGCCACCAGCATGTTTGTCTTGGTTGAATTCCTTTCAGCAGATGTGGAGCATGCATGAGCAAGCCCATCTACCACCCAGAGGCATTGGTGTTTGCCATCCTCAGAGAAGGTGCCTGGGTCTGTGTGGCCGGCAGGGAATGACTCCAGGCAGGCAGAGCTGTTGCACAGGAGATCTGCTGTACAACTTACTTAGCCAGCTCCTGGAATACACCTCTGGATGGGAACCTTGCCTTTTTATCAAAGCACACATGGAGGCTCTTGAGGGTACTGCCTGCAGCAGCCATGGCAGGGCACTGTTCCCTGGTGTGACCCAGGGTGTTCTCACCCATGGCCTGTGGCAGCCCGGTGGAGTTGTTTGCCTGGAGTTTGCATGGAGCATCCTGGTGATGGAGAGGGCACCAAGAGACTTTTGTGAAGTGATTCAATACCTTTTGAGGGACACTGGAATCAGTGGACCCTTCAAATACCTTTTAGTCCAGTCTCACATGAAATCCCTCCTTCCCAATTAGAGGAGGACATCAAATCAAAAGAGAAAAGGTATTAAGAAAGCCAAGGCAGAAGAGGAAGTGTCTGAGGAGGCCTTTGTCCAGTGTCACAACAATGGTACAAAGAGCTGATCCAGGACAAACACATCTTCACTCTGGACAGACAACAACCTGAAATTCTTCATTTTTCTCTCTGTACCCAGATGGAAGTTTTACAGCCTCTGTAGACTCTCACATATTAAGGAAAAGAGTATTTCAAACCTGGGGTCGTATTGCTACGTTTTGTGTAGGAAAGAAGGCAGAACGTAGAGGGCCGTTAGGTTCTGGGCAGGGCAAACAGTCTCCAAGCTGAGTCCTTCTAGCAGTGGATGATGCAGTAGTCCTGGAAGTAGAGCAGCACAGTTAAGGGGGGCCCAGGACCAGGCCGATCCCACACATTACTGTAGCAGCCTTCAATAAGCCATTTCCATAGGCAGGACAGTAGGATGTGTCAGGAAAAACGAACAGTGGTTACAAGCAGAAGTCTGGTCAGTTGGTAAAACCACTCTCTAAGGGATGTGCATGCCCTTAACGGGAGGACAGATCCATACTGAATTAGCTTTTCTATTATAAGGATGATGACTCAATTTATTTCTACAGGGTGCCCTTGCCAAAGGGCTCTGTGTCTGTGTACTTCATAATAAAACAATTAAAAACCCCGCTAATGCTAAAATCTTACCAGGCTAGCATAGAAAGGGTCTTTCCCTTCCCACAGAGCCAAGAACTGCCAGACTTACAGGTCTCGTGGGAATGGAAAGAGTACGGAATTATTTTTAAAGTCTGGAAGGGGCTAGATGGGAAGGATTACAGGTGGCCACAGGTTTTGCACTCAGAAATCATCAATTGACAGATTGTTACAGTGAGGAAATCTGCGTGATCATGTCTTGTATTGGCTCTGTACAATAGCAAGTGAGGTGTAGCTGAGGAAAGATCCAATATTAGTGGGAATTCGTTGACTTCATTTTGGAGGGAAACTTCAGTTAAAATGAATTCAAAAAGGGAAAGAAAGCCTTGAGATTCACCGCTTCTGCCAGGCCACTGGTCTATGGCACCATTCCCACAAAGTGGAGCAAAACTGAGCTGGCCAGCCAGGACACCTGTCCCAAGTAAAAATTTTCCAGCTTTGTTCATCTGTTTTTCTGATGGTCCCATCACTTTAGTCTAAGCAGCAAGAATCAGGAGTATACAAAGAGAAGTCTCCTCAATACTCCAGTCCCTGCCTTGGATTGGGGCACCATTGCCTTCCCCAGAGCAATGGCTGGAAGTCACAAAGCAATGCTCTTGGTATAAGTGACAGTATAACCTGTGCTACAAATTCTTCTGTCACAGAAGGAGGAGATGCCATGCAGACCGATGGCTCATCCAGTTTCTGCCTTTATTCCTGCCAACATCCAGCTATCCCAATTCATCAGTGTGAGCACATGAAAGTTCCCTACGTTTTCTTGTGTGACCTATCCCAAATCCCAGTGGAACTGGGCTGTTCTAACACCTGCAGAGCTGTAGGATGCCGGAAGACCTGAGTGACTGATGGAGCACCCAATGATTAATGAAATGGTTTGCACTGCAGAACAGGGTCAGACTTGATGGTCAGTGACAGAAAGCTGGTCAGGGCCAAAATGCAGGGGACAGATACTTTCATGGACATCTCTGCCTGTTGGGTGCTGGATCTGTTGCAATGGGAGGCAGAGCCTGGCACAACCATGTTTGCCGAATTGCCACAGTGCCACTTTCCTCCAGGCATACTTTGCTTTAACTGATTCTGTTTCCCAGCCACTGTGTCCTAGGTCCTGGGAAACTAAAAAATTTCTTCAAAGGCCAGCTAAAATTCTCTCTTTTTACCATTGAAACTTCCAGCTTAATCCAAAATTTACTCTGAACCCAGGTTAGCAGGTTGTCAGCTAGATGGGAGGTCAGGAACTGCAAACAATCGAGCCTCTAATGCACTGGCGACCTGGCCACTCAGCACTGCCAGTACAAGCACACCGGAGTGCTAATCTCACAAGTCTGTGAAGTTCGAGTGTTATTTTGCAAAGTGATTCCTCTCACTAGAACTCACATCAGTATTTAAAACCATTTGCTAGCTCTCTCCCACCCCCAAACCTTATTCCTTTGGCCTAGATGTGGTTGCAGCACAAGGCAAGTTTGGGGTCGGCAGACAAGTAGAGTGAAGCACACAGTCTGAGCTGCTGCTCATAAAACTGGGATTTCCGTGTGTGAGAGGTCGTGGCTGTGACCAGGATGGCTTTTCCTGTGACCTGCTTTTCAGGAACACATAGGGAGAGGGAATGCAGCCAGCCGGGGCTGCCACTTGCCATAATCATGGTGCGGGAAGGGATCGTAGATGTGTTTGTTTGCGGAGCACAGAAAAATGGGAAAAAACTTGATAAACACTATCAGTCACTAATATCCGGATTAATCACACAGAGCAGGATAATGTGGTTTGTATGAGTCAGCCCCAAAATGCCGAGGAGCTGCTGGAGGAGCTGCTCCAGGTGCACACACACACCTGGAGGAGCAAGGGAAGCATCTCACGCAACAGCTAAGGCTTCTGCTGGAAACGTGGTTGGTTTCCAAGACCTCGGCACTGAGTGATGGAGCTCGAGAGGAGGCTGCCCTGAGCTGCTGAAACAAAGTCTAAACCTTCACACCCTGCCCAGCCCTTTGTGCTTTGATACAGGATCTATTTTAACCCCTGCTTTGCATGTTTTACTCTGCATGCATCAGAAGTCTAGTGATATAGGAGGAGGAGAACCTAAAAAATGAAATGAACTTCTTAAATTAGGCTCTCTGTCCATACTGAGTGTTGAGGAATACATCTGGTCCAGGTAGCTCAGCTTGCAAGCTGCAGATTGAGATGCAGACTGAGCTTGGGGTAGGAGCCCAAGACAAGAGAATTGCCACCCTTTGGGATAACAAAGGGCGCGAGGACAGGTGACTGCCAGCCAGGTGAATGGACATTGAGGGACATAGCAGGAGCTGGGAATTGCCAAGCTTTCGGAGATGAAGAGGGGTGAGCCAGAGAGGTGGATGCACACAGAGAGGGAGACTCAGGAGGAAGAGCAAGACTTGCCTGTCGGGACACTCTGAGGTTACAAAACCTCAGGGGATCCTTTGTTGCCGGTGCTCCTTGGAGGAATAGATGGCTTTATGGAACTTAGATATATGAGACTCTGCAATGGGAAACGTAGGGTTAAACTGGGAAGGAAACCTGGTCTGGCTGCGTGTGAAGGGAGTCCAGTGGGGCACCCTTCAGCTCACTGCAGCCGCCCGCTGTGAAGGGGCTCCTGTCCCAGCAGTGAAAGTCTTGTCCTGGGAGCGTGACTTCCAGAGAGTCTCGTGAATGGTCAGACCGGGAAGTTTCCTTAACACTGAGGGCACTGAAAACATGCAACTTGCGTCTGCTTTCCATCAGGTTCAGTGCTTACTGGATGCCATGAACACATCTGAGGACCTTTAGCTGGCTTCTGATTTATTTGCCTTAGGAGCTTGACTTCGTGAGCTACTTTTTTAAACGCGGCAAAAGCTCTTATCACCAAGAGATTAACACAAGAGTGCTCCACAAAATGCTTGTGACTTTGTAGGGGCTGAGTCATCGTCACAGATGCTGCCAGTCCTGACCTGTTCGCTGAAAGGTCTCGGTATTTACACTGCTGCCGTTTCAACACTCTTCAAGCAGTAAAACGGCAGCAATCCTGACTTGGGTACCCACTCCCTGGCTGGCACTGGGTGACAGGTGACCGAGTCTCTCTCCTGGAGAGAGAGCTAAAACACGTCATCATTTTTTACTTTTCTGAATCTGCATGTGGCAATGAACAGACTCCCAGAGGCACTGATGGAAAGAAACATACTCTGGCTATTTATAGATGTAAAAAAGATCCAGTTTCCAGATGAAGTACTAAGCAGTGGTTTGGAATCTGCTTCCTTCCTAGGCAGCTCCTGGAGATGCTCACAGTCTGGGCTTCCTGGACCTTCCCAGGATTTTGAGGTGAAGGAGCAGAGATGGCGATGTAAGATGTATTCCCTGATGGGGAATGTTAACTCTGGCTCTCAGTTTCCTCAGCTGGACTCCCCTCTTTGATCCCTCCTCAGAGAAGGGCTGGGTTTTAGATTACTGGGGCTACAGTGATATTTCTGAAGAGCTTGTTGCCAACAGTATGAACCACGTGCTTACAGGAACTTTGACACTTTTAAATTAACATATTTCATTTTTGTCAGCACCCTGCTGTTCCTTTGAGATTATGCTAAAATGTAGACTGCTTGTTAATTACTTCAAATGCCAAGGTTTAATTACAATGCCTCTGAGTTAAATTTCAAGCCAGCCAAACTTTCAGAGCCATGCAGGAGACAGACAGACATACCCATAGCAAATTCATCCTTCAGAAAAGATGAGGATGGTTCATGTTACCGATTTCCCAGCACCATTATTTCCTCTTTCAAACACAGGACAGGTTAACTGGAACATTCAGTGCCTGTCTAACCATCTCTGGGCTGGGGTATTCCATCTGGACCACAGCTGCAAGAGTGAGTCTGCATTCCTGCAAGAGGAAGAGTTAAACCAGGTTTCATTACACAGCTCCAGAGAAAACACACACCCATCCTACTGGATGGGCATCCTTCCCCATGGGCGAGGTAAAAGTGCATTAAGAAACAAATTGCATGTGGGCTGGTTATCACAGCACAGCTGAAACCTTCCTGTGAGCAGCTGGATTCCTGGCCACCCTTGAATCCAGAAATGCGGGCAACACTTGCTGTTTGCTGTGAGCCATGCTATGTTTCTATAGCAGTATCCCATTTTATTTTCCAGATTTAGAGTTTAGAGAGCACAACCTCGAACACAAGATAACAGTTGCAGAGTTGGTGTGGTAACTCAACTAACTTGAGGATGGTAAGTAGTTTTTTGGCCCTTGACAGCCAAGAAGGTGTATCAGGCTTAGTTCCAAAAGCATGCCTGAAGTCATGGGCACCAAGAGAAAGCCTCCCAAAACATCGGCCTTAGATTTTGGCAAAATTAGGTGGTGCAAAATATTTTGGAAATTATCTGCCAGCTGTAGGTATTTCCCAGGAGGAGAAAAGGAAACACCTCTCCACACCTGGCTGATGCACACCTGAGCTGTGACGCACATCCAGTGCTGCTGCTGTGGAGCTGAAGGTGTCTGAGCCTGTAATTCAAACAGTGCCAGTTTCCCTTTTAAAGCTGTGGCAATCAGGGAGAACCAGAATGGTTGGTCAGTCAGAGTGACAAACATCTGCTAGATGAGAGGTACCAGCACTCACTGCCTTGTCTCTGACTCTTCCAGAACACTTAAGTTTCATCTTCCTGACAATGCTTTCAGCAGTGAAAGAGGATGAAGCATCCAAAGTAAGCATCTTCTGATTATACTCTGGGGACTGTAATCTTGCAGTTCTCTTAGATGCTGTGTCTGTGTCAGAAACTTACAATTAATTTATACTGTCTTAAAAATTAACAGTCAGGATTTAAAAGACCGTGGCATGTTTTCGTATTGCAATATTTACTGATTTTCTCAGAGCCCAAGGTCTGAAGCCGCATTTCATCAGGGGAAAAAATAGTACTTTTCAAAAACTTAAAAATTGTTAAGAATTAGACATAATAATAATAATAATAGTAATAGTAATAATAATAATAATGTTATTGTTAAAAAAGAAATCTCAGACCTGCTGAAAAAACCCCAAACCTATGACTTCTAAGACAGCTTCATGACTTTTAGGGACCATGGCATTATTTCCTAAAATATATTGTTGTCAAAGCTGTGATTTAGCTCATAAAAATCTTTGTTGCTTAGGGATAATAACACATCCTGGGGTTAATGGATTCTGTAACCTCCTGTATTTCGGTTATTTTTAAGAAGCAGGCACTGGCAGCCAGCTGGAGAGCACTTTATTAGCCAGCATCCCCGGAGAGCAGACACTACGACACTTGATATCTTTTTGGCTTAGAGGATATGGCAAGGACACAAAGCTCCTCACAGCACCTTGGAAAATGAGAGAACAGCAATGACACAGCCGAAAACGTGCTGTGCATCCCACTGACCAGGGCTGCCTTGGAACAGGGATTCTGCCATCCCTGCCTGCCCCATCCCACTGCCACCACACCTGGGGAGCGGGGCATATCTTGCCTGCACCCTGCCCTGATGTAGCACCTGCTGCAAGTGTAAATAATTTCTGTTTTTCATATAAAATAATACTACAAAATCTTCATTAAGCATTAAAAAATTTGAGTGCATTTTACACATTTTTAAAAATCTAATGGTGTTTGAAAGCAAAGGGCTGTATTCTTGACTAATATGACATTACTTGAGAGATCATTATCAGCTTTTTTAACATTAGAGCTTTCATAAATTCTCTCTCTCTCTCTCTCTCTCTCTCTCTCTATATATATATCAGATCAAACCCCATACCTTTAAGGCATTGTAGATCCTCGTTCCCTTCTCGGTCAATACAAGTCCCTGTTTTCTTTGGAAACCCACATTTGAACTTCTGGACATTCAACATTTAACTTTTAAATATTTTTTTCAAGAGAATAATTACTGATATATATGGTAAATAGATATCTAATGAACATAAAAACACATAATGCATGTCTATACATATATATATAATTAGTATTAACATGTATTAAGGGAGTTTTACTGGCTAAAGTATATAAATATAATGAATTCATCTACCCCTAAAGAAGATAAAAAGTGTTCATTTGAAAATGAAATACTTCAAAATCAAGCAGACAAAATGAATTTCTGAGAAAGTGTTATCTCACTTTTTAAAAAATTTTTTATTGACCAGAAGTGTTCTGTCTCAATGGGCTATACAGCAGCTTCTGAATGACTTCAGCTCTAGTCAAGGAATCTGTAGTTGGACACACAGAGTTTTGTTCAGCTGCTGACTCCTTGTCATCTGTCAGTGATATCAAGATGTCCTCCACAACATCAATGACAATCCTAAATGTGAGATACACCAGGGCTTTGACTTTTTTTTTTTGTGAAAGTCTTATCTTGCTTTCGCCAAACATGTATTATGCACTGAACCTGACTTGTTAAATTCTGTCATGCCAGAGATCTGTCAAATTAGACCTGTACCAGTGTTTTAGTTTGAAAACTGATTTACAGTTCTTAACAAACCCAAATCATGTTGTCTGACAGTCTGCTTTCAAATGAAGCAGCAGCACACTTTTTGCAAGAGGTGAAAGACACCTTACCTGAAAGACACCGGTCTCAGTAAAATTGCCAGTCTCCAAATCACAGTAATTCTGCAATTGAGGCAGGAGGGAAAATGCCAATAAAAAAATGAGCCAGATGAAATGATGTGTCGTTTACAGGAGAAGCAGGCAATAAAAATCATATTTCCCTCTTGGTTCAATTCCATTCCTTCAGCACAGTTTGAATGTAATCTAATATAAATGTTCCCTTTCCACAGCAACTGTTCTTATAGAGAGATTCACCTCATCTTGATTTCAAGTATCCATTTGCAGGGCAAGCATCACGAGAAGCTTTAAAATATGACATTAAAAAGACAACAAATAAAAATGTTTCAGATATAAATAAGTTCACAGACCAAGAGAGGGCAAGGTACTAAGAGTATATTGCAAAGCTAAATGGGTCTATGCTGTGTAATGAGATAATTTTGGAATAGAGAGCATGAAAAACAGCCCTTAAGGAAACAAGGCTGAGACAACTTTTGTCTCTGCTCATATTCCTCAGCCCCCTTCTCTGGGCATGGATGAAGGGGATGCCCTGTGGTGATGGCAAACGTGTGCAATTTGTTATTTTAAGATGAAAAACCTTCATTAAATGACCAGGGTGACAGCAAAAACATCTACTCAGGACCTTTAGTTCATAAATTGTTTATTAAACACAGTGTTACCTTCCATGAGTGTTCCCAACCTGAACCTTGCCTGCACACAGCAGCAGTAACCTGTTAATTATCATGAGCTACACCAATGTTACTCTCCAAGCATGAGGTTCAGACTAAAGATACTACTGACAGCTCAGTATTGTGATACAAGCAGGGAGAATATGAGAAATAAACCCCATTTTATAAATAGTTTCACAGAAACAGAAAATGGAGGTGTTGGGCCCTTAGGCTTTAAACACAAGCTTTCAAGGAATTCACAGTCATTCCCCTGACACATCTCTGGATCGGACAGGAATTGCCTGGGCAATTTTTGGAATCTACTTTTGAGAGCCTGCCCATGCTCAGACAGTCCCCTGAGCATGTACACAGGCCACCTTCTGCCTGGAAGTCATGTAGCCAGGGAAGAGTGGCAATGAATCACGGAATAATTTGGAGGTCACTGGGCTGGGCGTCCTACCCAAAGCAGGACAAACTTTGAAGGTAGCGCCAGTCTGAGCCAAGAGGTGACTTTAGCCTCAGCTCAGCTCTGTAGAATGCAGGATTAGCTGGAACTGGTGCGTGTCTGGAGGCCTCGGGCATGGCTGGGGCAGGCGTGGCATTGTCTGCACCTCACTGTGTTGATACCCCTGTTATCTCCTACCGGTTCTCACTGAAAGGTTTTGCAATTTTCTGCTCCCGGGCTAAACAGGGAAAGATCTTGGCTTTGGCACCAGAAAAAAAAAAAGCTGAGGGACAACAAAGACACTTCTAACACAAGGTGCCTGTTCTAAGGTGCAAGAGTCTAACACCATGATAAACTAATGTGGAAAATTACTTTAGCAGCCATCGATCCTCGAACAAACAAACAAACAAACAAACACACACAGTAAAAGATGCAATTAAAAGGTTAAACACCAAGGAACTGCAAGGAAGAAAACAAGGAGAGACACTGAAAATTTGCCATGATTAGAAGAATGATAAACACCTAGTTTTTCCAGCAGAAACATGGGCACAGGAAAATCCTTCAGAGAAGGGGAAAATGACACTGAAATCAGACTGCAGCACTTGGAAGGGTGCTGCCCTTTGTTGGACCAGGCAGGGTCCTCTGCTGAGTGTCTCCTGCAGAGTAAAGGAAGACACTGAGATAGAGCTAAGGAAAAAGGTAAATTGCAGACAGAAAATATCCACCATACCCTCATTGTAATGCTGATGGTTTAAGAAAGCAACAAATGGAAAAAGCTGCTCCTCACAGCCCTCAGAAAAGAGAGCGTTAGACATCTTTCCTATTGCAATTTACTCCAGAGTGTGCTGAGGCTCTGTGTTGGGGCAAAGAAAATAACACACCAGGGTGCGAGGCCAAAATGCACTTTGCACTGTTGAAGTAAACATGTGCTCGGGGGGATGCTGGAGGAGAAACACAGATGTCAAACAAGGCTATCTCATGTCTTGTGTGATACCCTGAGGGACTATGCATCGCTGGACACAGCAGCCAGCAGCACCTGGCTCAGCTGTCCTACACGGAAAGTCTGGAGTTTGTTGGCATTATCATTCCCTGGACATGCACAGCCTGAAAGGCAGGCAGCAGCAAAGGGAGTCAGATGAATCCAAGCTGGGAAAACATAGGTATAATGAGAATCTCAGCTTTGAATCCTGTCTGTACTTTAGTGCACAGAAACATAAATCAATCCTCTTGTCTTGACAGCAGTAGTACAAGGTAGAGGGGAAAAAACATACAAGACAATGGTGGCAGCTGCTTCCCCAAAATTAACAAGACTTGTTAATTGAAAATCTACAGCTGTCCACAGCAAACTTTCAGTGCTAGTTATTTGTGTCTTCACATCTGGGTGTAAATGCTGGAACAGTCAGGACAAACGAGCAAGGGCTCTATCCAGGCCACCTATAAATTAGTCCTCCCAGTGATTAGTGTTTCATGTTGCAGTGGCGATAGCAGGTGATGGAGGCTTATCCAGGGAAGCTGCCACGTTAAAAGCAGACACTCTATCCCTGAAACTGTTCAAGGCCAGGCTGGATGGGGCTCTGAGCAACCTGGTCTAGTGGCAGGTGTCCCTGTCTGTAGCAGGGCAATGGAACTAGAATATCTTTAAAGTCCATTCCAGCAAACCATTCTAAGATTCTGTGATTCTGTGAAGTCAGTGTCTGGCAGCCCTACAGACCATGCAGTCTGAATGCCATCCTAGAAGCCTTCAAAGCTAGTCCCTGAGCAGAATCGTAGCTATTAATACTCTTCCTCAAATATCATGGAATTTAACAACCTGAAGGGTGTGCAAAGAGCACTGTGCAACAAGCGGAGATGGCAGAGCTGTGCTCAGTCCCTGTACACTTTAAACAGAATGGAAAAGGTTCAGATACAGAAAAGAGCAATGAATGAATCACAAGAGAGAAATCCCACTGAAGTCAACATGAATGTTGCAGCCCATTAATTTCAGCAGGAGGTTCGGGGATTAATTGGGTTGTTGAGTCTGGGCCCAAGTCCACTTAAAATAATACGAATGACTGGGAGGGCAATAACTCGCTATAAAGGTCACCAGGGCTCTGAGGTGCAGCAGCACAAGACCCCCTTCTCCTCCTGAGCAGCAGCTTTGCTCATAAATTCCCACATAGTGATTGCAGACCCCCTCAGTGGGTCAGGGCCAGCAGATGGGGAACTGTGGAGATGCTTTGCACAGGAATATGACGTGACTGAAGTGGGCAGAATGAAACCAGGGAAGAAAATAACACACATGGTTCCCTCAGAGATGGGATGGTTCTTCCTGCACAAGTGTTTGGAAAAGGGACATGGCTGCTAAATAGTGCTGGAGTTTTCACTCCAGCTCTA
The DNA here is from genome assembly GCA_013397115.1 of Edolisoma coerulescens. Lineage (NCBI taxonomy): Eukaryota > Metazoa > Chordata > Aves > Passeriformes > Campephagidae > Edolisoma > Edolisoma coerulescens. The sequence continues at coordinate 28,020 of VWZW01005955.1, forward strand.
AAAAAATCTGTTTCTTGTTCTTAGCCCAGACTCTGTGTTCCTCTCTTCCTGGCTGTGTCACCACAAGTCACTGCATGAAGCTGGCTGTGAGTGCAGAGCGTGTGCTCCAGCCAGCACAGGCTGTCATTGCCCAGCTCACAGCCATTCACAGACTCCTTCCTTAGGATCAGCGGGATGCATGAAATGCTTCTATATCAGATACCACACTTCCATCCCCAAACCACCAAAGAGTTACACTGCCAGGAGACAACAGCCCAGAAAGAAGCCAGGAAAGAGCTGGAAATTAAATACTCTCCAGGTAGGGGATTAAGTTCCAGGCAGGTTTTAAAAAATACTGCAAAATACTCTTATCCAAAAAAGCCTTTCTACTGCAAGGTACTGATACTTCTTCAAGCCTCATAAAAACTGATGAAAGAGCCTCCACAAAATAAGAGACAGTATGCAGAGACTCCAGGAAATTCACTGGTTTTGATATTGGTATTTTGTGTGAAGGTGTTTCAGTAACACCACCATGGAGGGCAATGAATGGAATTTGACAGCATTTAGAAGGGAACAGAATTCACGTGCTTGCATTCCCTGACCTCCTTTGTTCTATAGTGCAAGGTGAACTCTGTAACAAACACGTCAGAGCAGCTGTTCAACAAAAACCTTGTAGATTGACCTTACTGCTAATTTCAAATGTATTCTGTAAGAAAGAAACACTCTATTTCCAGGGAAAAGAAATAAAACAGACTAGAACATCACCTCTAGCAATGACATGAAGTAGAATGTGCTTAAAGAAAATAAACTGGCACTATTTGCTTACATCTATTAGCTTTGCTGATTCATGTATATTTGGTAAAATGCACTGAAAGCAAAAATAGAGAGGAATTAAGGTACACACAGTTTTGATTGGAAGGCCCTGCAAACTGACTCATTATTTTGTGTTTGCTCTGGTGAGAAAACACAGCTGCAGCCCCTGCTGCATGTGAGTCCATACGGACTGATGCGATGCTGGCACTGGCAAAGAGAGGATGAGGATGGCTGTAAAGCCTTCACCACTGAAGCCCTCCTGTGCAGGCAGGACAGGTCAAGGGCAGCAGGACAAAGTCCTCTAGTCTTCTTTATCTGAGACAGAAAGTCACAAAAAATTTCTGTTGGGATGTCTTAACAGCCAAGACCATCCATAGCACATCCCCCAGTGGGAGCAGCTTGCTATTTATTTTAAGTGCTTCAATACAGCAATGGCTTTATTGCAACCATATCATACTTATACTGGCATAAAAAATATACTTTATGCCCCCCACTAATTCTTGAAAAAATATTCTTTTACTATTTTCAGCTGCCCATGCTGTTGGCAGAAAAAGGGCTCTGGAGAAATTCTGCTGGAGATCCTGCAGTGACAGCTTCTGGGAGAGTGCCACGGGAAACATGGAAAATAATTATTTGTATTAATGCAGCCACAAAGCTTTTATTCTGTGGATCCCAAAGTACCTTAAAATGTTACAGTCTTTCACAGAGAAGAGAAAACATCCTGAGATCAAAGCATCACCTAATAGGCCATAAAATGAGACAGGCAGCACCCCTGATCCCAGTGTCCTCCCTCTCCTTTCTCTACACTGAGTAGGCACTGGAATCATCATCTGTGGGGCAGCCACTGTGTTTTAGGGAGATGAGGATAGGTACAGTCATGATAAAGTGGGCCATTCCTGCAGGACACCAGTATTAAGGTGTTGCAGAGGACGTTTGGAGAACTAAGCGATGCAAGTCAGCCATAACTTTGTTCTAATGTCAGAGGCTAAGAACTACATCCAGCAGCTCTTGTTATATATGACAATGGATCCACTGGTTTTAACATTAAACAAAAAACCAACACCTGTCAAAAAAACCCCAAAAACAACAGCATGAGATCAAAGAGAAATATCTGCAAAGAAAACAAGACAAGACTTCAAAGCCCTTCATTGATTCTGTCACACTAAAGTCACCATGTCCTGAGGCATCGCTCTGCATCTCCATCTATTTTGTGTTTAGATACCACAACCACCACAGTGTCTTCAAGTGTAATTAACTGACACTGAAATTGCTTATGCTGCTGCCTTCCCATGAAGGTCTTGGAGGCTGGCACACATCCCAGCGCATTACTCACTCTAACACAAGATGTCAACATCTCAGAGCAAGGACTCCTCTCCCTGTCAGAGTTGCAGAGCTCTCACCATGCACGTTGCCTGCACTGGCAGTGGACCACGCTCAGTCTTGCCTGTGATGAGCTGCTAGGCCAGAGGGCTTAATCTGGGCTGGCTCACTGGAGGGAGGTGAAAGCCCCACATGCTTCATATCATGTCTGTGAAATCATCGGACCCTACAAGAGCCCTTTAAAAGGTTAATCCTTGACAATCAAATAGTAGCTTTCATTCAAAAAAAGGGGAGAGGGATTGGAAAGGGCTGAGTAAAATCCCCAGGAGCAGCAAAATACCACTGTGTAATGTCTGAAATTGTCATTATTTCACAGCATAATTGCATCATTGTTGGACTCGGACACAAGGAGAGGAGTGTAAGACAGCTCTGGTGATGGCTGCATTTCTAGCAGTGCACATGCAGTCTACAGGACACATGTTTATTCCTCCAGGGCCCAGCAGAGTTAAGAAAATAGTTTTGCAATCTCAGAAATAGCTCCCCACTTTTTGCCAAACAGCAAAAGATATATGCCTGTGTGATAGGGCAGTGTTTGACACACAGGTGTAATGTCAGAATCCCAGGGAGCATTTGTCAACCTTGGAATGAATCACCTGGCTCAACACAAGGACTGTTACCATCCAAGGAGAGTCTCTGAAGTGGACAGGTATAAGTGCAGTCTCATTTTCTTACCACATCCAGGAGTCTTTTAATGGCACAGCTGTGTCTGTCCTGTGAATTTCTTGGAAAATTCAGGTAATAGCAAAGTGTGAGGTCCAGCAGAAAGTAGAACAACTCTGGGAAGAAAGAAGGGAAATACCACAGTGTTTTGTGTAAGGTCTAGTGACAAACTCTTCTGCTCTGACATTGAGACCCCAGCTTGTCCTGTGGAGCTCTGGGTGCTGTATCAGTGCATCCCTGGTCATGGTTTCATTAACTGTAGCTGGGAAATAGATGGGAGTCACCATGTTCTTGAAACCCATGTAAATATACAAATCCTGAGCAGAGCCTCGGGCTTTATGGAGACCATTCCCAGCCCTGAGAATGGGGAATGTTCATCCTCTTGTGACTGCACAGAGCTGTGACCAGCGCATCACTGAATCCCTACCATAAGTTAACCTCAAGTAAAAAGAAGAATAGGACTTTAAGCTTTCCTTCAGGACTAATAATGTGGCAGTAAACAGAATGGTGCCAAGCGCAGGACTGCAATGTTGATGGGATAACACTGAATGAAACCGAGAAATTATCTGCACTGTAATGACATAGGGTGATTGATGGCTTGTTGAGGTCACTGAGAATATTCTTGATATTAAAGAGTGGGCAGTGCAAAATTTGATCTCTATTTTTGCGTATCCTAAATGACAAAGCACTCATCAGACTTCTAACCATTATCTAAGGACAAAGGTAAAAGAGCCTCCTAAGCCCCAGTTGCACTTCATGGCAGATAAAATCCACTGCAGTTGTCCCTTGGACTGAGTGCTGCCATGTCACGGTCAGCACAGAACCTCCTGCACGGTGCAGGGGTACAGCACCTCAAAGCCTTGTGCTGAAAAGCTGAGACGGTGTTTATTCAGAGAAACTGAGCAGAAACAGAGCTCTACTCTCATAAATGAGAGGACCCATCAAAGAGAGCTTCTAAGGTAAATACATCCTCTTAGCAGGGCCTTATCTCTGCCCAGCAGATCAAAGAGCACTCCTGCACTGCTGCAGAGCGTGCAGGCACTATCACCAGTGCTCTGCAGAACGGGCTGCCTGGCTTGATGACTTGCAGGCCTGTGAGACATGCATCACACGTGGAACTCGTGACGATGAGTTTGGGGATTTTCAATAAACAGATACCTAATGTTAGACTGCCTTTTGGGAACCTAAGCCAACACCCTGAACTTCAGAACACAGAAAGCTTCACACCACCCAAGGAGTCCAAGTGAAGGGACCTTTCAAAGATGCAAATTAATTTTATCAGCCATCAAAAAGGGATAATTCAAAAATGTGTTTGAAAATGTTCTCAGGACCTGCTTGTGCCCTGAAATACTCACTAGCCACCAACACTTGTGATTTTCTAAAAATGCTTTCCATTTGAACTTTTTTCTCTGTCTCCATTGCCTGGTGAAAGATACATATACAACAAAAAACAGGCCAGGCAGGAGGAGGTGGCAGAACTTCTTATACCCAAAGTGCTGTCAAATATACAACACCAAGCTTGAAGCTGGCAATCTTAGGTCACTTCTAAAATCAGTAATTTCCAACAAAGGTTGGATTTTGAAGGAATAATGTCACATCTAGGAGATTATGAAAGGGATGGTTATTCCTTTGGTGGAAAAAGAAGCTACCCACTTGCTGGCCTATCTCAGCCAGTGGGTAGGATTTGTTATAAAAATCCTACTCTGCTGACAGAGAAGAGGTAACCACTGGAAAAGGATGGTTAGTTACCTTTCCCTTTCAGGTTCACTGGGTATGTGATCTGCTCTGACTGCCCTCTTTCATCCTTCCTGGGGCAATGGCTGGAATGTTCTGCTGCCAACAAAATGCATAAAAGGGATCAAATGAATCTGAGGCCACAAATGAGTTACGTAACCAGGAATGGCTGATCCTGCACTACGCAGCTTCTCATGGTGTCAAGGTGATGGTACCAGCAGGAATATTGCACCCCCTTCTGCTTTTGCTTTGATCCCTGGGCAGTCTCCAGCAAACTGGGTCAGGGATTCCTCCTCTCTGTCTCCTGGGATTCATTGGGCCCTTCCACCACCCCAGACCCAGAGCACCCACTGTCTCTAACTGGTGTTCCTGCTTACCCCAAAACTGCTGCCCCAACATACAAATGGGGCACAGTAAACAGCCAGACCACTGCAAAAATTATTAATTGTGTCTCTTTGTGTTTTGGCACCTGACTATGAGCTCCTCCACAGCATCGCTTCCTCTTGTCTCTAAGGTTTCAGCTGGGAGCTGGGCCTCTGGCACAAATGACTTCTTCATTGTCACACACAGACAACATGGAAAGCCTGAATCCAACACTGCCATTCTTGGGTTATTTTAAAAGGAGATCCTGTCATGAAAAATCTCCACTTTGAGGTTATGTGCCCCACAAAATACTAGTGGTATAACCAGAAAACATTGTGCACTACATAAAAAAGATTCATATGTTCTAAGAAGAGGAGAGCAGAGAACTTAAAAAGCAGAATAAATAAGACTTTGACTAGAAAGAAGCATGCAGTGTAGTATTCAAAAAAACCCCCCTCAGCATCAGTGTAACACTGCTTTCAAATTTGTCAAAGGCAGAGGGGAACTGAAATAATTTTAGCCTTAATTCCCCATACACTCATGGCAAAAAAGGCATGTTTTACACTGAATTGGTTACAAGCTTTAGTCAGGCACATTGAACACACTCTTTACTTACATGATCCCACGTCTGTCTTCCACAGAGGCTCTGCTTCACTCAGTCCACAAGACAGAGATGCAGAGGAACTTCCTCTGACTCACCACATCAGATGAACCCCATTAGCTTCAAGTCAAGAGCACAGAATGAATCAAAGTGCCTCTTCCAGGCAGAAGAGCCCTGCTAGAAAGAACAGTGGGAACAAACAAAGCTCAGGAGAAAGCTGAGCCTGAAGACTGAGCAGGAATTTTATTAAGTGAATAAGAAAAGCCAACAGGGAAGTTTGAGGGAGAAAGGGGAAGGAATTTATGCATTAACTTGCCCTATCACTGTGGGGTTTGCCCACTTGTAGGCACTTGGATCACAGTTCTCCTCCCTTCAAAAGTGATGATAAAACCTCCCTTTATGCACTGGTGCAGGGTCTGGCCCTGCATGGCAATTTATGACTTCAAATGTACAGGGCAATTAATCCTTCCAGTCTTGGTGAGGCAAGAGCTATCTCCATGGCCCAAAGACCCTCCCTGAGTGGAAACTGAAAAAGAGAGATCTGACTTTGTCCAAGTCACAAAGTACATCTTTGGCAGAGCTGGGAGGAGTTCAGAAAACTGTAGGGTGCAGAAATCCCAGTTCTGAGCTCAGCCCATGCACAAACAGATTGCAGTTTTTAACGGCTGCTGCCAACCACGCTGACAAAGGGTCCTGGGATGGGCTGTCTTGTGTCCTGGCAGTTCCTCTTACAGGCTCCGTGCATTGACTCACCTGGTAGTAGGAGAACAGTTTCAGGGCAATGATGAGATACACAAACAAGGTCAGCTGCCCTCCAACTAAGACAAAGGAGAGTAAAACTATTACAGGGAAGCAGGAGCTCCCATGCCAAGTGACCACAGCTTCCCCTATGCTTGCTAATCTGACTGCAGATATCTCTGTTCATGCACTCTGCCAGATGCATTCAAAACAGACACCTAAAATCATTCTCTTGTCTTAAACAAGATACAGTGGCCCTCAGCTGTGCAGGTATGATTTTATTTTAGACATACTTGGAACTAAACTCAGCCCAGCTGCTTGTGAACACACTCACAGCTTCTGCCGTGAGGGGCCTCCCAGAACTGAAGGGATGAGAGCAGCCGGCCTCACCCCGGTTGGAATTTGTTCGGCAGTGAGATACAGGGACCCTAACGAGCAACAAGCTCTGCACTGGAAAGGACAACCAGGACAAGCTGTCAGCGAGGACATCAGAAACACCACTGGAAAGCAATCGTTTGGCAACACGTGAGCCCAGCGGTGCCAGAAGAGCTGTCATCTGCCACAGTATTGCAAATGGGAAGTGACTGTGGGAGGGTTTGTTTGTATTTTTTAATAGCAGCCAGTATAGATGGTTAAAACCAGAGTACACAACAGCAAATCCTGCTACCCTCACTCTAATACCTTCCTCTCTTCCCAGGTATCACTGTGCCATTTAGATGGTGCCATTAAATCCCTATTTGCACACAGCAGCCCTACACAACAGCCCATATAAAAACAGGAACACTGAGAAAGGGGCTTCACCCACTATCATTTATAATTCCACTTGACTGAATGTCAGCCACATGCCTGTCAGACCCATTGCTCCGTGGGGACACACAGAGAAGCTACAGTATGTTCTGAGTCCATTCTGAAATAGCCCACCCCAGACACAGAAACACAGAGGGCATGAGCAGCACAGACCTTAGGAGAAAAAAATCCCATTTGCTGCAACTTTCTGAAGCTCCCAGTGATTTAGTTGTTTCAGCAGATGGAGCCATTGCAGTATTCACCATGGATTGCAAACTAGGCCAGTTCAGCCTGTTCAACGGGAAAAAACCTTCTGCCTGCTCTGAGGACATTTTCAAAAGAATTCTTGGCTGTATCCAGGCAAGTGTGTGTCACTTAGGCAACTACATGCTCTTTTAACAAATGGACTGTCTTGCCCTGAATGTCCTAGGACTGATTTTTAGATCTATAGGATCATTAGTATATTATACATTAGTATCACAACTGAAGTTTATGGTTTTAACGTGTATTTCAAAGCTGGTAGCTCTCCAAATCAAGCCCACTCAGTAATTTTGGTATAAAAACCCCAGCCTTTGCCATGAGAAGCACCCAGTTTCCCCTTACTGATGCTAAAATTCATTTTTTTAAAGGCCTGATGTCACTACCATGGAAATGGCATCTAGCTGCAATTGCTGAATTGTTGTGTTGCAGGATACCCCTGGCTGATGGAGTGGGGCTTTCAGAATATCTACACACACACATTTTGAGGAAAGTAATACAGGTAAGAAAACAACAATTCAAGTTTCCAGAAATACATTCACTTATGAGTGTGACTCCTTAAAGGTTGTAAGAAGATAACTATGATCATAAACTTGGGCATGAAACAGCAAGCAATTCATGGTACAATTGGAATTTGAGATAAATGGATTAATAATCTCCTGCTCAAGCATCTAATTAAGAAGAAGCTGAATTCATCAAAGGCTGCTGTTGACATTATACATTACTGAAGGGGAATGGGGATTTAATATCCCCTTGGTATGAAAATTCATTACCGTTTTCCCTGACGGAGGCTACACATATACAAGGGGCAAAGATTATGACACTTAATATAGAGAGACAAAATGACAGAATTGACCCCAGCTTTGCATCCTGCGTAAGACCTGCTCATAAGCTACACAATAACTTAGTGAGTCTTCCCCACATACTTTTAAATGCTTTGTCATTTTCAGGGTTACAGATAACACAGAAGCTCTTCTACAGTGACAACCACACCAGCTCTGGGACAAGCTGCCACTGTACTGCTGGTAAAGCAGGGTAACACTTCTAGCCCAAGCCAAATCTCTCACCTGGAGCTGTGGCTTTCACTCCACAGCAGGGAATGTCACACTGAAAGCAAATTCAGGGGCTGCAATGTCAAACCTATGCTTTCAGCACCATGACCCTAAGAAAGACATGAATGGTTTGTTGTATCATCCAGGGACACCTGGGCCTTATGAGTAACCTGCCATAAATCAAGGGGAATTTGGTGAAATTGAGAACTCACAGAAAGGTTGGACAGAGACCAAAGTCAGGCATCCAAGGAATTTCTGCCACGAATTTCCACTGAAGGCTGGAGGTCCAGCTTCTGATCGATCATTCCTTCCCAGACTCCAAATCAAAGAATTCTCATTGCGCTAACTCCTGTGGTAGTTTTGGATTGAAACAACTATTGAAATTGAGGCCACAAATCCCTTCTCATTTGGGAATAAATCTAAATTTAGACCCTAGTCTCCAAATGAATGCATGAAGCTGATCTACCTCACTGCATTACTAATGTTCTTTACAAATATATGATGTCCTAAAGGTATTTTGTTTCCCTTTGTGTATATTTGTTTCCCTCTGTGGCAAAGAATTGGATTAAAAGGATGGATTCTGCTAGAAATACCCGTCATTATACAGAGCAAATACAATTAATAATGAACCAGTTCACCCACCTTTTAAAAATATCTTTCTACAAAAACTGCAGGAAGCACAAGCAAAAGAAAAGCTGAAAAGAAGGAAATAATAAAAATGAAGAAATAACTGTATTCTCCACTGGTGTGAAGACATGGCTGGTATGTGTGCCCAGAGGCTGGGCTGGGCTGAACCTGCTGGCAGAAGTGGTAAACTAAAACTTCTTTGGGGATCATCCATCAGGCCACTGCAAGTCAGGAGTTGTATTTATGGAGCTGAAGCTCCTGAGCCCATGGGCTCAGCAGAGGTTGTGTAGAACAGACACAGTGAAAAGATAAGACTGAAAATAAGACAAAGCATATTCCTGGCCAGCTGCTCAGCCATCCTCCTGGGGGGATCAGACTGCCCATGGGAGCAACCTTCTGTGGATGAGGCACCTTGCAATGGCATCGGTGAAAAAGCTGGGCAGAGACTCTGCATGAATCAAGTTTTAAACAGCTCCTTTTAAAACCATGTAGTCCAGTCTTTCCAACCTTTTTGTATGAACCTGCTGAATTGGGGAAGGAAATCAGTATCAGACTCTGACATCTCAGGAGGCTGGGTTTCCATGAGACATTCACTCCGAAAACTAAATGCTAATTTAAATTCAATGTTTTTAAGAGTGCCATTCCTAATCAGCTTTGTAGAAATAGCCAGCTGATTTGGTGTGGGCAGTCAGAGCGGATTGGGATGATGCCATTACATCCACAACTAATTATCTGGAAGGAAATTGAATGCAAGGGAAAATGTAAAAGTAGGTGAAAATGTAAGAGCAGAGGAACATTCTGCAATAACAATGTAACCTCATGCAGGGAAACAAGATGAGCAGTGTTTATTAGGAGCAGGAGCTGATATTTTCTAGTGCTTGAGATGGGTTGACCTCAACCAGCAGCCAAACAGCCATCCAGCCTTTCGCTCACTCCATTCTGTGGGGAGAAAGGGAGGAAGGTGAAAAGACTCATGGATCAAGTTCAACAGGGAAAGCAAAAGCAAAAAGAGGAATTAATTCACTACTTCCCGCAGCAGGCAGATGTCCTGTCACTGCCTGGGAAGAAGGGTCTCAGCATGTGCAACTATTGCTTGAGAACCCAAACACCATGACCACAAACATCCACCTCCTCTCCCTGAGCTTTTACTGCTGGGCCCACATCATAATGAATGGAATACCCCTTTGGTCGTGTTTCTTGCCCATCTCTTGCCTCGCCCTCCAGCCCACTGACTGCAGGAGGGAGCAGAAAGAGCCTTGGCACTCTGCAAGCACTGCTCAGCAGCAGCCAAAACTCTGGGGCAGCAGCAGCACTGCTTTAGGCACAAATGCAGAGCAGGGCACCACACAGGCGGCTGTGAAGAGAGTTAACTCCAACCCTGACAGATCCAGTGCACTGCTCTGCCACAAGATTATTCCTAATGCTTAAAGCCAAAGTAGGCCTGAGCGCAAAGGATGTTATAAACAACCTGCTGCAATTTTAAGCAATTGCATAAGACCTTTATCTTCAAGGTCTGACTCACACATTTCACTGTCACAAAGCTGAGACTTGGTTTGTGGAATGAGCTCATTAGGAACCACAAACTCTGTCATGTTTCACCTGAAATAAAAAACAACTATCATCCAGTCTGACATCTCTGCTAGAAAGCCACAGAATTGTGGGCATTTAGAATTGGAGCACAGGAACAACTCTGCCCGGCATACAGGTCTCAGAAGGGACATAAGGGAAAGGCAAAAATGTCTATAACACAACCCTTAATGCACTCTGAGGCTCCTGGATGGAGACCATTAGTCAGAAGAAAAACAAAGCATTTGTATTGAAGCACCCATCAAAGAAGGTGTCAATTTATGTCTTTAAGGACAATCAGTATCTTTAAGGACTGCTAATTGTAACATTGAATTGTTATCAACAGATATATGTTGATACATGCTGGTATTATCAACAAAACAACAAAATCACCCTCGGTGAATGGATATGGCTGCACTTTCTGTAGTGGATTTACATCTATTTATACCAGGGAAGTATTTTGCCTGAAATTTTGTGAGGAGATAGATTTTTGAACTCCTTTTTTTGAAAACAAGATCTAAACCCATCAGTCATCTCAATGAGATTATGCTGGGTTTGCCAAACCTTCCCCACTTAATGTGTTTTTCTGTTATTTTACTAGCTCTGCTTGTAAACACAGGATTATAAGAAAAATGAGAAAATCAGAAGATACGCAGCTTCTCTTAGAAGAGGTTAAAACCCTGTCAAAAATCCTCATCTGTGTTTGTGTGATAAAGGCTGCCACTGAGTACAAGCCACAAAGTCCAGAGAAAATGTGTTTGCTTTTAACACATCTCATGGGGTTTTGTCACTTTTGAATATAACATTCCTGGATATTTAGCTGCTGGCACTTGCACGCTGCTGACTTACTGGCAATGAGATATATTGCTGGGCATGCACAGGGGTGTTTCATGAAAACCAAGATAAACTTTACAGGATCACAGAGCAGTCCCTGCCTGGCAGAGCAAAGCTGTCAGATCTGAAGATACACCGAGACAGGATGTTCTCAGAACTACAGAGCCACTCAGCTGTCAGACGATGCAAGCTGCCTGTCTTGTCTCTCCTTTGCATTCTCCCACACTGTGAATCACTGGAATTCTTCCAGACAGGATGCTCAAAATGAACTGCATCTTTCCCTTAATCCCTGGACTCCAATGGTTAACCTCTCAAACTCTCCCCACGTGCTTTCCAAGCTCCCACCACCTGGGATTGCCTGACTGGTCTGGCAAATGATAGTGGGTAGAGGAAAGTGCAGGGCCCCACAGGCATCCCTTTGTATCAGGATGCTCTGCCTAAGTGGGGGTGAAACAGCTCTAAATTCACCCTAAGTGCAAAAATGAGCAGTGCTGGATGGAGAAGGAGGGTCAGCTGCTTTTGATGTTAAAGAATGCTGAGACCAGCCAGACTCATCAATCCCGAAGTTAAACATCACAGGAGCAAAAGAGCTTTGCCCATGGTCCTTGCTATGGGTGAGGAACATCAGCCTCTGCTTAATGATTACTTTGCTGGCTTGGATATTATTGCTTCAATAACACTGCAATAAATAGTGCACTGGGAGTTACACCTACCTATTCCGTGTGGTAAATAATTCTGATTAATATCTCTTCATCTAATCATCATCAATTCAAATAAATAAGTTATTTTATTCATATAAATATATTTGGTTTACCATCCTTGCTCCTGAAGGACAAAGTGGTACAAAGGCTCAATTACACCTATATAATCCTTTAGACATAAACCATTGAGCAAGTGTGGGGGTAGAGCTGGAACCAGCTGCATCTTGTCTCTGAGAAGAAGTTTAGAAAGCAAACTCCTCGTGACTCAGTGGGAGGGCCTCCCTGATAAACCTTGTCCAAATCCTCCATTCTGCCTGTGATGCCTTTGAACAGCTCAGAAATTGCTGCTCTCAGCCCACCTCTAGAAACTGATTTGCAGCAGCCACCTCTCTATCTCCCCATGACACCAGGAATGCCAGCAAGAAACTGGGTTTGCTCTGCTCCTCATGGAACTCCTAGTTGATATTATATTAATAGTCTTTCTTACACACAGAATTCTGGGACACAGACATTTTGGTGTGCTCATTCTGACTGTAATCACGTTATATCAGCCAAATTCTCAGTATGTGTTCTGACATTTCTACAGCATTTTTTTTTTATATTGAAGGATGAAAAGCTTCCTCACGAGTTAAGAACGAAATTCTCTACTTTTTGACACAATGCAGTGTGCTCCAGCAAGGTGCTGTTAGATTTCCCTTCCCATGTGTGATCAGAGAAGAAAGAGTTTGGATCTTTTCCTATTCTAGTATGCCTGAAAAAACATGGGACAGCCTGACCACATACCCACAGTGCAGAACTGAAAAGCAGCAGCCAAGAGGCAATCAGATTTAAGGAACTCAGATTCTGCTGGCTGAAGACAGTGAGCCATGGGCCAAAAGGAGCGTTCATGCTCTGAAAAAGCCCTGGAATATCAGCATTCTGCTCATCTAGTGCTGACAGATGAAGGGCTGGAGTAATGCTGAAACCATGGTTCAAAGACCACGGGCAGCTGAACACGTGAAATGCAGATGACTGCATCCTCTCCAGCTTGTGATCCTGAAGAAGCCAGATAGAAGAAATCTGAATGAAGGCAGTGAAGAAATTGTTGGCATTCATGTTGTGGTAACTGACTGATTACATTTACATGTGTTGGTAGGAACCTGCTCTCCCTGCAATTCAGAATTCAAGCTCTCATTCTGGATCTTGAGAAAAATGTAGGCTTGCTTCTTTGTTTTTTCCAGTAACTCACTTAATAAAACTCTCCACAGTTATATAAATAAGAGTGAGAACCTAGAATGAAAAAAAAGGAGTATTAGGATATAAAGAGAAAAGCATGAAAAATATCTGTAACCAGATTTACAATTGCTTCTCTGAGTCTGAAAGACAAAGAATAATCTCTTCTTCACAGCAGTAAAAGCTGCGGATTTTAGCTTGTTTTTACTGGAAACGTCCTGGATAGCTTAGAAAAAAAAGCCCCCACATCACTTAGAAAGAGAAGCTCATATAGCAACTCACCCCTGTCTCTTCCTTTCAAACAGGTCATCAGTTTCTAGTTTTTATGTAATTTCCAAAAAAAGAGAAAGTTTTTTCTGTGCACAAAGATTGATTCATTAGATGTTTTTTGTTTCTGGGCATTGAACAGCCTTTAGCTGAATAGAGTTGGAGTTCATGCAACTTAATTGGAAGAGCATCATTTCCAACATCTCCCTAGGATATTTACTATGAATGGTGAGACAGAAGAAAAAGAAATTGCTGATGTTTAATGTTTTATGCTGTGGAAAGGATTCATTGTTTTGCTCAGCAGCTTGAGTGCTTTACGAGTAGGAAGGGTCAAGAATGAACACAGTACTTCTCCTTCATCCTCATCACGTGAGTGGATGTGAAAGAAACTAAAATACTGTGAGTTTTCTACTCACATCATCACAGTCACCCTGAGACACCAGAAGTTTGAGAAATGTCCCCCCTTTAGGATTTGTTGCAGATACACAATTCTGCACGGTCATCAGCAATTTCCTTAATTTCTTGGTAAAGGCAGTTATCACAATTACCATTTTCCCACACTTCTAAAGAAAAACAATAGTGAATTGTCATCTAGGGAACTCCAAATGGAAGAAACATCAACAATTTTGGCAGCATTCCCAACCAAATGATAAAAAGTTTTAGCAACATGGCACCACTCCTTAAAACAAGAAACCTTCTTCAAATGCCTGCTGCTGATTTAACTGTGACTTTCCATCTACCAGAAAAACTACACAATGGGTAAAAAAGCCTTGGAAAGTGCTGAATCCACACCTGCATAATAACAGAATGAATGACAGCTGGGAAAAAAATATTGGAATTCTAGAAATGTTTTTGTTCTTTCAGAATTTTTTTTTGCAGTGCCAGCTATAGCATCTGGTTGATCTTATGACTTCAATACTCCTTTTTTAGAAGGCATTTAAAAGATTTTGAAATTCATTGCACAAGCTGGCCAGACTCCCTGCTGCTTTCTGGCTAAGAGACCCTTGCCTGGAAGATGGAAGCCAAAAGATCCTTCCCATAGGATGTTTGGTTCCCCTAAATCCCTTAATTTCTTCCGTGGCTGTTCTCCCATCTGCAATAAGTGTGGACATGTGAGGACACAATCCTCCACACTTCCTCCACATGGAAAGGAATGATACTCTGAAAGGTAAATATGAATCTGGTGTATCCTTAATACTGTTGCTGAACATCTCACATTTGCAGATAAATTGAACAGGAAAGTTATTATCTCCTCAGTTTAACTACTGGCTTGTGTTGCTACCCCTTTTCCTTCAAAAAATGAAGCTGTACTGGACTGCAGAACCTGTCTCTCAGAGAGCAGAGTTTATTCATATGGTGCAGCACTTAACTCCCTCGGGATAATCCTACTGAAGCCAATTGGTTTACTTGAGTTATACGCCCGTATTTGCACAACAAAGCGGTAGCAAAGACACGGTACGACTTACAAATAAGGTCTCCCACTGCCACAGGCAAGTTAACTGATTAGGAAATGCAAATTTATTGAGTATAACTTCTAGGAGGGAAAGGAGTAGCTTAAGTAGCACCAGCTACTTACTTAGTAGATAAGTAGCTGAAGCGACTCAGACATTCCGCCCGGGGCTGTGGGTGAGGGATGTGTGTCACACGGTGTGCTGCCTTCCATCAGCTCTGCTCCCAGGAGTGTGAACACCACACGCCCGGGCTCTACTCAGGATCCTTCGGCCAGGGTTAGACAGTAAAACTCTGGCTCGTCAGATGTCTCATCTAGGGATGCTAAGGCAGCAAGAAACCCTGCCAGCCTTTCTGATTGCTGGATAACGAATGCAAATAAGAAAAGCAAATCATTCTGTAATCCCCTCTACCTCAGAGGGGAAAAAGACTCAAGATTAACCTTAATTTGTGCTGTGGGTTAGTCCAATACATAGAGACTGATGATTCCTCTCCCACTTTGACCTTAAAAGTAAGGTAAGGAGAGGCCACAGGGAGAGGTACTTCCTTCTCTCATCAGCATCCTGCAGCTCTTTCAGCTGACTTACTTCACGAATTTAATGCTATTTAGATTACCCAGGGTGGCTCTATCACCTGCCTCTGTCATCACCTCAAATGCAGATGCTGACGTGACACAGTTCAGCAACTCTGCAAGGCACACAGACATCAGCCTGCTCTGATCAAAGTCCCGGGAATAAGCAGGTAACATAACCCTGCTTCCCCAAATTTATCTGATATTAAATTGGCTGAATTCTGTGGTATTCCAGATTTAAGAAGTACATAGATCAGATGTAACAGCTATTCCTCAATTTCTAAGATTCTGCTCTTTCCTGTACTTTGCAATCCTCTAATTTATCTACTGCACCTTGAAATAATTTGGGTCTTATTCATCACAGCTCAGCCTCAGTTCTGTAACACTTTGCTCTGTCATGACTCAGTTTTTGGCATATATCAGTTATGACACAGGACATTCCTTTTCCTTCAGGAAAGTCTTGAAATAATATTTTTGGAAATATAATATGGTTTAGGATGCTGGGCTCATTATGCATATTTTTACACTAAGATTCACACACAAGTGTTCAAGAATAAGAACCTGCCTGGCACCCTTCTTGGGATGAGAAGGCAAACATAGTACAAAAAGGGCTGACATAATTTTGTCTACCAAACTCATTATTCTTTAAAATTCTCGCAAAAGAACCGTTCTTCAGCTGATTTTACAGTGAGTGTAAACATCTTTCCCTCTATGTTCTTTCAGCTTTACCCAGTACTTCAGGCTTTCTGCACCTTTGTGCTTATTTTTATATCACACACTGGAGGCTGAGGCATCTCGGGACACAGGGAAATTGTGCTTTTCTTTCTTCTTTTTCCAGATGTCTTAGCTCTGCACCATGGAAAAAGCATATTCCGTTTGCATAGTTCTCTCTTCTCACTCACAAAGTGCACACTTTCATATTTAGCAGAGAGATTTGTTTCCGAAACCTCATTAAGCAGGGAATATTTTTACTAATCCAATTCAGCAAATTATAATTTTATCAGAACTGTCCTTTAGAAAGAGCTTTCAGAAATTGCCCTGCAACTCATCTGGAAAATGTGCACAGATAAAAGGATTTATTTTCCAAAGAGTTTTAATCTCTCATTAAAGAAAAAAACCCCAAAACCCTACAAAAACAATACAGGACAATAGTCAGTGTTGCTAAATTTAATATAATGTCTATTTTCTGTGCCATAGAAAAAAATTCCGCATCTTACAAGAAATGACCTTTACATTAAATCTCTCTTTGGGGGCAGGCATTGCCCTTACAGCTGCAGTCAGTATTTAATGTACCTGACTAATGGGGAAAGGGGACACTGGCACTGGCAGTGTGTGGGCGTCACACTGACAAACACACATGGGCACATTTCTTCTGCTCGCACAGCTCACAAAATCTCACCATTTCTTTGTTGGCTGGATTTTTATAGCACAGACTGCCACGGTACCCAGGGGACGTGGAAATGACGGAAGCACATCATCCTGAGGTCTCAGCCCACACTGTCTGGGCTTTATTTTTCTCAGTATGAAATAAAACAGCACAAGATTTAATAAACGGGTTCAAATTTTATTATTTTGCATGGGTCTGACTTTGATGAAGATGTTAAAAGTACCAACATGCTAATTAATGATGACAAAACAATAACAAATCACAGTGGATCCAGCTTGAGCAAACAGCAACAGGAAGAATGCTGAGGTCGTAAGAATTAAAAGATGATTAAAGATGCATTGGGTTACGCCTCAGTCATGGACTGAAAATGTCATTAAAAAAATCATCAAACCCCCCTATAAATAACTCCATGATTATTTCTCAGGGAAATTGTCAGGTGTTTCAACACTGCTCAATTGTTTATTTTCCTTCCTCAGCAGAACAAAGACTGAAATATTTACTAGATTATTTAAATGTTATTTTATAGACCACTGTCTATAGAAAAAGTAATGTTTTCAGCATATACAGCTCAGGGAATAGCAAGAAAATTTTAATCTGATGAAAAATGAACTCCTTTTGAAACAGCAAAACAAATGAGCAAAAAAAGCACAAGGTCAGGTTCTAAAATGAAGTAAAATTCTGATCAAAATGAGGGATA
Organism: Edolisoma coerulescens; assembly: GCA_013397115.1. NCBI lineage: Eukaryota > Metazoa > Chordata > Aves > Passeriformes > Campephagidae > Edolisoma > Edolisoma coerulescens. The sequence goes on from VWZW01005955.1 coordinate 45,695, forward strand.
ACCACTGCTTTTATCCTTATACAACCAAACCCAGCATTTAGCAGAGGGTACTTGATTCTGCCATCAAAACACGACTTGATTATTTATATTACAGCACTAAAATGAATTACTTTGGGATGTAGCCTCCCCTTGAAATCCAAGGTATACCCAGTTCATTAGCACTGCCTTCTGCCTACTCAGCACAGCCACATCCATCAGCCTGATCGTGTGCTCTGCGGGATGAGCCGCGTCCTTTATTGCCAAGGAGAAACACGGGCACAACCAACCGCACGGGCAGCATTCCCTCGGCTTTCCATAAACTGTCCGGGGGTGTGCGTGAAGGTGCATGAAGGAAACATCCCTGCCTTTGGAACAGCCCTTCTGAGGGGCCAGGCCCTGCTCTGGGGCAGCATCCTCAGCACCGCGGGGCTCGGGGGGACAGGGCAGCTGTGCCCAGCCTGCCCTGCCGCGAGCAGAGATCCCTGGAATGGTTTGTGCTGGAAGGGACCTTAGAGCCCATCCCGTTCCACACTCCTGCCATGGCAGGGACACCTTCCACTGTCCCAGGCTGCTCCAAGCCCTGTCCAACCTGGCCTTGGACATTTCCAGGGATCCAGGGGCAGCCACAGCTTCTCTGGGCACCCTGTGCCAGGGCCTCACCGCCCTCACTGCGAGGAATTTCCCCGCAACACCCAATTTCAGTGTGAATTTATCCCCCTGTCCTGTCCCGATACGATTCCAAGACTCCTCTTTCACGCAGCTCGGGCTGGTGTGCGGAAGGGCGGACGGGACCGGCTGCGGAGCCCCGGCGGTGGGGCANGCCCGGCCATGTCCGACTCGTATTTCCCGGTGGGCCCCGGGCTGGGCATGGAGGAGAATTTCCTCTCGCTGGACGACATCCTGATGTCGCAGGAGAAGCTGCCGGGGCGCGCCGAGAGCGCGCTGCCGCGCTTGGCTGTGTTGCTGGGGCAGGGCGCCGGCAGCGCCGAGTCCGTCCCGGAGGTAACGGGGGAGGGGACACGGGACCGTGGCTCCCGGGAGGGGACGGGGCGCGGGGGGCTCTGCCCCGGGGCCGCCGCCTCGCCCCCCCCTCCTATCGCGCCTCCCAGGCCGCCCTCTGTTCGTGGTCACTGCAGTGGTGCTCCCCGCTACTTTCTCAAAAGTTACTTTTGCTTTTATCATTATGCTTGTTTGGTTTTTTCCTCCTTTTCTTCTCTTGCTGTTTCATAATCTGATAATTATTAAAGCATAGAGCATCAATAAAAAGTCCACTGTCTGAGTCTTGTGGTAATAACGCCTCTGAAGTGTGTCTGGTTTATCCTACAGTCACAAAAGACGGTTCTGAAAACAAAATTGACTTTTTGTAATGCTGCATCTTCATTAATGAAGTTCAGTCCCTGTGGTTGGGGCTGCTTCAGGTGTGCTTTCATGGCAAGGATAACTTCTGGCTTCTCTCGTTCCTCCAGGGATCAAAGCTGGAAATCCCACTGTGGCTTGCTAAAGGGCTGCACGACAGCAAAAGGAGAATCATCTCTGTGGAACTGCCAAAGATTTACAAGGAGGCCTGGAGGACGGTGTTCAGTGCTGATGCCAATGTAGTTGATCTGCATAAAATGGGACCGTACTACTATGGATTTGGCTCACAGCTCCTGAATTTTGAGAATCCAGAGAATCCTGAGATTGCTCAGACTATCCTGCAGGCAAGTATTCTGAACCAGGTCTTGAAATTTGGGGTTGCATTTTTCTGTCTTCCTTTTGTTCCCAGCTGCTTAGCAGTCTTCAGGAAGAATATCCTGGTTTAATCCAAATGACTTCTGGATTGAATATGGATGACCCTCTTGGCAACTGCACAGGCTGGTGCTGGAAGCCTCCAGTGTGCATCCAGGAGTGTAATTTTAGCTTGGCGTTTCCACACTGGAAATGTCGTGTTTCATAAAATCCTGTAAATCGACTAGAGGAGATGTAAGGTTATTTAATTGTGCCTGTACTGCAAGGCAGAATTAATTCACCCCTATTGTTTCAATTTTTCTACCCTGTTTTTAAATCTCTCTAATGCTGAGACCTCACAGTGCTCTGGGCAATCTCCTTCAGTGCCTCTTCAGCCTCACCTTAGGAGGTTTGCTCTAATGTCTGAACCAAAGCCCCTTCACAGCAATACAAGCTCTGTTGTGTTTGTCTCATACAAAGTAAATGCTGAGGACAGATTATTCTCTTCCTTCCTGCAGCAGTCCCAGTTCATTTGATATCTCTCTATGGGTCATGCTTCCTAACCTCTGAATGCCCTCATTGTGCACTGCTTGTGTCTCTCCAGTGGATCTGCATCCACCGTGCCATGCCCTGAACAGCATTTTAGTCTCATGCTCAGGACTTGTCCTGATGAAAGCAAAAGGATTACTTTGTGAGTTTTGTGTGGCTGTGATGCTCTTGGCTCATCGTGGTGCAGCATCTGGTTTGTCATGATGCAGTCACATGCATCTGTGTTTGGTTTGCAGTCCACGGTGAGATGGTACAGGTTGCATCTGCAAACAAATAATTTCCTGACTTTGTACTATTTCTGCCTTAATGTAAAACCTTCTGTTAGTGCTGGGTGAATTACATCCTATTGTTTTCACACCTTCTTTCTAGTTTGTCAGGATTGTTATGAATTAAGAGTTCTGCTCCCCGACATCCCTTCTTCTCCTGCATGTTGCTTGCTGATTTTATGAGCACAGCTTCTATTCCTTTAGCAAGCTCATTAATTAACATGTCAAACAGTACTTGGTTCCACAGAGACCCCTGACAGGAGCTGTGCATGATGGCTGTCTCTCCTGGCCATCTATGGGTGGTCCAGCTAAATCTTCTATGAATGCCCCATGACAGATACCCCTCTGCTGCTTTCCTGCCTGTGCAAGGCCTGGCATCCTGCCCTAGCAGGAAACCAGGCTGGGCTCTGGGAGTTTGTTCTTGGCAAGTCCATGATGGCTGTTACTCTTTTATTCTCATGCAGAAGTTTCTGTATTGCTTCTTCGTTCCAGTATGCTTCCAGGAATTGATGCTGATGGATTTATAATTCCCTGGCTCTTCCCTTCTCCCTCTCCATCTCCCCTTTCTCTTTCAAAAGATAGATGTCATCCTTGTCTGTTTCCGGACTTCAGTCTTCTTGAGCTTTTAAACATAACCACTAACAGCTCTGAGATCTCTTCAGCCAGGTCTCTAAGTGGGCTGGGATGATTTTTATTGCATTTTTTTTTTCCTTTCTCTGTGCTTTACATTAAGGCTGATGCAGAGAGGCTTTAAAGTGCTGCTGCTTTCTTGGAACTGTCCACTGAACATGTGCTTTGTGCATTGAGGAGGTGCCCACGCCTTTCCTTGTCTTTTCTCTTTCTGCTAATGGACATCTTAGGGAAAAAAAGCCACAGTAGAACTCATTACTTATTGACAGAAAAATCAAAGCACGCCAGGTTTGATGTCTCTTTTTAAAAGCAAACAAGAGGGGAGTTGTGCTGACTTAAAAACCTGCTCCAAAATATTCTGGAACTATGAATGGGAAGTGTAACTGTTTGGTGACAAAGTCAAAATGACAGTTACTAATTCATAATATATTTATCCTATAAGTTCTGACGATTCTAAAATCAGCTTTTGAAATAACAAAGCACAGTTTTCAAAGAGTTCTGACCCTTTTTTTTCCAATTCCCAAAAGCAAAGATAGAGAGGAAAATAAAATACCTTAAATATGTCTTGTTGCTTAGCTTTTCAAAATGCTATTTATAAGTTGTAGATTGGTTTGGTTTTTCACCTTTTTCATGGTTAAGTGTTTTTCTGGCAGACTGAATGCTTTTCAGCAGCACTTTGGCTTAACTTCCAGGACACTCAGAATTTGCAGCTTGCACGTTCCTGCAGCAGCTGCTGTGGCATGAGATTCATTCCTCCCGCTCTAAAGCAACGATTGCTTCAGAAGTCAGAGGGAATAGATCATAATTGTGTTGTATCCTGTGGCCTCCCCAAGCCTGTTGAGGGAAGCAGCCAAAATCCCATTCTGTGTTTGCTTCCTATCCAGTGTCAAGCATTTGATGTCCCAGCTCAGGCACGAACTCTTTTTGTCTTTGTAGCCAAGCTTTACAAGTGCTGTGCTGGTTGCAGACCCTTGGCTGGTTTTGAACAGGAGCCTAAACCTTGTGACTTTTCAGTTTTGAAAGCTCAGGCCTGCAGGTTTGAGCTGGGGGTGGCTCTGTGTTACCTGATGTCGCTGTTGAGTCAGGACGGTGAAAAAAGGAAAACACAGAATCCCAGGATCAGAGATGAAAAGAAGCAAGTTTAATAATTTCCAAGGGTTTTTATATACTAGTTCTCAAAATGTGTGTTAAGTGGCATGAGGCAATTGGCCCTTTGGCCATCCATCCCTTGAGGGGATTGGTCAAATTCTAAGATACCTATTTCTAAGTATTTTCCTAGTCAAAACCATAACAATCAGGCAAACATCCTGCAGGTGCAAGAAGTTTACAAAACCGTAACATAGTCTGAGATAGCTTGCATGGGAAAGACAGAACTCTCACAAAATGCTACAGAGAGCTGAAGAAATTCTCTGCTGAAGCTTTTTCAGTATCCATAACCAGTCAGTGACTCTGTTTGTTTTCTTCAGACGTTCATTGCCCGTTTCCGCCGCATCATGGACTCCTCTCAGAACGCCTACAACGAGGACACGTCTGCGCTGGTGGCTCGGCTGGATGAGCTGGAACGGGCTCTCTTTCAAGTGGGCCAGAAAGGCCTGAATGACTTCCAGTGCTGGGAAAAGGGACAGGCTTCTCAAATCACAGCTTCCAGTCTGGTGCAGAACTATGGGAAAAGAAAGCTCACAGAAGTGGATGGTTAAAAACCTGAAGATCATGAATTTACTGTGGGAGACATAGATTTACAGCCTGCCGTAGGAGAGAAAAATTAATCAATTTAGGGAAGGACAGGCTCCCTGTCCAGTAATGGGAATTGTTCTCTGTAACAACTTTGGATTAGACTAATGAAAATTTTAAAGGCAGAGGCAAGGGTATGAAAAAATAGATCACACCACTGAACAGCCTTACAGCTTACTCATAGCACTCCTGAGGAGTTGCAGCTGAAGTGTTTGCTAAGTGGCTGAAAGGCTATGAGAGGATTTTCTAGAAGGGTGATAAATACTAATTATTGTTTCAAATTGATATTTACAATAACAGCTCTGGAAAGAAGTGTAGTTTATGTATTTCATGTTGCCCTTTCCATCCCAATCTCCTGGAAACAGCTGTTGATTCTATGAACAGCTGTTTCCAGGTTCCCTGTTCTTTAGAGAGCCCCAGTGATGTGGGAAAAATGTGATACAGCAGTGGTTTTTTTTTCATTTCTTACACACTGAGGTGGAACAGGTGCTCTTTGTGAGGCAGGAATGTTTTTCTTTGCTGACTTCTGTACACAGTGCCAGTGCCCTGGAGAGAAGTACCTCCTCAAATCCACAGAGCAAATGGCTGCACAGGTCTCGTGCTGCCTTGTCCTCTCTCTCCCTTTTTGGCCCTTGTGACCTTGGTGCTGTGCAGGAAAGAGTGTTCTTGTTTGATGCCTGCAGCTTTTGTGCTGGATGTGTCTCTGTGATGGGTGTTCTACAGAGGAGGAAACAGAAGGCAGCAAAGAATAAAGTCCTGGACCAGATCAAAAGCAGAAGCTTTAATGGAAACTCTGTCCCGTTATCAACCTTTGAGGTATTTGTTTCTCCATGAGAAATTCTTCTGGTTTCTGAATTTGGTTAGCAGAAGGGACAGAGCAAATGAACTGAGTTTCCTTCCTTCTGATCCATCTAAATGAATCTAGGAAAATGATCCTGGTAAACGTCATCCTTGCCAGTAGGAGTGACTGGATTTGGAACTTGCTAAACAGCACAGTGTTATCATCCCATATGGATGCCCTTAAACCTAGATCATCTCAAGTCCCATTGGACTGGAGACAGAAGACATAGTTATCTCTGTAGGACTTAGTTCCTGCAGTCATCAGGATGGTTGTCCTTTGGAAGCAGTATTAGACATCCTACAGGTGCTTCTAAGCCTCTCTAGAAGGAGAACCTTGTGGAGAACCTAAGCAGAGGAGTCAGATCCTGATGCTGCTGAGCACTTCCACTTTGGGAATCCCTGGGAGGGGACAGCGAGATCCAGCTCTCAGAGGAGCTGTTACTGGACTTGCAGATGCACCTGGATATTGGTGCTTCAAACAAGACCTCGAGTACAAAGGGCTGTTCCTTGGCCAGAGATGTTCAAGCTCAGCCTGTGGGGGTGGTGGGAGGGGACAGTGTTGTGCCTTCACGACTGTCGTGGTGCCTCCCCCTCAGCTGCACGGGGCCAGCTGTCCTGCCACCGGAGACTAATTGGAAGCTTGCCTGGCAAAGTATTTCAAGTATGTGCAGGATGAAATGCTGCTGCGCTTAATGACTTAATGGCATGTAATGGCTTGTGCATTTCTCTGTTGTCCATTTCTGGATTTTTATCCTGAATAAATGTTTTGTAAGGGAATGCTTGTAATGTGAAAAGTCTGTTGTTAATTGCCCCGCAGCAGAAAAATCAAATGGAAAAGTCCAGCTCTCTACAAAAGTGTGGCCACAATAGATAATCCCTCTGCTCTTCCAGAGAATGTGGTCAGGAGCTAGTTTGTGCAGTTGTACCAGTGTAGAAACAGTTCCTGTCTGACTTACCCCAGGTGGGGACTGGCAGCTTGCACAGGTTGTGGCAGAGACCCTGCCAGCCAATCAATAAGCTATTGCTTTGATGAATTACATTTTTAGGAACATAAGATGGGTGGAGATGACTCTGTGTTGCCTCGACTTTGTTGTAGTGCTGGGTGGGAGGTGGGAATTGGCTGTCTCTGGATCCAGATCCTGCTGCTCCAGGCACTGTGGCAAACACTTCATGTACCATGGCAGAGCTGTGATCAGTGCTGCAAGGGGAGCAAGTTGAAGTCCATCTGTGACAAGAAGCAGCTTTCAATTGGAAATATTATTTTACTGAGATGTTGGCTTTGGGATGTAGCTGGTTTATAACCAAAATCATTAGTTCCATCAATTTCTGGACTGGTTTTGGTGACTATCCAGACTAATTTTCCTGCATTTGTAAGAGCATTTTTCTTCTCTACTGCTGGATGCAAAATCCAAGCAGAAGGTTGCTCACTTGCCAACATTTTGTGCAACTACCTTCAGAGCAGGGAGAAAAAAAATCCCTGAAGTAGTCTTCAATGTCACTGGCTTTTTGTAAGTAGGCAATGTCACTTCTAGTAACTGTGAGTTTAAGACCCTTAAAAATCTGATCCTGTAATTTTAAATTACAGTATTTGGTTGGTAGATCTTGGTTAGCTTTTTTTCTGTCCAGAAGTACAAGAGTGCTCTTTACTTTTTGTGAACACAGCTGCCCTTTTCCATGGCACTGCAGCAAGATTTGAGTTAGGGGAGTTTGAGCTTGTGTGTTTTCAGAATGGTACAAATAAATCTTCATTACAGAACTACCTGGAAAAGGTCTGAAAGGGACTTTTAAGTTTTATTTCTCCTCATGTCCTTCAGCTTTTAAACTGAAGGACTACTGATGTTTATGATAAAGCAGTCCATAGACACATTCTACAGTATTGCCACAAATGTTTTCATTGCAATCAAGTGAAAAAATAGGCAAAATTTGAGCAACAACCAGGAGGAGCAGCAACAAGAAGTGTTCTGAGAACTGACATACTGTAACACCATGTATTATTTTTATGAGAGACACAGTGGCACCTGGCTGAGTTGGGAGCACAAGCTTTTCTGATCTTCAGTGGTGATTTTCTCCCTGGTTTTTGGTAACCAGCTACAACAGAAGCGTCGTTCAAAATTTTAATTGAAATCTGAGTTTAGGTTGCGCTGCCTTGTCCTAGATTAGAGCATACACGAGGAGTGGATGTCATGGCTGGCAATGAAAATGAAGGATTACTGCCTGCTGCAGAAGGAAGGAAGTGGTGAGAAAGCTGTGGAATCCAAAGCCCTTGTGCCCGGGAGAAATTTGCCATCCTGTGGGCCCTGACCATGGCGGTGAAAAAGAACCCAGAGGGGGCTTGAGAACAGGAATGAAAACAAGAAGGAAGAGGAGACAGTGAGCTTCCACCTCCCCCAGGCACACTGAGTGTGCTTTATGGGCTTTGCTTCACAGTGGAAATTGCTCTGGGGAGCCTCTTCCCTGAGGGCTGGCCAGGCTTGCTGGGAGCCCCCAGAGCCGACTCCTTGCTCTGCTCTGGGGAGCAGGAGAGCACCAAGAGCACTGCGCTGCCACCCGAGCGCTCCTCGGCTCTTGTGGAAAATTACAAGGGGCACAGCCCCAGAAAGCCAAGGCATTTGTTCTGGTTTTCCAAACACTTCATTAATGTCATTGACAACACCAGCAGGTTCCTCAGATTAGCGTGCTTCTATTTTTGAAGAGTTATTCCTCATGGCAGGCTGCCAAGCAGTGCCAGCGGCCTCAGTATCCTTTCTGGATTGGCAGGACACACTGGGCCATTGCCTTTCATGAGCCTTTGTGGGGACTCACAGCTGCAGCTCTTTGCAGTGCTCCCCCACACCTTGGGGAAAATGTACCTTCTTTGGGATTCCCAGCTAGACCTGTGCAAGGCAGAAATCTCCTCTGTTGTAGGACAAAAGGCACTTTTCCACTGCTGGGCTGAGGCAAGGCACAGGCAGCAGCTGGGCTGAGCAGCGTTTGGGGGCTGAGGAGCATGGAGGGACACAGAATAAGGAATCCCAGTTTGCCTGCAGATGAGCTTGAGAAACTGCAACCCTAAAAACAGTCCCAGACCTACCCTCCTTGGATTTCTCTGTGTCTAGAAATGGGCAGTGGTAAGGAGATGTCTCCTGAGGGTCACGATGGTGCTGTTCCATCTCTGTTGGGATGCTGTGATTCAAAAAAGGGTGGCAGAAATCAAATAGAGGTTGAAAACTGGACTCAGCTTGTGTAGCTTGTAGGACAGGGCTTGTCTCTAGCTGTCCTGTTGGTCCCTTGAGGGCCCTGGGTTCTCCCCAGGATAAGCAGAGGAGGATTGTGACAAACCCTTACAAACCCTTGCTGAACATAAAAGACAATTTTCCCCCTGGCTTCAGACCAAGAAGCTGCCAAATGCTTGGGATGTAGTGTGGCTTGTTTTTTTTCTCAGGCATTAGAGCAAAAGTGGAGTGAGGAGGTGGCTGTGGGACTTGGCAGCGATGCACTTGGGAGGAAGCAGGGGAGCACATGCAGTAATCGAAGTACAATCAAAGCAGCCCTGACATGTGCCTGTTTCTCTTGCTGTGGGACCATCCTCGGCAGGGTGGGTGTACTTTGCAGACAGGCTCCCATCACAGCAAGGATTTAAGGTGAGCTTCTTGCCTTCAGCTCACTTACAAACACAAGATTTGCAGGTTTTTGGCTGTTTAGTTGACATCCTGCAGCCCCTTTCCTAAGTGCTCTTTGTGCCCATGGGTGGCTGAACGGCCCTTTCTCTGCTGGGGTGAGGGAACAAGCCATGCACAGGCCCTGGGCAGCACTAACAAACCAACTGTGGGAGTCACACCCTTTGCAAAGACTTCCAGAGAAAAGTCCTCCCTCCCCTCAGCTGTGCTGGTGGAGACCCAAGGAGTGCTGGTGGAGTGGAGCCAAGCCTCCTGGGCAGGGCTCTGCTCTGTTGTACTGCCCCTCTGCCTTTGGGGTTACTCCACGTTTGCATCAAATCAGCAGGGTTTATTGCAGTCATGGTGGATTTACTAAGCTCTGCCTGGAGGCTGAGCTGTTATTTTTCCTTTCAGTTTGGGCTCTCAGGTGCACAAATGCAGCTCTGGCTGCCCGGCTGAGTCTGTCCCTGCTGATGCAGGCGGAATGGGGTGAGCAGATCACGGCCTCCCTGGAAGGCCAGGCTCTGATCACCCAGCACTGCTCTGGATTCACACAGCATCCTCCAAGTGAGCCCTCCCTGGGCATGCAGTGACATTTAACTGAGTGGTCCCACCCTCTTCCCTGGAGCTCTGCTGTGTCCTGGCTGCACCCAGCACCCCGGGGCTTCATCTGAGTTGATCGGGCAGGAAAAAGGCTCGAGGAAAAGAAAATCACTGCAAATCAGGCCTTGGGAACAGCATCTGCTGTATGGCAGAGACCGATTTAATCTCCTTAGCAATCGCCTCAATTGTAGAATCAGCAGGATGCTAATTAATTGAGAGGCACTCAGCGACAGCCACTGAGATCCCTCCTGGCTTTAAGTGGAAGCCTTTGGGTTTGGCATTTGTGCTGGCTGCTGTCCTAGCAAGAGGGTCTGCCTTGGGGCTCAAGCCCTGTGTGGGGTGTCTGACACCAGTCACCCCCTGGCTGCCCGTCCCTCTCTGCTGGCCCTGCCTGGGGCTGGGGTGTCCACACACCCCTGAGATGATCCCACTGCTGTCAGGAAGCACTGCCCTAGCCTCCCACCCCTGGCTCCTGACCCGGGGAGCCAGCAGAGAGGGGTGGCTGCAATCCATGAAACTCATCACCCTGCCTCTCTCTGGCCATTCCAGCCTGGAGCCGGCCCCTCACCTCCACCCTGAAAGCCCACAAGCCGATTAAGCCCAGCATGTTAATTGGCTGTGACAGCTCATTTTGTTATCTTGCTCAGTTATTGATGGGGTGCGTGTGACTGGATTTGCAGCGAAGGTCAGTGCCAGGATGGGCCAGAGCCCCTTGTTTGGTGCACCCCAGCAGGCGGGATGGGGCTGCAGGAGCCCTGCCAGGATCAGCTGTAAAGCAGCAGCACGGTCACACAGCCAGCAGCCACGTCAGGGGGCATTCTACCCCAGGGATGTGCAGCGCCCTGACTCAGGAGCACATGGAGACTCCAAGAGAAGTGGGTTTGGGTGGGTATCTGGCACCCACTGCTGCAAACCACTGTTTCCAGGGCTGGGTGATACAAGGATTGGATTTCAAGCCCCTGAGCTGGCAAGATGCACAGGCCAGGGCAGCATTTGGCATCCAGCTCTCCCCAAACCACTTCGGGGACTTCATCTTAGTTTTGTCTTATGTTTCTCCTACAAGGGACAGGGCTAAAACTGGAAGGAGAGGATGAGTGTGCAGGGAGCTGGAGAGCTGAGAGAGGAAGGTTTGTGGCTGTCCAGTGAGCCAAGAGCTGTGGAAGGAAGAGATGAAGACCTGCCTCTGGTGGAGAGGGTAGCATTGCACAGAGTTAATGTGCTGTCCTGGGACAGCAGTGACATGCCTTTGGCCAGCCCTCTGCCTCTCTCCCAGCATCTGCCGGGTCCATGGCCCAAATGCAGCACAACAGGAGAGTGCATTAGTGAGAAGTGGGATGAAATCGTTAGGATTGATAGATCCCCTCAGAGCTGGAGTTATTGATCAGCTGAGGGCCAAGGAGAAGGTCAGGGGCAGAGCTGGTGGGGTGCAGGCAAGGGGAGCTGGGTGTGGGGCTGCTTCTGTGAAGGCTTTCTTGACCAGCAAGGAGGAGAGACTGCAGGTGACTGCAGCTGGTGGGGACTGGGGAACTGTGGAAACTCTGAGAACAGAAGTTTCCCAATCCATCACCCTCCCCCTAAAGCATCGCAGCAGCTTGCAGCTAGAGAGGTCAGCCCTTGGAAATGGCATTATTCCATCCTCCAAGGGAAGGTAAGAGTGGGCAACTTTGCTGCGTTGTGACAGGTGCTGTGCAGTTGAAAATGCTGATTAATGCTGCCTTTGAGAGCGTGCCAGTCTCTGGCCTCTGAGGAGAGAGCCCCTGCTGTCTCTGCTCTGTCTCACGCCTATCAACCTGCTAAACACACACATGCCGTCACTCTGAGCACCCGGCTTGGCTCTGCTGACAGGTATTTATTTAAAGCCTGGCTTGGCTCCGAAAAGAGGCCATGGCAGAAGCAGCACAGCGGGCCTGGGCAGTGCTGCCCGCTCCTGTGGCTGGGAGGAGGCAGGAAGGGATGGAGGGGGCTGCTCCAGAGAGGTGGGCAGAGAATTCTCCCTCTGGAAGAGGTGTCTCCTGCTGGTGGGTGGCTCTCCAGGCCCACAAAGGGAATGCCTAATTTGAGGTCAGAGTTGAGCAGCTTAATTGCAAGGAGAAGGAGGTGAAGGCAGCGCGCTGCTGCACACACGCTGCAGGCACACAGCGCTCCAGGGCCGCGTACCTGCCTCTGGAAATCAACTTTACTCTGACGTGCTCAGGCAATCAGTGCAGCTGATGGACCCAGACCTTCAATTCCAAGCAGAGGTGCCTGTGCAGAGGCAGCTTTGGAAATGGCTGAGGGTGAAGTCCCCAGGGCTGCCTTGTTCCTGGCCCCAGTGCAGCTGAGCCATGGGAATTTTTCTTGGCTGGTTGCTGGTCTTTTTTTTTTTTTTTTTTTTTTCTTTTTTTTTTTTTTCAATAATTTGGACAAAATCATCCCATTGCCCTGAGGCAGAGGGGTTGTGAACACTGGGAGGAACAGGGCTCGGAGGAGCAGCCATCCTGCAGAACTGGTGGGCAGCTTGAACAGCAAAATGGGAGGGACTCAGGGTCTGAATGAACAGAGAAGCTTGAATGGGGCCCAGCCCTATTAGAGGGACACAGGAGAACATCTTGTTAGGGCAGAGCTCACAGCCAGGATGGAAAATTACTGGTAGCCCTGTGTTTGGAGGGCAGGAGGCAGCCAGGGGGGACGGGCAGCTCGCCAGCCCCAGCACATGCTTTGTGGGGCACGCAGGGCACAGCACGGCTCTGCCCTGTGCCAGGTCACGGAGCCTCTGCTCCCGTCCCGGGCTCGTGGGCTGTGTTGCAGGGAGAGGATGCTGAGCTCCCTGCAGGATTTTACCTTCCTAGGAAGCTTCAGTGGAATGTGTGGTGTCAGGCTGTGGAGCAGCAGGGCTGGCTCCTGCCTGTCCCTTGTCCCTGTCCCTGCCCACAGCCCAAGCCCTGAGCTCACACACAGGCAGTGCCTCGGGGCAGCTCCACCTTGCTGTGCATGAAGCCCAGCAGTTCTGGGGGGACCAACCCTGCCTGGCACCAATCTGGGAGCTCTGGGCAGGGTTTGAGGTGTCTCTTTTGAGGCATCCAAGATCTAATTTCCCTGCTGTCATTCTGGCTCTGATTATTTTGGAGCCAGCAAGGGTGTGGGCCTTTTGCTGCCCTTTGGATGTAAGGCTGGGGCAGATCGTGCCTGCCCTAAGGATGGGGTGCCCATCCAGGGTGGGATGCAGGATGGGGCCCATCACCAACAGCTGGTACTCCAGCATTGCTGCCTCAAGCTCAAGCCACCCCTCACTATGGTCAAGCCTCCAGCATGTGATCCCATGCCCATGGAGCAGCTTTGCCTGGGAGACACCTCTGCCTCAGCACCAGCACATCCCCACAGCCACCCAAGTCACACTCTCACTGCTTTGTGTGCACTGCTGGATTCTGGGAAATGGCTCCTGAGCGTTTTTGCAAATAGGTCCTTGGGATATGTCTCACCAACTGCTAATTCTCATTTCTCCCTCTTTTGAATAGCTTGACTGAAACAACCCATCCAAGGTTCAGGGCTGAGCAAGGCAGAACCAGCAGCCACTGGCTCCAAATAATGTCTTTACTTAAGGGCAAGAATAAAAACATCACACTCACGCACAAATTAGACTAAATTTAGCTGTGACTCCTCTGCACATCGTCACTGGCCTGCCTGTGCCTCGGGTGGAACCCAATCCCCATGAAGCCCTTCGATACAGGCACATCGATCGCTCTGGTCTCTGCACAGCCAGCATGGGCAGCCAGCACATCTGCCCCAGGCTGCTTCTCCTCCTGCCCCCAAATCAGCCCTGTGTGCGACACAGCATGCAGCCTGGAGCTGTCGGATGTGTGTCAAACCCTGCCCTGCCTCAGGGCTTGGATTCAGGCCTCTGCTTCCCATGCTGGTCACCTCTACGTCCCTCTGTGCTGATGGCAGCTCCGTGCTCCATCCACCACCAGCTGCCCTCCACAGGACGGGTCCTTGTGGCACTGCCAGCACGGGGTGCCACTGTGGGAAGGGTGGCCAAGGGGTGCAGAGCTACCCACAGCAAGGTAGGGGTCCCGGCTCACCTCTGCCAGGTCGAGATGGCACCATCACAACAGGAGGTTTTTGGGGGGGAAAGGGTCATGCTGGAGAATTTCTGTTGGAGTTTTATGGTCTCTGTCTTTTTCATGAAATCTTTCCAGGTTTCTGCCAGAGACAGGGAAAATGAAAGGTCCCAGGGCCTCTAGTCCTGCCACCTCCCTCTTGCCATCAATGGCATCCATGGGTTCAGCAGTTCTGGCCCCTCTGTCTCTCTGCTTGAAGGTGTGACTGCCGAGGAGAAGATAAATCCCGAGCATGAAAAATCATTTATTCCCATAGAAATCCCTGGCAACTGAAGGAGGAGGAGGGGGTTTAAATGTGAGCAATGTCAGGAATATCAGAACCAACACTGTCTCATCCCTGACCAGTTCAGAGTAAACCTCTTGGCTGCTGGCCTCACAGAAGAGGGGGAAAGCCAGCGCTGAAGGCAGGGAAGATCTGACCCCATTGAAGTTCTAGGTGAGGGGCTGGCTCTTAGTTGAGGGATTTAAGGGTCCCTGAGCTCCCTGACATCATGGGCTTTTCCTCTCTTTGAGGTGAAAAGGCAAATGCAGCCTGGATGCAGAACTCGTGGTGACTCAGCGGGAGAGGTTGAAATCAGCTGAAATCTGGTTGCCATCCAAAAAGCCTGGGACAAGCTGTTAAAATGGATGTACCAGGGATGGAGATGAATGTCAGTATGAGCAGACATTTCTCCAGCCCCTCAGCAGCAGTTTGTAGGATGAGCTGCCTGTGGCCACTCCAAGGCACCCCACGGCCCAGCAGGTAAAGTGCCCTGAAGCAGAGAGGTCTGTTGGCCACTGTGGCTGGCTGAGGGGCGATAAGGCTGAGCTCTGGGATACCTGATTCAACCCAGGTGCTGAAGAACCAGGCCCACTGAGAAGAGGTGATGGGGTCCTCAGCAGTTCCCCGTGGGGACGTTTTGATAAGGGCCAGTTTTGGATGGTGTGTCCTATGCAGTTGCCTCAGGCAGCATAGGAATGGAGGCTGTTACATCCCGGGGTGTGGGAAAAAAATCAGTTAAAGTGATACCAAAGAAGTACAGAGGAAGGAACAGTGGCAGGATGGGCTTGCCCAGCTTGGGGACAAGCAGGATTCAACCCTTGCTCTGGGGCAGGCCAGGCCCTCTGTCCTCACAGGACCAACTGTCCCAATTCAGGACAATTCAAGTGATTCACAACCTCTTGCTGTGCCCAAAACAGCTGCTACCCTACACCTCCAGCATCAGTGTGCGTGGGGTCATCATGACCCCAGTCACGGCCTCCACTCCTGGGTGATTCTTCTTGACTGTCGCCATCTGCATTCCCTGGCAGCCCCAGACCATTATGGCCCTGCTGTGGGGACCCTCATTGCACAGGTCCTTCTTATCCTGGAACCACCTGGCAACCTTGCTCGGGACCATCCTATGCTCAGGGGAACCTGCATTCCCATGCCCCAGAGGACCCTCAGGTCCCTTGTCATCCATGTTTTTGTTCCTGGATACTCCCAAGCCCTTTGTCCTTCACGGCCCCGCTCTCCAGGACTCCCTACATCCCTTGGCCACCAATGGCTGTGTTCCAGGTATCAATGTTGTTCACAGACACTCCCCTCTTGTCCCACATCCTCCCTGAGCACCTTGATTATCACCTTCCCCTGCTCTCAGGGAAACCCAGACCCCTCGTGCATGGTCCATACCTGGGGCTCCCCAAGGCTCCCACTGTCCCCTGCTTCTGGGACTCCATGACCACAGGGACCTGTTGGACCTACTGGCCATCACGGTCCCACTCTGGCACCTAAATGGTTCCCCACAGGGTGATGTGTGCCCTCGGCAGCCTCCATCCCCCGTGCAAACCCCGCAGCCCCCAGCGCTCCATGCCCCGCGTAACCCCCGCAGCCTCCATCTCCCGTTCGCTCCCGCCTCCCCCAGCACCGTTGTTCTCCTGGTGCCCCCGTTCCCGATCNGTGTGAGACGAGGAGCGGCGATGGGGTGATGGGGCCGGGGGGATGGGAGCCTTCAGCCCCCGCCTAGGACATGGCGCTGCCCCCCACCCCCGCCGCCGCCTGCCTTTGCTCCCGCAGGTGCGGGCTGCCGGGGCAGGGTCCTTTTCGGGGNCGGGGTACGGGAGGTGATGCCTTGCTGCAGCGGGGAAAGCCCAGCCCGGTGGTGCTGGGGGAAGGGGCGACGGAGTCGGCAGCCTCCTGGCAAAGGGGGCCGCCCAGCAGACAGCCGGGGGGTGGGGGTGCCCGGGGAATGCTGGAGCATCCCTGCGGTGCCTCCCTGCTCCTCAGCCAGCCTCCCCTGGGAGTCTCCCCGCTGCCCCGACGAATGCGCTGGGCTGGGGAGGAGGCTGCTCTTAGCAACAGCCACTGCGAGACAGCCTGAGCCCCAACAAAGCCCCCTGCTGCCACCACCGCCCCCAGACCCTGGGCTGCTCAGCCCATGCAGCAGTGGCACCGTGTCCCCTGTCCCCCGGCCTGGCGGCTCTCGTGGGGTGGCTGCCCAGTCCTGCGCTCCTCAGCTCGACCACACTGTTAGGCTGGTTTGTGGGGGCTGCTGGGGTGCAGACCTGTGTCCCCCATGGGTTCAGAGAAAGCTGTGGGTGTTCCTCCTGCACTGGTGGGGTGGGATGTGGCCCAGGCTGTGTCACGCTGGGGTTTTCCTTCACCCCGTCGTGGCCCCACAGCGGTCCTGCTCGGGGGGCAATGCTGTGGGCACACGGCCGTGGCTCAGACTGAGCTGCAAGTTCCCTTCCTCCCTCTCCCAGCTTCACTGAAGGCTGCCTTGGCTTCACTGCCTGGCAGGGGCCAGCCCTCACTTCTCCCGATTTGTCTGCCTGTTTGTTGCACACTGCTCAGTCAGCTCCAAGTATCCGTGCCAACATCCTGTGGGTGCCACATCCGTGCCAGGGCAGGACGCAGGTACTCAGTGTGGGGACTCCTGTGAGACTGAGGCAACATCTGAGCAATCCCTGCCCTGTGACCAAACACACTGCCAAGTGTGAAATGAAGCTCACAGCCTTGTCGTGATCATGATATAATAATAACAATAATAACAATAATAATAATAATGCTGCTGCTACAAGCTGGTTCTCCTCCAGTAAGCCAGCAGTGGGCTGCAGATCCCTGGGGAAGGTAAGCCAATGTGCCTGTTCCTGTCTCCATCTATATACGCAGTGCCAGGGCCCTGGTGGGGCAGAGCACTAGTCCCAGACAGAGCACTTAGGTCCTGCTGGGTTTGGGACTGATGGGGAATTAGGGAAGAGACATGTCCCGGCTGTGCCTAGGAAACTGCGGCACCACGCTGGGAAGGCAGAGTGGGAGCAGAGATGGGTGTGTTTGGGGTGGCACCCTGGGAATGGGTGATTGTTGAGGAGCAGTGGGGTGAGCTGAAAGGAAAAGGGCTCGTTGCTGGGCACATCACCCTGGCATAAGATGGGAGCCGAGTTGTTTTGGCTAGGAGACCTGGAGCTGGGGCTTCCTTGCCAGCCCTCCACAGCGACAGTGGCCCAGTGGGGCTGGGTGGGACTGCCCACAGCCCCACAGCTGCACTGCCAGGAGCAGGGATGAGGGTTCCTGTGGGGTGGCATGGGAAGCAGAGCACCCAGGGAAGGTGGCAGCACGGCTGTGACCCTGCTCACGGGCTGTGGAACCCACGGCACTCCCTGACTTACCGACCCCTCCTCTGTTCCCACACTCAGCACCACTTTAGGAGACTGTCCTGGGGACCCCCGTGCTGGGGATGCTGGTTGGTGCAGGGCTCTGCCACATCCCTCCTGAGCCAGCTTTCCCCCCACCATGTAAGCAAGGTCACGGGGCCTTTCCTCATCGCTCAGCCACCCTCCCTCCCATATTAGCTGCAGGCTGTAATTAATAAAGGCATTCACCATACACTAAGTGCTGTTCCCAGCCACCCTGGGGCCGTGGCCACACGGTGGGTTGGTGTGCTCAGCGTGGGACGCTCCTGCTTTCTTCCAGACCCAGCTATCGGTGAGGCTGATTTTTCTCCTGTTTTTTCTTTCCCCTGGGGTTGAGGGGTTGCTCAGTTGGTGGCTCTGCAGGCTGTGTTGGCTTGGCTGTGCTGGTGGGCTGCAGGCCAGGGCTGTCCCTGTGCACAGAGCCATTTCCTCAGCAGCAGCAGCCCAGCCTGGAGCAGCGTGCCCCTCACTTGTGCCTCTCCATGGGGCTGATGGCACCTCTTGACATTCCCCAGCCTGGTGGGACCCTCTGGGCAGGGGGTGACACGGAGACTCCTGGTGCTGGGTGCCCTGGGAATCTCGAGGCTTCGCAGTGGTGTTTCTCCCTCCAAACAGTTCTGGATTGTTGGATGGCTCCCAAGGAGCAAGGCAAAGTGCCGTGTCTGCAGAAAGCAGGCAGGTGGCACAGCCTGCTTGAGTTTTGAATGGAAAACCCGGTCAGAGGAGCAAAACCCGGCTTTGGAGGGGAGTTTATGACCAGCTCCTATATTCCTGGTGGCCTTGCAATATTTGTGGCATTTCTTGGCCTTTCCATGTCGTCAGCCTGGGCTGATCTAGGTTTGCAAGTGGACAAAGTGTGAAGCAGGCTTGGCCAAGGCTGTGCGGATGGAGTGGGTCCGTGTGTGCTGCTGTGCTTGTACAGCCCAAACCATCTCTGTCCACGGAGATTGCAAGGGGGGGAGACAGCTGAGGGGATGTGGGGTCAGTGCTGGCCCATTTGGAGAAGCAATAACTTGTCTGAAGGCTTGGTCCTGTGGAAAGGGTGAGAACAGAGGCTGCAAAGGCAATGCCTGAGGTCTGGATCCTGCTCTAGTGCAGATAATCCCCTGGCACTGGGACTTGCCAGTTACCCATCCCATTTAAACAGAGGGGAGCCTGGATCGTTCCCTGTGTCCCCATGTCTTTCACCTTCTGTGTGCAGCCAGCTGCTGGCCTCCTTGCTCTGTTTTGCTCTCTGAGCTGGGCTTGTGCCTGGGGGTGTTTTTTGGAGATGCCAGTGTTGGTTGGGGTCAGCAGCACCCAGTCTCACACCGCTGCTGAGTGGCGGCTCCATGGAGAAGTCTGTTCCTGCAAGTCCTGGGGCTGAGGTACCGACTGGCCAGCACCTGATTCACAGGCAAGGAGAAGAGTTTGGGAGCAAAGGCTTCACATTCGGATTTCTCCCATCATTGCTATACAAACTTCAGGCTGTCTCTCTGCTCTCTTTCTGCTTGGAACATCCCTCTGCCTCCCAGCATGGCTGAGAGGGACCCCTCATTCTGGCTGTGCAGGGAGATCTCCCTCTGTCCCATCCATACCTATCTGCAGCCTAAAACCGACCAAAAATTTGGATTTTCTATCTTTGACTGATGCTGAAAGCTGGGATGGGAATTTGGATGTTCTTGCTCTGGATTGGGTGCTTACTGAGGTGACCGGCATGCACAGATGAGGTTGGTTTGAGTTTGCCCAAGATCATGCCCTGGAGACAGGTTTGTCGTTGTCTGGGAGAACTGGACATGGGTAGGAGCTGGGAGCTGAGCTCATCTGGGCACTGTCTGCTCTGTGCCTGCTTCCAGCTCCCAGCAGAGGGGCTCACTGCAGCCCCTGGGCAAACTGAAGCACCAAGTCCCCATAGTAGATGGGTGGAGTGAAGCTGATTTGGGTCCCATCCCTATGGGAGGGACATCCATGAGGCTCCGTAGGGCTGGGGCAAAGAGGACCAAGGCAGGACCTGCCCTGACATCTCCCTTGCCCTGGGCAGGGCTGCTGCTGCAGGAGATGACCATGGCAGGGCTGCACGAGCTGCGCTTCACCGAGGAGAAGCCGCTGCTGCGGGGACAGGACGCCGAGCTGGTGAGTTTGGTGACCACGCTGGCTCTGGCTCCTGCACGTGGGGCACCAGGACGCAGGAGCTTGGGAGGGGTTGTGTGCTGGTGTTGGGTGTATGTGTGGTACTCTGTGCGTGTGCTGGTTTTGGGTGCACATTTGTGGTCCTCAGTGTGTGTGTGTGTGTGTGTGTGTGTGCTGGTGGTGATGAGCCCGCATGGCTGAGCACAGGATGATGTCTGTGTGGGCAGATGTTGCACGTCATGCTAACACACACCTGTGTGTGCACACGTGTGGGCACTGTGTGCCCTGCAGCCCCGGGGAGTGGGTGCCTGTGGTGTCAGGGGGCTTTGCGAGCTGGGCGGGAGGGCGCTGCAAAAGCGAGGGGTGTCTCTGTCCCTAACGGCTCCTTCTCATCCCAGGAGAACTCGGATGTCTTCCTCTCCACTGTGGACACAGACTGGAAGGTAGGACCAGCCATGGGAGGTGCTGCCCACCCCTGGGTTTCACATGGAACAGCAGCCTGTGCCTGGGGAAGGCTGTGGGGCACTGAGTGGACTCAGGGGTGTTGCTGTCCCTTCTTTGGTGGGGATGCAGTGCCTGGTCAGTGTCTGTGCATGGGGTTGCACATCCATCGTGGTCCTTGTCAGGAGGGGATGGGGGGATGCTGCCAGGCATCTCTGTGCTGGCGCTCGGATGTGCCTGGTGGGCACTCGGCCATGGGCTGGGGACAAAACCTTTAAAACAGGCAATTTCTTCTCAGGAAGGCCGAGCTGCTTTTCCAGCCCCTCCACCATTGCCATGGCAATGGTTTCCCAGGCGATGCCCGCTCCCTGCTTACATAAGGATGTTTGAAAGCCTCTTTCTCTTTTGGAGGGCTGGGGCATTGCCCCCTATACCACCCACCTCTCTTAGAGAGCAGGGCCCTTCTGCTCCCTTGGCTGGCACCTGCCCATCTTGCACCTCCATATCTGCTCTCCAGAGGAGCCCCATGGTATAGCTCCAGGGCTCATGGGAGCTCAGCTGTGCCTGGCTCCCATGTTGGTCTGCATCACTCTCACACCTCTGCCCAGGCTCATCCTGCACCAGGCTCCCTCTGTGGGGACCAGGGTGGTGGGGAGGGAGGGTATGGGGCTGCCAGCTTGCTGCCTGTCCCTCTCCCAAAGTGTTCCCCTCCCAGGGGACGCCAGTGATTGACTTCAGGCTGTGTTCTGCCACTTTGTCAGCAGTGGGACCATGTGGACAGTGGGCTTAGGTGGTGATGGCTGAGCCCTTGCAGGTATGGCACTGAAACAACAGCACCTGTAAGGACAAAATAAATGTGCATTTCTTTCATCCTGGGATAAGGGCAGGGGAGCACAGGTCCCTGTTTTAGCAGTGCCCAGAATTTTGGGGCCGGCCCACTCAGTGTCTGTCACCCATGTGGGTGGGAAGGTGCAGCTGGTCAGGGAGCAAGAATGCTGGGTGGTGGCTGCTGTGGTTCACAGAGTGGGAGGTACCTGATGGGCCTCTTGAAAGCCACAAAATAATTAAAAAATGGCAATGGTGGAAAAGAAATGGTGCCCTCCCCAGCAGCTCCAGAGCTGGTGAGGTGCTGGGGCTGGCAGCAGCAGGGTGTGCAGGGCTGGGCTGCTCCTTGCTCTGCTTGCTCAGGGCTTCTGATGGCCACTGGAGGGGAAACCAAACCTCCTGGTGTCACCAGTGAGAGTGAGGAGGGAGAGGGAGGTGAGGAGGGGAGGGAGGTGGCAGTGCCAGGCTGCCCAGAGCTCTGAGTAGCACCAGAAGCACCAGTGTGGCTCTGGCTCAGCTGTGCTGGGGCAGGCCTGGCTGGCACGCAGGGGATGTTAAAGAGCAATGACCCTCCCAGGACAATCGTGTATTGCAGGGATTGGCCCACGGTGGCACTGAACCGTGTCCCTGGTGCTGCCCAAGTGGAGCAGTTCTGGACAGCAAATGCCACAGGGATGCACCTCCATGCCCTCAGGACCTAAAAAAGGAACTGGGCAACGATCAAGGCAGCTTTTCCCAAGCCAGCCAGACCCTGTGTCCTCTTGGCTCCCCTCCAAGAGCCTCAGGGTAGGGATGGGATGAGTTTCCTGGGCTATGCCAGGGCAACCTCCTCCTTTCCTCCACTCTGACATTTGCAGGTTGGTGCAGTGCAAAGGCTGGGGGCTGCCTGCCACTCCTTGGGGAGATCTTTCCCCATTCTCTAGGCTCACCTCTTTGGGATAATTCAGTCCAGCCCCCAGCTTAACTGTCCCCTGCTCCTCCCTAGAGCCAGTCATTGATGGGATGCCCAGGCCTGGCTGGGGCAATGGGGGGGACTGGGGAGGCCCCACTTCTGCCACCGGCCAAAGTGAAGCCCTTGGGACATAAGCCAAGGTGCAGGAGAGCTGGGGGCAGGTGCCCTGGGACCCGGGTGCCCTGGGTCCTGTAGGAGGTCTGGGCCACCCGCCAGGCAAATGGGCTAGTAGCCAAGGTGGTGGCGATCCCATTTGATGCTATTCAAGCAGAGTCAGCCTTGCTCAGCCCTCCCATCTCTCTGCAGCCCTTTTGCATTCACCTTGGCTCTTCCACTCCTTCTGTCTTCTATTTAGCCACTTTCTGTCGTTTTTTGTCCCTCTGCATCTCATTTTTTTCCTGGGGGCTGTGGCTGTCATGGTCTTTGGCTCTACAGGAGCAGGGCTGGGGAAAGCAAAAATGGCACCTGGAGTGCCAGGAACCTCCTGGGAGCTGGTCTTCCCCATCACACACGGCCCTTCATTCGCAGGGATGCCTCTTTCCAGGCCTGGGTCTGAGCTCCCCACGGGACAAAGCAGTGCAGAGTAAAACCTCTCTGGTGGAGGCAGCATCAATGCCATCCCTCTGCCTGTCTGTCCTTTCTCCACATCCAGACCTTCTGGCTGTCCAGCCCTGACTTCTTTGTAGGACATGGCTTTCAGTGGGTCCCTGAAGGGCATTGAAGGGACTGTGAGACTCCTTCTCCATCCATGATTGCCCAGCTTTGTGCTGGTCATGCCAAGCTGGGCAGTGGTGCTGGGCTGGGCAGGAGCAGGCAGGGTGCAGGGGGAGGGCACCCAGACACTGCTGGGGGGTTTTGGGGCTGTGCTGGCACGAGGCCTCGTTGGAATCAGGGAAGAAACCATCGGCCTGCACACATGTGCACATGGGAATTCTCACGTGTGTGTGTATGCACACAGCATGTGTCAGTCCAGGGACACGATCCAGCCCCTTGGAGCTGCTGGATTGTATTTCCTCCTGCTTTATTTACCTGCCACTGGCAATGCCCAGGTCTGGGCTAAATCCTGCACATTTCCTGCATGCCATCATCCCGCATGATGGTGGGATGAGTGTGCTGCTGGCTGAGGTAACACAGGTGTCTGGGCAGCGTTTGCATGCTTACATGTGTGTGCCCCTCCGTGGACACGACTGTGCCCCTCTGTGCACACGTGTGCAAGGTTCTGCAGGTGTGCAGCTCGCTGTGCATCCACGAGCAGCAGTGATGGCCATGGCATCCGTGCCGAGCACACGGGAGGAGGATGCAGCAGGTGTGCTCCCGGCATGCACATGACCACGACATACATGTACAGGAACACGTACTGACACACACACAGGGCCTGGCCCTGGGGGGTATGCATAAGCATTTTGTGGGGTGCATGTACTTCGGTGTGGGTATGGCATTAATTTTCCCAGTTCTTCCCCTGACAGACAGGGTTTTGCCCAGCCCCTGTGTGTGTCCGTACGTGTTCCTGTGCATGTACACGCCTGGTCATGTGCACGTGGCAGAGCGCGCCTGCTGTGTCCTTCTCCTGTTTTTCAGTGTGTGCCCGTGTCCATCTGTGGCCGCGTGTGTGCTGCCTGCTGCCCGGGCATCGCTGCAGGGCCCGGGCCGGGGCGGCTGCGGGCTCAGCCGTGCCTCCGTGTGTCCGTGTGCGGCTGGAGCCAGGTGTGTGCAGCGGGCACAGCGAGCGCTGCATGACCGTGCTGGGGCTGCTCCCCGGCATGCGAGTCCAGACACCCCGCCTGGCTCTGTCTGCCGAAAGAGGGAAGATGGAGAAGGTCCCGCACGGTGCCAGGCATTTTTTCTTCACAAACAAGGGTATTTGGGGCCAATTGGAGCATGAATAATTCCCGCGGCAGCCAATGGCTGAGTGCCGGCTCCATCGCGGCGCTCGCCTGCAATGGAGGCCAAACCTGCCGAGGGGGAAGGGCGAGGGAGGGCTTAGCGCAGGGCTGGGGCTCCGCTATAAATCGGGGCGAGGGGCTGAGCCAGCGCAGAGCTCTGCTTCTCCCCGGCCACTGCGTTACCGTGCCCCACACCGGGACCTCCAGCTTGGCCCACACTGCCTGAGCATCCTCGTCCGCCCAGTTCCTCACCATGCCGGAGTGCTGGGATGGGGTAGGTACCGCCGTTCCCGTGCTCGCTGCCCTCCCTTCCCAGGTGTTTTCCTGCCCCAGTGTCTCTCCTGCTTGCCCAGGCTGGGCCTTTGCACCCAGCAGGGCTCGGCGTGGGGCAGGCAGGCATTGGGGCAGGGAGGACCCACTGCTGGGGAGCCCTTCCTTCTCGCAGCCCTGCTGCCGCATCCCTGATGTGCTGCAGGTTTTGGGGACGCATTGTCCTTGAGCATGTCCTCCCCGAGCCCGGCAGAGATGCTGTGCCGAGGCTGAGGGTGAGCAGCTGTGGCCCGTGCTGGGGTTGTGTGCTGATGGGGGGCACACTGCCCCTTGCCCACCCCCTGAGCTGCAGAGGGAGAGGGTGTCTGGCTGTTTTGAAGCAACCCCTTGGTTGCTTTCTGGCCTCTGCGGTGATGGCAGCACCCGATGGCAACAGGCTGGTGCAGAGGGGGAGAGTGAGATGGGAGCACTGCAGCGGTGAGCAGGTAGCCTGGACATGGATGGGCTCTGTCAGACACCTATGGGTGCTGTGAGCCCCACGCCCCTCCTCGCTGGGGCTGTGGGTTTTCTGTGCCCCTCTCTCCTTGCTGCCTGCATCTCCTGCATCCCAAGCCTCTTCTCCCAGCGAGTATCCCTGCGGCAAAGGGCAGGGCTGTGGTACCCAGCGGTGCTGCAGCGGCTGCACAACGGGCAGGACGTGCCTGGCTTGGCAGGGGGTGGGGGGCAGGAGAGAGCAGTGCTGAGGATGGATCTGCTACCTTGGGCATGTGATTTTGGGGTAGGATTGAAAGCTGAGCTGTTGGGACTGTGATGGGGGCCATGGGCATGGTGATGGCAAGGAGGCAGCCCTGTGCCCAGGATCAGACCACATGGATGCCTCCTGCTCTGTGACCTTGGGCCAGGCCCTTCCTCTGCCTCAGTCTCCCAGTCTGTTGTTGCAGAGGGATGTCACTGCTCATGGACTTCTGCCTGATGCAGCTGCAGGGGGTGGAGGGACAGCTGTGGATGAGGGCTGGGGTCAGGGTGCCCTTGGGAGCCAAGAGATGTCTCCACAGAGCCCTGGATCTGCCTTTTGGCACTGAGACAGGGACAGCAGGTCTCAGTGAGGGGAGGCACTGCAGTGAGGAGACCCTGTCCCCAGGCGGTTCCTCCCACCCGAGGCCCGTGTCCTTCAGAGTCCTTGGTGGCGTGTAACCCGCGTGAGCACCCACGTACCTGCTCCCCTCCCACCAGCCCATCCGTGGGGCTGCCAGTGCCAGCATTGAGGACCGTGATGCTTGGGCACCCTGCCATCCTCCCCTGCCCTGCCCTGCTCGGCGCATGATGCTCCTGCACCCACCAGATCCCAGCCTTGAGGTCACTGCTGCTGGACTGGCTGGCAGGCACGGGCATCTGGAGGGGACCTCTGGTTCCTTGTCCTTGGGGAGCACCTGGGCTCAGTTTCTGATGCTGGCTGGGAACAAGGGCCAGGATGTCAAGGCTGGAGCCCTCCTAGACAGGGAAACCGAGGCATGCAGTAGTTTTTGTCTCTGTATGGGGGCACTGCCATTTCAGACCAGGGGTTTTAAAGTTACTTTAGCTGTAATTTTGGGATCAGGTTGCAGCATTTCCTGGAGTGCTGCCCAGGGTCTGACCTCTGCCCATTTGTCCCAGATTGAATCTGCACCCAACTGGGCTGTGCTGTGAACCCCTACCCTGTTGCCAAAATTTCCTCAGTCTCAAGCCTTTGAAGATCTCCTCTCCTGTCCTGTGGTCCACCTGTTCCATCTCATTATCCTTCTCTCTCAAACCCTCTTGGATCCATCCCTTGATGCCACCCCGTGATCCCATCCCATGATACACATACCCAATCCCACATCCTATGATCCTATCCAAAGTCTTCCCTTCCCTTCCCTTCCCTTCCCTTCCCTTCCCTTCCATTCCATGTTCCTGCGCTAGAACATTCTTTCAGTTNTTCCCTGGGACAGCTGCTCCTCTTTCCCGTGTCTTCCCACGGGACCCAGCCATGTGGGGAAGCAGCAGTGAAGGGTGTGATGGTGGGGCAGGAGAGGATGAAAGGACGTCTTAGGGCAGGTGGGCATCACCCCATCTCTCCTCTTCCCCAGGAACATGACATTGAGACCCCCTACGGGCTGCTGCACGTGGTCATCCGGGGCTCTCCCAAGGGGAACCGCCCGGCCATCCTGACGTACCACGATGTGGGCCTCAACCGTGAGTGCTGCTCCTGGGCTGGGGGTGCAGGGCAGGCAGGGGTGAGCCCGAGGCTCCGTGGGGTGCCAGGACATCGCCCCTGGCTCAGCTCCTTTGCCTCTGCCCATGGCTGCACTGGGTCTCCCCAGGCATCTGAAAGCACCAGGGGAGTTTGGATGCTCAGCTGGACACAAAGCCCAGGCCAGGCACAGCCAGGAGTGCTTGGCCACCCCGGTGCTGGCTGCCTGCCTGCCCACACCAGGCAGGGATGGGACATGGGGGATGCTGGGCTGGTCCTCACTGCTGCCGCCGGCCCGTTGGTATTCAGAGCATGGACCCAGCTGGCAGCAGGGCACGGTGGGGGACAAAAGAGACTGGGAATAGCAGGGAAGGAGGGACCCCGAGCTGGGGCTCTGATGTGGAGATGCTGCACTTTCTGTCAGCCTGCAGCCCTGGACCTGCACCCCAGAGCCCTGTCCCGGGCTGTGCCCTCCAGCTGAGCCAGGATGCCCAATTCCCTGTGAGTGGGGAGAAGCATCTCCCGCTCCGCTGGCGGCTGAGGCTGAGTCACTGACACGCTACTGAGCTGTGTCACCATTGCAGCAGCTCGGGCTGCTCAGGTACACGTCATGCGGGCTGCAAAGGGCCTTACAACTGCCTCACCCCCACGTTTTGGGAGGGATGTCCCAGCACTGATGCCATGGGACAGGACACCTCCGAGCCCAGCCAGTGTCTGTATCCCACTGCAATGGTGAGGTCTTGTCCACGGCAGCACCGGGGATGTTTCTTTGACTCTTTCCATGCAGGCAGGTTTGCAGCTGTTCCTCAAATTTCGTGTTTGCTTGAGCCCTTTCTGGGGATTTTGGCCAGGGCTAATACCCCAGGCTGCTAATCCTGCTGCCCACTGGGTGGTCTTGTAGTCCTGGGCTTTGCGTTCCCCAGTCCCATCCTTCTGAGGCTCACCAACGAGGTCACCCCAAACTCCTCATTCTCCTGGCTGTGTCTGTCCATCCCCATGCCTCCTGACACCTGGAGGGATGCAGCCCTTGCTAACAGTAGCTGTGGTCCCTGCTATGAGGACAAGGAGCCTGGAGGGAAGGGGATGGGATGGCTTTGGTGGCCTGTCATCTCCTGGCTGAAGGACAGTGGGAGGGTGGGCAGCTTCTGTCCATGCTCCCCTGGCCCACCAGGCCCCAGTGTTGGGGTGTTTGGTCTCTGATACCCACCTGCCCTTTGACAGACAAGCTTTGTTTCAACACCTTCTTCAACTACGAGGACATGCAGGAGATCACGAAGCACTTCGTGGTGTGCCACGTGGACGCGCCAGGCCAGCAGGCAGGAGCCTCACAGTTCCCTCAGGGGTAGGTGCCAGCTTCAGGGGCTCACTGTGCCTGCCGGGATGTCACCTCCCTGCCCCTTGGGTTGTTGCTGCCTGGCAGTTGTGCCCTGCCTGGGGGTCTTTCCAAACTGTGCCAAAGCCTGTGGCAGACGAGTGGCCCGGGGTAGGCAGTAGGGTGGTTTGCAGGTGGGTGGCATTTCCCTGCCCATTTCAGGCAGCCCAGCTGCCCTGTCCCAGACACCCTGCTCTGAACAGTTCCATAACACCCTCCTGTGCCTCCCTGTTCCACAGGTACCAGTATCCATCCATGGACCAGCTGGCTGCCATGTTACCCAGTGTGGTGCAGCATTTTGGGTGAGTCAGCCTCTCCCACAGCTGCTGGCTGAGGATCCTGGGCAGGGAGGTGGGCAGAAGGCAAGGGTTGGGGGCTGGGAGAGTTGTCCCTGTAAGCTGGCATCCTGCAAGTCTTCTTGCTGTGGGTGGAGGGGTGTCCCAGGGAACGTGTGTTGGAGCCCGCTGTCCCCTCATGTGGACCTCTCCGTTTTTCCAGGTTCAAGTACGTGATCGGGATCGGTGTTGGGGCAGGAGCCTACGTGCTGGCCAAGTTTGCGGTGAGCCTGGGGCTGGGATGGGCTGGCCCTGAGTCGCTTGTACCTGCTGTCAGCCCGGGGCATGGGGAAGAGCAGGAGCTGATACCTCCAGGCAGTCTCTGCTGCTGCAAAGGCTCCTGGAGGGTTGGGGGACCCAGGATGGCAGTGGCATGGCCACAGTGGCTGGGCAGTCTCACCACAGGTCTCCCGTTGCTCCCAGGACAGGGTCACATCAGCTCCATGCAATCCTGTGCCATGGCTCTGGTGGGGGTCTGCCCAGGGCACACCTCCCCTCCTCTCTGAGCCTCTCCCCTCTTGCTCACTGCAGCTCATCTTCCCTGACCTGGTCGAAGGGCTGGTCCTTATGAACATCGACCCCAATGGCAAAGGCTGGATTGACTGGGCAGCTGCCAAGGTGGGCAGGGCTCTGACCCCTCCTCCCAGTCCTGGCGGCTTCCTGGGGCAGGAGGCAGCCACGGCAGTGCTGTAACTCCCTGTGCTCCCTCCACAGCTCTCTGGCCTCACCAGCACGCTGCCGGACATTGTCCTTTCCCACCTGTTCAGCCAGGTAAGGGCTGTGCATCCTCCAGGCCCCCGCCACCAGCCCCCGGCCCAGCATCCCAGCTGGGTCACCCGGGCTGTGCCCTGCCAGGTGCCACAGTGCCACTGGACCTGTCCCGTGTGCAGGGCTGGGGTTAGTCAAGCCCTGCCTGGTCTGAGGCTTAAGCTTGATGAGTGTGTGACTCGTGCCCATGTCCTGCCTGGGTGTGCTGCCTGCAGCACCACCGTGCCCAGCTGCATTGCCCAGAATCCTCCTCCTTGTCCCTGCTGGCTGGCACGGCATGGGCAGGACTGGGGGAGCAGGGTGTCTCCCCAGCACCTGCCCTGATCTCCATCCCCTGCTGGCACAGGAAGAGCTGATGAACAACACGGAGCTGGTGCAGAGTTATCGGCAGCAGATCGGCAGTGTGGTGAACCAGTTCAACCTCCAGCTCTTCCTCAACATGTACAACAGGTGAGTGCTCCAGGCAGCCCTGCTGCTGGGCTGCGTCCCTGTCTGTGCCAGGGCGAGGGGCTGCAGTGCTGGTGGGTGGTTCTGAGGTCACTGTGGGAACCCAGACTCCTGTTGGGTGCTGTCATCACCCTCCAGTAGATGCAGGCAGCAGTGCAAAGTCGTCTGCCACTGCTGGCTGGGCATGAGGGAGTGGTGATACCTGTGCCAGAGCCATGCCGTGCCCACCACCATGGGTACACATTGCCATGTCTCCTCCTGCACTGGGTGCTGGCACAGGCCTGGGAAAGGGGGCAGAGACATTGTCCCATGCATGCAGGGGGTTGGGAGCCCTGCCACTCTGCTGGGTGCTGCATCCTGTGGCACAGGCTCTGCTTGGGCCATGGCAGAGGTGGCCATGGCATCCTCCATGGACAAGGTGCTAGGACAGTGGGGCTGAGTGTGGCTTCTCGGGGCTGGCAGTGGCCCGTTTCTTGTACTATGGCATCAGTGGTGGCATCTGCCCATGGGCTCACACTGGCCTTCTTTCTCCTCCATCAGCCGCAGGGACCTGGACATCAACCGGCCTGGGACCGTGCCCAACGCCAAGACGCTGCGGTAAGAGTCGTGCTGCAAGTCATAGAGGGGTCCCGGGGCAGTGGAATTCACCCAGGCCAAACCCTGACCAGGCCCCTTTCTCCTCTCACTTCCAGCTGCCCCGTGATGCTGGTGGTCGGAGACAACGCGCCTGCTGAGGAGGGGGTGGTGAGTGACGGGGCGGCGCCTGCAGGGCGGCAGGCGGGCGATGCCCACGCACGGGCACGCGCACGTTCCCTGCCCGCTCAGGCGCACGGCAGCTCCCGGGAGCGGGACCGTGCTCACGTGCAGACTCGCCCGCTCACGTGGGCACCTGCGCACACGCAGCTGTGTGGGGTTGCCACACCTGGAAAGCTTCCCCTTCTTCGTACGCCCAGATGTGCTCACGCTGTGCGCGCTCGGATGTGCCGGCACACGGGCACGCTTCCTGCTCGGCCACGTGCGCCCACACAGCCTCTGGCACACACCCACATGGTTGTCCACCCTTGCACATCAGCCACAGGTGCAGTGCAGGTGGCCACATTTGTAGAGAATGTGTAACTGCACGCACACAAATCTTGTCTGTCACATGTGCCTGTGCACGTGGGCACACTTGTGTGCATGCACACACGGCTGTGACACGGAACGCCTCACCAGTCCCCTCACCTCCCGTTCCAGTCCCCACCCTTGCCCAGACTGATGGGAGGAAAGTCCCCTCTGTCCCACAGCAGGGGATGGTGGTCCTGTGGGCTCAGTGCTTGCCTAGTGCCCTGTCTCCTCCTGGCTGGGGTGGGATTTGCCAGCTGGAATGCCGTGGGCCAGTGGTGGTACATGTGGACAATTTCTGCTTGGCTCCTGGCTTCCTAGGGTGCTAATATCATCTCTCCTGCCCGCAGGTGGAGTGTAACTCCAAGCTGGATCCCACCAACACCACATTCCTGAAGGTAGGCTGGTGGCAAGGGGCAGCCAGGAGGTCCCTGCTGCCCATGGAGTGCCCCACTGCCTTCAGCCCCAGGACTGCAGGGTGTCCCCATCTCCCCATTCCAGGTCCATCATGGCCCTTGGAGCTGGGGGTGTATGGGGACAGCAGGGTGACCCCAGCTGTGGCATCCTGCCAGCAGGTTCTGGGGGATGGTGGGCAGCACAGGCACCCTCCCAAACTAAGCAGGACCTTCTCTTTGCAGATGGCTGACTCCGGTGGGCTGCCCCAGGTCACACAGGTGAGCCCTCACCATCTCCCCAGTTAACTGGGCATACTGGACCCTGAGGCATGCACTGGTTCTGTCCTTGGGTAGCTGGAGATGGGCTGATGAGGGCATAGGGGTCTCACGCTGGGGCTGCCAGAAGCAGCTCGGGGCTGAACGGGGATCTCGGCCTTGGTGCTGCCTCAGCTCAGCTCAGCTCCGCCTGCTCTCTCCTTACAGCCAGGCAAGCTGACCGAAGCCTTCAAGTACTTCCTGCAAGGCATGGGCTACAGTGAGTGCCGGGGCTGGGCGTGGGGCTGGCGTGGGTCCGTGTGTGCTGACCTGCTGCAGGAGAGGAGCCTGGCACCCCTGCGTGCCTGTCCTCGTGGAGAGCTGCACGGGTGTGTGTGGCACTGTGTGTGCAGCTGGGGAAGGTGTCTGTCCGAGTGTCCGCAGGGGTGTACAGGCTCTGTGTGCACACAGATGTGTGTACAAGGGCTCCGTGTGTACGTGTGTGTGTCAGGCTCCCCGTGCAGGTGTGCACGTGTGTGTGTGGGCAGGCATGAGCAGGGGCTGCGTGTGTGCAACAAAGACAAGCAGAGGCTACGTGCACATGTCTGCGTGCCTGTGTGTGTGCACAGTTTATGACCACGTGTGTGTGTGTGTGTTTATACCTGTGTGTGCATGCGTGCAAAAGTCCACGTGCACGTGTGTCTGTGTGTCTGTCTGTGTGCAGGGACAGCTCCGTGTGCAGGCACACGTGGGCTGGACAGGGGCTCCTGGCCCAGCGGAGCGGCCAGCAGGGCTGACACTCTCTCTCTGCCCTCCCTGCCCTTCTCCTGCCCCTGCCAGTCACCCACCTGAAGGATCGGAGGCTGAGTGGAGGCACAGGTACCGCTCAGTGCTGCTCGGCCCGTGCCCGCTGCTGCATGGTGCCTGCCTGGCCTGTGCCCTCGAGCTGCCTGGGCACCTTCGGGAGCAGCCTGGGTGCAGGACCGGCCCTTCCCAGCCGGATGCCCACTGCCTCGCTCCGCTTCGCCTGAGATGGCACCCTGAGCCACGGCTGGGGGCTGAGAAGTGGCATTCAGAGAATTCCTCCTCCATGCAGGCAGTCTCAGCACTGTGCCCACTGTGCCCTCCTCCAGGTGGGCCAGGAGCTGTGGCCACTGGCCATCGTGGCTGGGGGAGGGTGTCACCTTCCCTGCACACCCTGGGCAGCCAGGGGAGCTCCGATCCCAGCTCACTCCTTCCCTGGAGCGTGGTAGTCAGGGGTCCCCACTGCCTGATGCCCAGAGGTTGCATGCCCAGGAGTGAGCCCAGCGTGCAGCCTGCCCCAGAGCACCCCTGCCCTGCTGTCCCTTACCAGCCTGGAGCTGCTCGTGTTGTCACAGCACCGCTTGCTGCAAGCTTGTGCCCAGGCTCAATCGCATCGGGGAGCAGGGCTGGTGGCAATGTCGGCTCAGGTCCCTCAGGTTTTCAGAGGGCTCTGAGCACCCCGGCCGTCTCTCTGTGCCCGTGCAGTGCCATCTGCCAGCATGACCCGCCTGGCACGCTCCCGCACGGCCTCCCTCACCAGCGCCAGCTCCGTGGATGGCACCCGCCCACGTGCCTGCACCCACTCGGAGAGCAGCGAGGCCATGGGGCAGATCAACCACACCATGGAGGTATCGTGCTGAGGTCCACGCCCGCCGCCGACGTCTCCTTCAGAGCCATCTCCCATCCGTCAGCATCCCGCCAGCACCCACCCGCCCCGTGGACATCCTCCACCAGGGCCCTCGCTTCTTCGGGGTCAATTTGTCTTCTTTGCCGTTGGCCTCATCCCCTTGTCTGGTACAGGAGAAGGAGAGGGGCTTCGTCCAGCAGTCACACATGGTTCTGCATTGGTCCTCACCCTCCCTAGCATCGGCTTGGCCCCGGCTTGGGAGGGTGGGTGGCAGGGGGACAGGGCCAGGATGGGGTAGCAGGGTCAGGATGGTGAGACGGGGACAGGATGTTGGGATGGGATGGGATGATGGGATGGGACAGCACGTGGAGAGGACACAGAAGGTAGGTTGGTCTCCCAAGTTCAACTGATGGCTGACCAAGTGAAAAGGAAGACAGGAACAGGGAGCAGCGCTTACTGGGAGGTCACTGGTTTGTTCCTAGGAATGCAGTTTTCATTTCTCCCTGATGGCCCTCTCTAGGGAGAGCTAGCACAGGATCCCCCAGCACACCCAGGACCTGCTACCCCAGAGCTGGCTGAGCCTCGTGAGAAATCACATCCCAAACTGTCCCTTCGCCCTGGTCATGTACCCTGAGGGCTGCCCTGGGGCAAGCGAAGAGGGGTCAGCCCTACTCCAGAAGCTATCAGGGCAGGAGGGTGGCAGGAGTGTCCCCCTGCCTCTGCCCGTGCCCTCACCTGTGGTGGCACTTCCTTCGTCCCTTGTTGCAAGAAGGACAATTACTGCCTGCCACCAAAAATGCACCGGGGAGGGGGGAATTGGCTGGCTTGGCCCCTGCCACACTGTCAGTTCCACTCCCAGCTCTTGGGCTGAGCCCGCCAGGGTCCAGAGGCCACTGTTTTTGGGGATGTCACACAGCAAATCCCACCTCAAGTTTTGCCACCACCTGTGGGTGTCATCACCGTGGAGCCATTAGCAATAAGACGAGACACTCCCCCAGCCATGCTGGGGAGCCCTCAGCACCCTCTGCCCCGCAGGGTGCCTCACCGCATGGTGCTGGCAGTATGGGGTGACCCCTGGGATGTGGGGAGCACTCCATGGTCTGGCTTTGCCCACACAGCTGGCCAGACCCCCCATGGCTCCCCCAATCCACGCTCCCCACCTCCAGCACTTTGCCTGTGCACTGAGCGGGGCGTCTCTCAAGGGCTTGGCTCCCCCGGCGCCGTGGGGCCCCATCCGGCCACCAACTCCAGGTGGCTCTTGCCTCTCACACTTGGCATGGAGACCCCTGTCATCACATAACCCCACTGCTGGCCACCCAGCCTCTGCTGCCCGAGCAGCAGTGCCCAGCCCCTCCTGTGCCCACTGTGAGGCACGGTAAGGATGGCCCCGGCTCTGGTGATGGGTGCTCACGTCTCTGTAGGTGGTCCATGGGGGACCTGAGCCGGGAACCCACCAGGTGCCACCATTTGGGCGAGCAGAACCAGCCCGCTGGAAGCAGGTCCCACCCAGCCCCACAAAAGCATTCTACCCCCCAGACCCCATCCCTGCTCCCCAGTGAAGGGCACAGAGGTCCTGGGGCTCCCAGCGGGTGTATGAGGGCTTTTGGCCCTGAGACCCGTGCCCCACCTGACCCCTCTCATAGTAAAAGGCCACCCCAAAACACCAGTGTCCCCGTTTGTCCCCCACTTTGTTCTGCTGTGTGCTTCCTTCTTGGTGTGACTCTGAAAGCTACGTAGCTCCTTTTTACGGTAGATACCGCTGCGATCTCTTGTTTTCTCAGCGTGTCCTTCCAGATGATATATATATATAAATACCTATACATAATATATATATAAGGGTTTGCCCAGTCCCTGACCTTTTTGGGTTCACTCCTCCTTGCATTCTTGTCCAAGCAGTGCCGTGTGGTTTCCCTGGAGGTGGTGTGGCCGTGCTCGCCTTCAGTTCCTCACCTTGGTTTTGTTGGTTGGTTGGTTTGGTTTTCCCTGGTGGTTTGTTCTTTTGATTTTCGTTGGTTTTCCTTTTTTTCCCAGTCACAGCGGAATTTAACACATTTTCCTGTCTGAGTGCAGCCTGGTTTTGTTACAGCGGCATCGAGGCCGCAGCACTCGTGAGACAGCAATATGTAAACCAGATTTAACTAACCTGTTGCTGTAGAGAGGAGTTACTGTGTTGGAAATAAACCAACAAACTAATAAAGATGTTAAGAACCTGCTGTGCTCTTTACAACCTGCTGCAGGGAAATGGGTCTGAGCCCACCTGGGGCCTGCCTGCTGAGACCTGGCAGGCACAGAGGACAAGGGGGGCACACCTTGGCCACCAACCCCACTAGTGATGCCTATGGAAGAGAGCCCAGGACCACAGGGTGCACATGGGGGAAAGCTGTGGGGTGCTTTGGCTTTGGGGTAGCCATAGGCAGACTGCCCTGTATGCAAAGAGTGGATGGAGGCTGGAAAGCTGCCAGTTGTAGCCCAATGAGGCTGGATCCAAGGGATGTCCACTGGGGAAGAAAAGATCTGTGGCTGCACAGCTCTGGGAATAAGCAGGGTGCTTGGGAGATCCAGGACCCCTGTCACTGCCAGAACCCCTGTTTGTCTCCCCATCAAGGTCTGGGTGTCCCAGGCCATAGCCCTTTCCAAGTGCCTGAAGTTCTTCCTGGAAAGGATCCTGTCCCTACATCCTAGTCCCTGTCCCTACATCCTAGTCCCTGTCCCTGCTCGAGTGTGTCAGTGTCTGCCTTGTGCTGGGTCACTCCAGACTGGTCCCAGTCCCTGGAGAGGGTCCCAGAGCCAAAGTATGGAGACAGTGTGGCTGTGTAGTCCACACTCGTGGTTGCCTGGGGTGGGCAGAGAAAGCCTGGACACGTGGGGAGGGAATGCAAATGGCCAAGGAGCCCTTCTGGGCTGGTTTGGTTCTGCTGGTCAGGATGAGCCTCATCTGGGGGATGGGGCACACTGCACACACCCTTATCACTGGGTTGCACCCTTATCACTGAAATGCAGCGATGCTGTACACATCCAGGGCATAATGCATACTTTATGCTGTACAGATGGCTGGGATAGGATGTCAGACAAATGATTTCCACATTCCCACTGAATGCAATTCATGGAGTGCTGGATGCTGAATACTGACAGACTGCAACAGGAAGAAAACTAACAACTACATATCCCTACAGTACTACTGCTAGATTAAAACTCTTTCTCTATTTCAGATACTTGCCTAAATAATCTACTTTCTTGGGACCTGGCCCATCTCACCACTCAGTTACCTTTTCTTGGACCAGAAGCAAGTATGTCACTGAAGTTTCCCTTCCCGTATGTTTACCCAAGAAAGTATGGTCACAGCTTTTTTTAATACTGCCAGTAATACTCGCATGAGAACAGCCTGGTGGTGATGCATGAGGTTTTATTTCTAGCAGGAGGAGATCATTGAGTACGTGTAATCCCTCGGGAGAACCTGCAAAGCAACGGGAGCAGCAGGGCAGTACAAAAAATCAGGCTGCTTTTTCTGGCCAGATACGGATGCCATTAGTGGGGAGTGAGGGAGCCATGTAGGTCAGTGTCTCAAATAGCGAATGAAAATTCGACTTGGAGGGTCAGAGCCTGCGGTGCATCTGCGAGGCTCCACTGCCACCTGGTGCGGGCTGCAGCGCTCACAGCCTCTGCCCAGCGCCGCCTTCGCCTTGGTTCTTGGTTAAAACACCTGCCAAAGGACAACTGTGCTGTTACAAACGCTGACTGTTGGGTTTGGTTATGCGAACAGTCAGGAATATGACAACACACAGGTATGGGAATCAGGAGCAGCGGAGCGATGGTGACAGCCGTTCCCTCTCCATCTGTCACAGCTGCACGGGGGAGAGGGCTTCAGCTGCCAGGACACAGTTACTGCAGATTGCTGCCAACTCACTGAGTGCTCCAGCCTTTGCAGCTGACTGTGTTGTGTCACCGGGTGAGCTAGGCTTGGCAAAGGTGCCTGTGTTTGTGCCTCCGAGCAGGTGAAGCAACCTGGAACCTCCCAGGTAGGTGTTAGCACAGCCAGGTACTTCTCTCCAGCCTGGCCTTCCTCAACAAGGATCCCTGACTAATGAGGAAGAGTCTCATCCTCGAAATGAGGTGGTGACAGCTAAGGGCAAAAAGCTTAAAGAACAGTTCATTTCCCATTGCTTCCCGAGGCCTCGCTGTATTCACGCCTGCCTCTGAAAACAGAGAGCTGGAAGCACTTAATGCCCCCGAAATAACAGAATTGCTCAGATGGGAAAGGACCTTTAGAGGTCATCCAGTCCAATCTCCCTATCAAGGCAGAGTCACCTGGAACAGATGGCACAGGAACGTGTCCAGGTGGGTTCTGAATGTCTCCAGAGAGGGAGAATCCATGAGCTTCCTGGGCATCTGTTCCAGTGCTCTGCCACCCTCCATGTAAAGAAGTTCTTTCTCATGTTGAGGTGGAATTTGTGTTTTAGTTCATGGCCATTGCTCCTATTCCTGCTGCTGGGCACCACCACCAAGTGTCCGGCACGATCCTCTTGGCACCC
The DNA here is from genome assembly GCA_013397115.1 of Edolisoma coerulescens. Lineage (NCBI taxonomy): Eukaryota > Metazoa > Chordata > Aves > Passeriformes > Campephagidae > Edolisoma > Edolisoma coerulescens. Next base: position 82,925 of record VWZW01005955.1, read on the forward strand.
GCCTATGAGATGCTTATATGCACTAACGACATCCCCTCTCAGTTGTCTCCCCCGTACTGAAGACCCCAGAACCGGACAGAGCACTCCAGATGTGCCTCCCTAGGGCCGAGCAGAGCGGCCTAAACCCCTGCGGTTCCTGTGCCGAGCTCGGCCGGGGCTCCTTGCGGTGTCCATCCCGCCGGTGACCGGAGTGACCCCGCACGGGGCGGTGCCGCGGGAACTACAGCTCCCGTGGTGCCGCGGGGCCGGGCGGAAGCGGGGCCGCGCCGAGCCCATGGCCGCGCTCAAGTACGCGGGGCTGGAGGACACGGACAGCGAGGAGGAGCTGCCGCCGGGCTGGGAGGAGCGCACCACCAAGGACGGCTGGGTTTACTACGCCAAGTAAGGGCGGGAGCGGGGCGAGCCCGCCGGGAGCGCTCTGACCGCCCGCCCGCCCCGGGGCAGCGCCCGCGGAGCCGCTCCTGAGCGCGGGTGCGGGGCAGGACCCGCCGGACGAGCGGCGGCGGGAGCGGCGTGCGGGGGATGCGGGGTCCG
>VWZW01005955.1:83479-114939 GCA_013397115.1 Edolisoma coerulescens
ACCGCCGCCTGCCCCGCGTGGGAATGATGCTGCAGCCGCTCGTGGGAGCGGCCGGGAGCCATCCCGGAGCTGTTTGAATGCACCTCAGGGCTCCGTGGGCGATCTTTATGCATTCTGGTTAAGCCTTACACAATACTGCAGATGGGTCAGTTTGCTTCCTTGTGGGAACAGAGGAGAAACAGGTCCGATGGAAGTTAAAAGCTGCGCGTGCTGTTCCTCAGCTCTTCAGTACACCTTGGGCAAGAGATAAAGAATCGCGTTCAGCACCCTCTGCCCGTGCCACTGGACGTGATTCCATCCTCCCAGGTTGCAAAGGGGATGTGCTGCAGGATGAACTAACTCAGTAGAATATGTGTTTCTACACTTTCTCCCCTCGTGCGGTTTCTGTAGCCATGCTGATGTTGGGATCCCCTTCGATCTCTTTGAAGCTACAGTGTTTATTCCCTTCCGCAAAAAGGTGGAAAAGTATGGTTCGTTCTCACCCGTGGTGAGTTGGCCTCGTATTCCCAAGTTCTGCTCTTACAAACACTGGACAGAATGCTTTAGTTTACCCACACTTGGTTTGTAAACACTGTAGTTTCTCTCTAGGTGTTTTTTCTTAGGTCAGTTTCCCGTATATTTCCTTTGACTTCAAAAGCTCTTTCAGGAAGGAATCACTTGGTGAAAGTAACAAACCTGTGAAATAACAAGGTACTACTGAGCATAATTGTTACACAATCAGTTCAACAGGTCAGTTTCTGAACTCCTGTGAAACCGGACCGGTTCAGTTTAATGACATAATGTGAATATATCTTTACTGTCTGAAAATCTTGCCCAGTGTGTCTAAAAGTATTTTGGACATGAAGAGGAGTTGCACTGTTGCTGCCTTTAATATACACTCTGTACGTGTGATACTTCTGCATATTCTGGTAATTTATTTTAAACCTCATCACCAATATGAACATTTAGCTGGAATAAGGTTATTTTGGTTTAAGACTTTTTAGAGTGTTTATGATGAGTTAGGTGTGCACACAGGTGGACAGCCTTTCTTTGTCAGGCTGCTGTAATTTCGTTAAATATCTCCTATTTTCAGGTCACTCAGGTGCAGTTGTTCAGCCTCAGCTCCCCAGCTGTGATCCCTGTAATACCATGTGCTGTCACTGTGGGGTTGCTGGAAGAAGGGAAGGTTGCTTGTGTTGTGTGTAAATCGCTGTTGGGCCTGTGGGTTATTTGTGTGTTATTTATTGCTGTTGTCACTCTTTATTTCACACTTGGGCAGCTATCAATTTGGACACTCTAATAATCCCTGCCTGACTCTTAAAACTTGGTTGTTATTTAAAAATACTTAATGAAAGATGAGATTTTAATATCCAACCCGATTTCAGCACTTTGGTTATTTTAAGACCTTGTTTATGTGCACATCACTTTGCTTATTACTCTGTAGTGCAGAAAACCTTATGATGGAACATTTAAATTCTGCTAGCGATTTAAACAAATAAAGTCTCTGAATTAGAAGAAAAGATGGGATACCATAATTATGCATATTAAATAAATATCCTGCTAGTCAAGGCCTGTGGGATAAACTTATCTGTCCAGAGCTACAGTTGCTGGTGTAGAAATCCAACTTACTTATGTTATATTCTGCAATTCAATATTGTTAGGCAGGAGTTCTAGAAAGGTGCTGTTGTAATTTGAAGACTTTCTAATACTATTACTACTAGTTTGTGATAAATTCTTTTCTTGCTTCTTTCTTCCTTGTTCCTGACAAGGATCATCATCTTTTTGAGGTGTTTTCTGAGTCTGTTAATGTTATTTTTTAGTGATTTTTTTTGGTTTTCTTTCTTCTCATAAGCAACAAAATTTGGATTGGAAGTCAAACATTTATTTGAATTTTTATAGACTCCTGTGCTCTCTGGTTAGTTACTGTCAGAACTGTGGCGATATTTTGGATTACATCAGAAAGATTATTAGGCAATTTTAAAAATCTTAAACTTTTTTTTCTTTTCCTGCAGCCACCTGGAAGAAAAAACACAGTGGGAACATCCTAAATCTGGGAAGAGGAAACGTGTTGCAGGAGGTTTGTGTTAAACTTTTGTAATGAACTGTGATCATGTTACAAACATTTAGTTCCTCGACCAAGTCCAGCTGATCTCATTTTGATCTCCTAGTTGTCACTAATCACCCAGGCTAACTGAGCTTGCAGAATACAGCTGATTTCTGTGGGGTTTTACCTCTGTGATTGTGTCTGTGTGAAGTGGTCACTTTGCAGTTTTATGGCTTTCCTGTATTGCTCCGTAAAGCCAAAGTACTAATTCCAGGTTACAGGGTTTGTTTTGGTGTGGCCTGTAAAGCACAGAGTCAAAAGCTGGAGCTCTGTGTTCCTGGTGTCCATCAGGTAATATTTATAGCTGGATTATATTCTTCCAAGAATGTATTTCATCAAGGAATATCCCTGGCACAGAAGGAAGCCTCATTAGGTTTCATTTTACCTGTTTCCCCCAACCCAACTGAATATTTGTGCCAGAACAGAAGGCAGAGAGTGTTGTAGGACACTTCCAGAGGAAAATGACTTCTTGAGGACCTTGGACCAGTGCTTTAAATCAGATTTTCCCAGAAGCTTCTGCACCTGGAGCTACTACACTGTTGGCAAGCCATGTTTCTTTTGGCCTTGGTAATCTGACTATAAGTGGAATGTTTTCGGTAAATCTCAAGTCAATCAAAGTGAAATGAGTACTTTCCAGCCAGGATTAGAAATACTGTGAATGCCATCTCTTAACTACTTTTGTGGAATCTTTTATATAAGAATTTGTTATGTAAAGATTTGTCATTTTTGTTCTTTTATCTGTCCTTCCAACTTCATTGAATCATTTAGGTTTGATTTATTGTAGCTCATGCCCACTTGAGGGCTCTGATCTTTCAACTCTTGGTATGTGTTACATGTAATTTTTCCTATGTTTTTGCTATTTATTTTAGCAGGGTTAGGTACTGATCTGTGAGTAGTGTAGCTGTGTATGTGCTTGGAAACATGATTGCATTTTGCTGGGGTTTTTTATGTGCTATAACATGAAATAATCTTTATAAAGGTTTTTTTTAGACTGTCTTTATACTTAATCTGGCAGTCATTACACTTGTACCAGATCTTCTGTGTGTTGTACTTCAATGAGAGAGCAAGTGTGTGTGATTAGGGAAGCAATCCTTCTCACAAGTTCTGATAGTCAAAGGCAGCAGGTCGCTGCACCACCTACAGAAATAATGCAGAGTTGTGTCTCTCCAGTCTGAGAAATCACTTAAACTTCAAATTGAAGAGTATTCTGATGCCTGAAAATAAAGTTAATGTTTTATGTGCTTCCCAGATCTGCCATATGGATGGGAGCAGGAGACTGATGAAAATGGACAAGTCTATTTTGTAGAGTAAGTATCTGAAATTGTGGAGTGTGTTGAAGGAGGACAGCTGGGTTACATGCTGAGTAGCCTTTTGAGTTATGATACTGTGACAATATCAGCTGGAAAGACAAAGATTAATAAATACAGCTTCAAAATCCATATGCAGATATTGCAGTGTGTGCTGTTTCAAAGACAAGTGTGGTGTCCTTTTATAGACTCGCTCAGAGAACATGATCTTCCCTAATATAACAAGATTTTTTTCTTTTTTCCCCTGACAAAATTCTGCCTTTTATGTCAGGGGTTCACATGAAGTTCAGAATGGCTTGTGAAATACGTAAATACAGTTATTAATGGATGCTGTCACAACTGGAAAAAAGTTTTTATTAAAAAAAGGAATTGTCATGACTTTAAGCAAAGTGAAAAAAAAATTGATTTTTGGGAATTTAAATAATCCACTGGAATTGTACACAGCAGTGGTTGAAATACGTTTAAAATCTAAATGCAGAGTACAGAAGGATTCAAACAGCTGAATTTTTGTGTTCTTTTGCAGCCACATAAACAAAAGGACTACCTACCTTGACCCAAGACTGGCCTTTACAGTTGACGATACTCCAGTAAAACCTACTACTAGACAAAAATATGATGGGAACAGTACTGCAATGGAAATTCTCCAGGGTCGTGACTTGAGTGGGAAAGTGGTTATAATCACAGGAGCCAACTCAGGAATAGGTAGGTTGACATTGCACGTAAGGGAAAATATGGCAAACTTTATCTTACAGGCTACTTGGTTGTTTAAATATCTCTGTAATTTTGGTTTTCAAACTTGGTTTGCACTTTTTTAATATAAAACCCCTAGTTAAGAAGCTGTTTTTTAAAAATGTGTGGAGAATTTGGAGCTTACAGGAGAGCTACAGGAAAGACATCAAGTGCTGAAACAATTGATTTTTGTCCAGAAAAATATCTGTGGAGGCATTTTACATTGTGCAAATATATAAAGGATGGCTGTGAAAGAGAAGGGAAGTTTCTTTTTATGGTCTTGGTGGCTAGGACAAGGAGTGAGGTTTGTATGGCTGCAGGGCACTTCAGGTAAAGCATTTAGAGAAACTTCCTAATGGCAGCAACTAAACTCAGGTAAAGATTTTCCCAGGAGGCCTTGGGATTTTTATCTCTGAAGGTACTTTCAAGTGAATTTGATGATGAACTTGTGTCAGGATGTTTTACTCGATGCTCCTTTAGTTCAAAGAAATACAATTTATGACCTTTAGTGATCCCTGTTGTACTGTCTCACAGGTTCACAAATCCTTTCAGACACCCAGCTTGTTTAGATATCTGTTAAATATTACTGCATCTATAGTGGGTGAGTGAGAGACTCAGATAACTCTTGATCTCTTGTTGCCTTTCGTTGTTTGGCTTTTTCTTTGTGACGGGATTACATCAATACTGAAGGAGTCCTTGTGCAAATTATTTGGTGGTTTTTATTTTAGTTCAGAATTTTGACTTAAATGCATTTTTGAGGACATTGGAAAACCTTGGAGACGTTCTGGAAAATGTGTTAACAGCAGAACTTATCACTCCAAATTGTCTTGGTCTTTATTTCTTAATTATTTAAGGGGGTGTTATCCCACAGGAGTCAGATGAAGAATTCAGGGCTTTACTGTGCCTTGCAGTTTAGGCTTTAACAGCACCTGTCCTGCTGTCACTGCCTGATGTGCTGCCTCAGACTGGCACTGCAGTTGGGGCAGCAATTGTTGTACTTACCTGTCTCAGTGAATTTGGGCTTTCTAGTGAGGTTTATGTTCCAAACTCTTGGTACAGCGTTTCTCTACATTGCATCCAGCAGTACAATTTGCTTTGTATGCAACTTTGCAGTCTCTGAACATTTGAAGAATTACCTGGACTCAAAGGGATTTGCCTTCAGCAGGAGCAGAGCTGCCATTCAGCCTTGCTGAATGAGTGGGAGGTGTTTCACATACGGCAAAAGATTAATCCAATATATATGATGGTTTTGTCAAGATTTTTTTTTCTATGTTTCTCCCTTAGTTTATAATCTGAATTGGTCACAAGTTAATAATCTGGATTGGTCATCAATCATGTCCTTGCTCCACATCTTTTTGGCTTGTGACATACATGCCCAAGTAAACACACACACACACACATATATATATATCTCTATATTTATATTTATGTATATATACTTTCTTGATTTCTATTGTGGATGAGGGCAGGATATCATCCCTGTTCAGAAGTGTATCAAGAAGAGTGAGAGCATTAGTGAAATAAGTTTGGGGCTTGTGCTTCCATGTGAGGTTAGGACAGAAAGAGTCCATAAGTATGAAGGTAGCAAATTTGTGATTAAGATGGTATTTATGGCCTATATAACTCAAAACTCTTGCATATCATGTTGCATTTAGCGCTGCTTTAGTCCAATGCAGTGTCTGATATTTCTGACCAGTTGCCATGGAGCATGGATTAATTAGCTGGTTCAAGGGGACTCTTACCAGTTTTGGAGCTTATTTTGCAGTTATTTTAGGATTTCAGTGCTGTGCTCCACTTGGTATTGTAGATATTCCTTTTAAATTTTCTGTGTATAGTGGAGGTAATAGTTTCCTCCCTGAGCATTTTGAGGAGTAAACAATTCCTGTGATTTACCTTTAGAGGTAAGCATAAGTAATTCCAGGGAAGTATTGTTGTCCATTAAGTAGAAAGAGATAAGGTCTAGAAGGAGAAAAATTAATGTATTACTTGTTGAGCGTTTGTACTCAATAATGCAAGGAAAAAAAAATCACTGAACCCTTTGATTATTGTCCAAATGAGTTTCAGTGGTATATTTGAAAATAACTAACTGTGGTATCTGTCCATTTGTTGAGAAATGTTTCATTTCAGGATGGGTAGAACAAAGATCAAGCTGTAACTTGGTAGACTGCAGTCAGAAAAATGCATTTTCAATTACTGCATTTCTGGATGCTCAAGATAAAGTTTGGAAAATGCTGAGAATCCCCTGAAAGATGGATGAACACGTAAGTGATGTTTTTATTCATCCATATACACTGCTTTAAGATAGCAGTGTTAAAAACAGATCAGCAAAGATGGAATGATATCTTAATTCACTTTATTTGTGAATCTAATACAGGGACTCCTGTGTAGCTTGTCAGGACCACTTCTTTTTTTCTTGGAGTTGAAAAATGTCAGCTAATGAAAAATAGAGATGCTTGTTTAGTTACTGAGGGAATACTTTGGTTGACTTTAGCAGTTTTAGGGTTTTAGTGGTGTCACACATTGCCTCATTGCCATTAACTTAATTTGTCTGTAAATAGGAAGACTGTCTGCCCTGTGCTGGTTCTCTTCATTCCTGGTTAGGAAAGTGGGCTGTAAGAATTTCCTAGATTATGTACCCACTTTCTTAACTTAATCCTTAAAATTGTTGTGAGAACTGTGAGGGAAAAATACTAAAAAATGACAGTTATAAACACGTAGTTATTTTAAATTAGCAACTTGGAAAAGGTTAACAAATGATTCTTACAATACAAAGAGGTCATAGCAGATCAAGAGTTATTAGTGAAATATTTTCTTCTTTATTTTGGAAGCTTTTTCTTCTGACAGTGCAGTCCAGGTATTCTTTAGGGTTTCTTTTCTCATCTATTTTTTTTAATCTCTATCAAAATTTTACTCTGACTATCACATTAGAAATTTGAGGTGAGTTTTGGTCCCAGTAAAGCTGGTGTATTAAAAAGAAGTAGGGCAGGCTTACTGAACAGTTCAGTCTTGTGCTGTCAGTCCTGGTTTTAGAAGCACATTGCTCTCTGCACATTTAAACATGAGTGGTGTAAATTTTCAGCTGGTTCTGTTGGAGTCACTAAGACTGACTGCACTGGGAGGAATTGGAGGTGTCTGTGCGATTTGGAGCGTTGTCTTTCTTTTTGAAGGTCTCAACATGACCTCACAGAGCAAGGCCTCCCTTCCCCAGCTTGCTGCTGGTGTGAGCCCAGTCCTGCTCACCAGTGCTGCCAGCAGAGGTCTGTGTTGCTCTTTCAAAGTACTGAACAAAAGCGACCTGGTGCTTTTTCCTGTTCTTGGGAAACGCTCCTGTAATTCCGTTGTTTGTGTTCTTAATTATTAGGGCCAGAATTGTGAATTTATAAAAGCATGTCAGCAGTTCCTCTAGGTTTAATTTTACACGGAGATGTGGTGTTTTCAACTGTACGTGTCAGCGATCTCAAATAATACATTTTTTTGTTTTTAAGTACTCTAACTTGGTTTTAGTATCAGAGAGACAGTTGTGTAGCTAATATGATTTTCTGACTTCTATAAAAATTGCTGTCTGTTTTTAATGATCATAAATGACTTGTATGACCTTGGGACCACAGTGTGTTCTGGTTTCTCTGTCAGGTGCAGTTGCATCTCACCCACGGTGCCTGTGGAGTGTGTCTGAGTAGTGAAGTGCAAGTGGTCTTGCAGTGTATTGTGGAAGGGCAAAGTGGGTCTGTTCTGTCCAGTCAGGCAGATTCTACGAAGTAGGGCTTTTCTTAGTGCTCTTCCAAGATTTTATCACAAAACTGTGTTGATAATCACAGCCAAGCAGTTGCTCAAACTGGGATTCTGGTTTTTCTGCCAGGTGAAGGTCAAAAGAAGCCTGTTCATTGCTTTTGTAAGGGATGCCCAGAACAACCAGATCAGGTTTTTTTTCAGATGATTAAGAAAATCCAGGAGCTCCAGCCAGGAAGGCTGTATTGCTTTCCTTGATTATGTTTTAATGTTCTAGATTGTTTCCTCAAAATAATTGTTGTTTAGTGTTTTGTTAATTGGAATTCTCTTTTTTTCTGGCACTTTTACTTCTGTGCAATGAGAGAAGCCTTAGCCAGGAGAGAAGCTGTGGATTAGGTACTAAATCAGTGCTTAAAAGATGAGTCACTGCTCCAGTGAGATTTTGGTGTGTATATACATTAGGTGTGAGAAGTTACCATGTTTCTTTTATTTCGTGTACAGAACTTCAGTGTTAGCAACTTTTGTCATACTGATGCAAAAGGTTGGGAAATGTGCTTATAATTTATCTCAATTAAACATCTGCTTTATGAATGACAGGCCATTTAATTTTTATAAATGATAAACAGAAGATTTTCTGTTTTATTCTTGTCTCTCATAGCTTTTTCCCTAATGACTCTCTGAGCAACCTGGTCTGGTGGAAAGTGTCCCTGTCCATGGCAGGGGGTTTGAACTGGTGATCTTTAAGGTCTCTTCCAACCTGAACCTTTCTGTGATTGTTTTTAGTATGAAAAGCTAGCTTGAAATAGTAAAAAGGGTTATTACAAAACTTGTGCAAGTTAGATTGCAGCATATCACTGAGGTTTTGACCTCTAAAAGTCTGATTAGAACTAAAAAGAATTAATACATACTAGCAGAAGATAACAACATATTTTAATAGAATGTGTCACAAACCAAGGAAATGCAAAGCAACCTAGTTTTTTCCTCTTAACTACTAAAATAGATTTAGCAGCTATACTTTCATTTTTTCTTTAAAAATTGATTTATGTCACGCTCACAGCTGATTTGCATCCCCTTAAAGGTAGTCAGGACTTAAGGATCAGGGGTATGGAATCAGGGGAAAAGACTTAAAGCTTAAACTCTGCTTTGAGCTCAGCTGTCAGGATAGGGCCCATGTACTTTTGAAATGCTTTGTGTATTTAGTGTATATTTAGCTGCATTCCCCATATTAAATGTTGTACTTAAATGCAGTGAGGGTTTGTATACAGACACAAACATACCTGAACATTGTGAAACTGTGGAAGGTAACATTTTGACAATGAGTGTCTTGATAATTTCCTTAGTATTAATCATCATGGTAACAGGTAGATGATTAGGTTTGGTTCACACATGGTGGTGCTTTTGTGATAAATACAAATTATGTAGTTTTGCAATTTATCTTGTGCCTTTCTCTGTATCACCTGCACCTCCTTCTGAAATCTCTCTCATATGGGACATTATTTGAACACTTTACATCTGTGAGCAATGTAGAATGGCTACTGCTCTTAAATCCTTCTGTTCCCAGAATACTAGAAACTTTTCTAACTCCCTTACTGGAAAAATACAGCAAGGTTTTAGTGGTCGGGGATGTGGGATTAACCGTGTCAGTTCTGGGACCAACAGTGTCCAAGATCAGATAGTGTTGAGGTGGAAATAAACTTTAAACTATTGGAAAGCTGGGGATCTTCGTTTTCAGTGAGCATACAGTGCTTAAATTAATTCAGAAAGAGCCCATGACCGTTTCTGTTGGTCATCACTTCGTTGTAATAGGGGAGAAGCTGTTTTCAGTAGCTTTTTACTTTTTTTCTATTTATCAAAGTAGTATAAAAATAAGTGAACCTGTCCACAGCCAATACAAAGCACGTGGCCAGGCTGCTGTGCTGTGACTGTGCTGTTGTACTTTGTAGTGGCAGAAGGTAATGAAACTGGGTTTAGGGGGAGAATTCCTGATTTCTGAGCTGTCACTTCTGTGTGTAGCAGTGTTTGAGCACTTCCTATGTTAGTATTGTTCTGAATCCTTCTTAGAGTTAGAAAGCAGAATCTACCTTGAGAGCCTTAATAGAGCCAAGTGTGGTTAGCCTTTGTTGTATTTCTTAGGGCAATTAAGTGATCACTAATTGAGTAATAGCTATTTAAGCTACTACTTGTAAGAGAAGAAAAATGAAACTTTTAAAACTTACCTAAATTTTGTGTGAAGACTCTTTAGGGTCTCTAATAGATGCTGGCTACTTTTTACCACTATGCCCTAAATCTGTGGGCAATGGAGAGATCAGAAAAGTATGATTAAAAAGAATGTTTTCATTTCTTAAGGAATCAAAGATTGACTGCTCTGTACCTGCAGAGAAGAGAATTTTGTGAATATGTGGAGCTATTGTAGTTCAGAATTTACTGAGGTTTTTTGTGGGTGACAGCATTTTTACTGAGGCTTCATCAGCCTTCAAAAAGAAGGTAACATTTGCTGAATCCTAATTACACCAGTGAATGGTCTCATTTGAGTCAAACTCTGATCATATGGGAGGAATGAAACAGACCCTTCATGTACCATTGAGTACTTGATTTTACTAGTATTAGTCTGCCTGTCTTAAATATGTTCATTGTCTTTTGCTGTACTGCCTGGAGTTTGGTGGTCTAAGCCCACACATTTGTTTGTCAGTAAGGAATTATTCAGCTCTATTTTTGAGCTGGATTGCAAGTTTTCCTTGAAAAATGTGCACATTTTTCTTTGAAAGCACTGTTTATTTTCTAATTTCTCTCTCCTGTTTCCACATGAAATAAAGGTTTTGCAACTGACAGGGCTTCTACAAAGGAACTGCTCAGGACAGCCTTTGTTTCAGATTCACTTTATGATTTCTTGTAAGGTTTTGGAATTTCTCTTATGCTGGAACACCTGAACTTTGTCAGCCTTAAAAAGTCAGCTTGTTTTTGTTGGATAGTTTGTTTTGGGAAAAGAAAATCTCTGAGAGAAAATACATCTGTCTGGTTTTGGTCCGTATTGTTATTTTTCTCTATTCATATGATGATTTTAAGATTTCTCAGTGTAAACTTCTTTTTTATATGGCTTATTATGATGAAAAAAGAGCAAGGTGTTTGCTTTCTAGTAATTATCTATTATTTGCATCCTGTTTCTTACAAGAGCAGAAAAAGGGATGTGAGCTGGGGGAGCAAACTTGCGACAATGCCTCTGGAATGGTCTTTTCCCCGGTTTAGTGAAAAGAGTTTGTTGTCTGAATCAAAATTAGTGTTCATAGATGAGTGAAATCCTGTGGATTAATAAAACTTCTGCCTGTTTTTATTAAGAAGAATTTCTGTACGTGATTCTGTTGGAGTTCGGTGGTGCACAGAGAAGGGAAATGCTGGGGTTTTGCTAAGGGGATGCATCTCATGTTCTCAATAAACAGCAGACCTTGTGGTGAAGGAGCTCTTACAGCCCTTGCATGGCTGGAGGTTTCCATGCTGGAAGTGTTTCACGTGTGGAGAACTGGAGTGGGGCTTATTTATGGAGGTTTGGGCTCAAAGGTTATTGTGAGGCAGACAGAAAGATCAGCAATATATAACCTTGGATTATTTTTCTTGGCCAAGTCCTACCTGTCCCTGAGACTGTTTTCAGGGGATACTTTAGTGTTTATTGAGCTTTTAAAGGCATGGATGAGTTGTTCCTTGATGTATATTTTTATTTTTTGTGAATCTTAGACTCGATGTATCATAAATTATCTTACACCCCATGAGTAGCACTACCATGAAAATGTTGGTGCCCGTGTAGAAGTTTTGTTGTTTGCTTCTTACTTAAACTTAGCTAGGTTTTTTTTCAGGCATTTCCTTCATGGAAGTCCAGACCTTTGTAGAAGGCCTGAGTTTTGCTGTACCAGTTTTTTGAGGGAATCGGAATACAGTGCTTTTCCAGGAGAGCATGGGTCTTGCAGGAAGTATATTTTTGGCCAGAGTAGAGTATTGGGGTAATTGATGTAGAAAAGCACAATTTATAGAGGGCAATGTACCTGTGAGATGGAACTTTTAAATCCTCCTGTTGTGGGATGTTTGTAGCTGTCAGTCAGGGCTTAGTACTGATGTAGTTTGAGCAATTAAAAATCCACTAAAAGCCATTATTTTCAAACTTTGCTTAATAGAAGAGGGTTCTCTTTAATTTACAGTGCTGTATTCTTAAAATTTATGGCAGGTAATAATGAGTGAGTTTCCATGAGTGCCCTCACTCTGTTCTAACTCTGGCTTAATATCGTGGAATATTAATATTGCTCTGCTTTACATAAGGCTCCAACTGCTTACTTGTTACATACTGTAAATATTAAGAGGTCCTCTTGGACATCCTGTAATTTATTTTTCTTATCGAGTAAGCTGAAAATGGTGTCAGATGTTCATACTGCTTTTTCATGTCCATTTTGATGAATCTATTTATTACTTGTGTAATGAGCAGTACACATGGTTGGTTAGCCAAGTTATTGAACTTCATCAACCTTGGCTGAAATTCACAATGCATGTGAAACTTGTTGTAACATGTAAGAAATTACATCAGGGCTAAAAGGTTCAATAATGATTACTACTTGTAAAGGAATATTTTCACAAAGGATGGGATTGAGCTGTGTGGCTGTCTTGTACTTCCTGATATTCCTTGTACAGAGGAAAAACATATCTGTGGAATAGGGAGCCTTCCTAGGTGGTATTTACTTCTTGTCTGCTCTCTAAGAGCTGGAAAGACTTTTCAACTTGATTGCTGTTCTGTCTTTTGAAATACTTAATTTCACAAAGGTTTTTCTCGCTATTTTATGCACACTTTATAGTCCAGAGGTGAAAAGACCTTTATCATGATTCAGTTTGTCTTGCTGCAACATCGAGATTACTCTTTGCATCATTTTGTGTCTTCATGTTTTGAAAACTCATTGTGCTTCAAGAATTGTTTGAATACATACGTGTGCATCTGTATTATTTTGGGATGCTTGTTAGATGGTGGAGAGGGAAGAGGCTGCTAAATGCATTTTATTTTCTGATGACATTGTCTTCTGAGACATCTAGGGACTTTGCTAGATACTGACAACTCTAGTTACAGCCTGTAGATGTAGGTTAATGTGATGTTTTTGGCTCATTAGCAGAAAATTTTTAGTGACTACATCTGTGCTAAGTAGACCCACAAGAAGGAAGGATCTCAGTGTCTTGTGTCCCTTTTAAGTGTCTCATGCTTGATTGTGTCAAGGTGTTACAAGGTTCTGAAACAGTAAATCCCTACCAAGAAGGAAGTGAAAGGAGACAGGTAAAAACCTGGGAAGATAAAGATCAAAATCCTGAACTGATTAAAGGAGATTTTTCTTCAGAATTTGCGAGGCCAGACTTTTGTCTGAATCAGAGAATAGGAATAGTACAGTGAGAAAGCAACTGATCTTATATTCATCCTAAAGTCTACAATACACAGCATTTTTTAAAAGACAGTGTGTGATTTAGTAAAATATGTCAAATGTCACATTCTTTCAGGAGTTCCCAGAGGAAGACCATCAAAAACAAAAGTACTTTTGTCTTCCTTTTTTTTTATTAGTTAATGGTATTTGCAGTTTTTAGGTCACACATTAAACTCTTATGCCTTCCTCTTGTTTTTATTTTTCTTCTGTGAATGGGAGATTTTTTCCTTCTCCTTTTTCCATTTATTCTGTTGGCTTGTCATTTCAATTTGTGAGATCTCTGTAGCCTTATGTTCAGCTACATAACTTCAGTATTTTTGTTCATGTAACATCCAGCTGGTTTTGATTTCTTGCTGTACTTCTACATTGTGGATTTCAGAACTTCATCTGTTGCTTCAGAAAACTCCCTACAGTCTGTCTTCAAATCTGAATAGTTTTATAGTAATACACTTTGTTTCCTCTCTTTCAATTAATTATACTGAGCTGAGTCCCTGTTTCTAAGTTCCTAATCTTAGTTAATATCTTCTTTGTATTAAAAATACTGGTGAAGTTAGGTTTTCTGATTGTTGTGATACTTCCTTGATAGAGATAATATGTGTGTGAGAAAGGAGCTGTCACAGTTCAGTTCTGGATGTATTTTTTTGAATGTTCATGCACTGTGACTTGAGCTTCCCAACAATGAGTGTTGCTTAGAAATTTTTCATATTTTTCCCAGGTTATGTTGTCTTTTCAGAAGGTACATTTGTGCCTTCTCATTGTTTATTCTTTATCCAAGCAGCTTTAACACAATACATTCTCTGTGTTTCCTTTATTTTTTTATATGAAAATCAAAATCATAAAACTTGTGGGCCATTTTTCTCTTGTGGTGATTAGTCAAAATTCTGCCTTTGTGCAAAAAATTACTGTTGAAAAGTTTGTGAGGAGGCTTGCTAATTCTCCTACATGACAACTAAATTGAAGAAACCAGTATCATGTGTATTCAGAGATTCAGGAACTGTGAGAGATTCTAATCATGTTCCTCTTCTGCCGTTGGCAGGCATGAGCAGTGTGTCTGGCTTCTGTACATGTGCACATTGTAGCTATTAATTATGCTACTTAAGATTTTGAGAAATGTGTTATTAACCTTATTTTAGTTATGGAGCAATGTATGGATGCAGTAAATTACCTAAATTTACAGATTATGTCCATGTCCATATTCCAGTTTAAAGTGGGAGTTGGAATGTTCTGTCACAAGATAAAATATATATTTCTCTGAATGCTATTTTAATTCTTCAGCAGAGGGAGTAATTAAGATATATTAAGAGCAGAAAATATGACAACTAGAAAAGAAAGCTTTTTTTAAAGAAAGCTTTATTTTTTTGGGTCTGTGTCCAGCTGTGAGCAGATGCTGAGGGGTATAAACTTACTCCTGCTGAAGGATTTTTAATTCTGAAGGTAAAATTGGATTATTTTGTGCCTTGCTAAGCAAAGAGGAGTGCATAAAAACGTGCATGACCTATTTGGAAGCACACTTTTGGCACCCTGAGTGAATGGAGATTGTGACCTGTGAGAAGGTGTCTCGCTGTGTCTGTTTCTGAATGGAATCTGTGGTCCAGGGAATAGAGCCTGAGGCTCCCTGGTTCTGGTCTTTGCATCTGGTGCCTTAAACACCCATCTCTGGCAAAACAAAAAGTTGTGTATCTAGAATGTAAGGCAGAGAGGGGCTTGGTTATAGAATAGATGAAAAAACTTGGTGTGGAGTATGTAGCTGTAATGGGTCCTTGGCTTTACAGGGTGGTTGTCATGGAGCTCTTGGGTGGGCTGCTGGTGTTCCAGCTGTTAGCAGATAGACTCTAAATGTCTTCTAAAAAAATACAAGTTAATTTTGGTGTGGGAAGATGCATGGCAAGTTTTCATGCACTTCTTGAAGGTGTGATAAAGAGGCCTTTGATTTTTTTTTTTTTNATGGCCTCACATTGTAATTAATGACTTCTAATTCTTGCTTGTTTTCCATTCTCCTTGCTTTTGTGTACAGACACTTTTTGTTAATGCTGTTCTTATTCTCCATCTTTTGTTTCAGAACTCCATCTCCTGCCTTACTTTGTGTGTCGGAACCACACGATGGATCATTTGAGTTACATAACAGCTTCCCACCTCCCTCTTCCCTTCGTAGTTTAAAGCACACCCAAAGGTTTGCCAGTTTTGAACTGGAGAGACCAATGAACTGCATCTTCCCCGTGTTCAGGTCTTTCTGCAGGATCCTCAAATGACTCTTATTAAACTCTTCCTTTGCTGCCAAACTAAACAAATTGTCTTATCTCGTATGGCCCAAAGACAGAGGTGGGTGGTGACTGCCAGGAATCAGGTAGTGTTGTTTTAATTTTCAGTCTGTTCCTTTCCCCCTGACACAAACTTGAGCTCCTTAGAACAGGACCTGGCTCTGTATGTTTGATTCCCTAAGACATCTCTTTTTTTGTAAGCTGAACTGTGAGCTTTTTAGGACAGAACCTTGTTTTATTATTTATCTGTAAAATGTCTAGTGCGCATTTTAAAATCTTTCACTGTTTGTGTAACTGATATAAATAAATATCAAGTTTGTTTTAAGAAAAAAATTGTTCCAGTTTTTGTTGTAGCACTTTCTCTGTATCTTTACATAACACTGAGCGTTTCTCATGAAATGACTTTGAGATTAAAGCTGGGAGGATCTAGCAGTTCAGCTGAGAGCACAGTATGTCTTTTAATTATTCTGCCTTGGATGAAGTATTCCTCCTTATTGAATTTACTTCTTTTATTAACATTGCACTGTTGTACTTGCCAAAAGGAGATTCAAAACCTGCTACTAATTTTTTTTATAATGTTTAATTAGGGCTCAGCAGTACAGAAACCTATGATAGTGTTGGCTAACAGAGGAACAGAAGTGTACTTGAAAAGAAACTAGACAATTTCTGGCTTTTTTCTCAATTTTTGCTTTGGTGGGAAAAACTGTTGTGTTGCCTAAAGCTACTGCTGATGCAAAGAGCGGCTTTAGAGAAGAAGTGTTTGCCAACCCCATTTCTCTGAACTTGGAACTTTTTTTTTTAAATATCTGATTTAAAAAAAAAAAAAAAAAGCCCAAGAGACACAGTCAAAGATAAATTCTCTGGGAGTTTTTCTGGTCACTTGAGTAAGTTTGTTTAAGAAGGTGTGTTAAAAACCACAGCAATAAGGGAGGAAAAAAGCCCCAAAGGTTTGGAAAGGAGTTGGGGCAGGAAAAAAGGCAAAAACCCCACCCCTCGAAGCAGCTTTTAAAATCTAGTTGATGCTGAATGTCTGTCTGATCAGACTTATATTCCATTAGGAATACTCCAAAGGCTGGCATTTTTCCGGAACACAAACCTTTCAAGGGTGTGTGGATTAGACAGAAGCTGAAATCTTTTTATTGTTGGCCTTTGCTGCTGCTGGTGTCGGGTAAATCCTTATGGTTTGTGTGTGGGACTGGTGTGAGTTTTGTTGCCACCACCTCTCTTTTAGCTCACCTCAGCTTTGCTGTTAAATAACGATGGAGCTACAGCAGCATGCACAAAAATGTTATTTATTTCCTTAATAATGTATGCAAGTAACAGTATTTATAATTAGGCTGGCTTTATTTAAACAAATAAACAAAAGGACTGGTCACTTATCCCACAGCTACTAAACCTTCAGGAATAATTACTGCTGAGACATGGAGTGCCCTAAATGTCACATCAAATTTGACTGCTCAGGCCTGATCTAGATTTCATCAAGATGCTGGTTTGATGTTGGCTTATGTTATGGGCAGATTTGTTGTTTTCTGCTACTCCGGATATCAGTTAAATGTTTCATTTGGAAGTGTTTATTTTGCAGTAAAAATAGAAGTAGTGTGTTAACATAACTGTAGTCTAACAAAATATTTTTTTATCCCTTATGAATAAAAGCATATGTAATTCTGAATAATTTAGGGTTTTTACTAAAATAAAGAGTATGAGACACACTAAAATAAGTTCTGCTTATTTTGAGACAAAGTGCTATTTCAGGTTTCTTTTAAAACGTATGTAACTTGACTTGACTTGGTAATAATACATTTAAATGCATTTTTAGGTGGAAAGTTTTTTGTTTAGAAAATGTGCAGTTGTGTGTTGAGTTGCTTCAGATTCAGATGCCTGTCTGCCTTCATGATATGTCATCTGTTACAATGGAAAAAATTGTATGCAAACAGAAAAATAAACTCTTTAATAAATTCTCCATAAACATTAAATGATAAGGCCAAATGCTAAATTTTGATGTGTTTTTTTAAATACAGTAATTGATTTGTGTTAGGAAAACTGGCTGACTTGCTTGTAAGAAGCCACAATGTCATTTTTAAAGACAATCAGAAGAAAACATGGGTTTATTCTATGCTTGAAGAAACACTGAGAATAAAAAGTTCAGACAGAATAATCCCCAGCTGCAGATGTGATGCTAAGATAGGAATAGCTGTGTTAATTTCTGCAACTTTTTTAGTATTGGTAAAATGCCATAGGCCCCTGGACTCACACAATACACTCAAAAAATATTCAGTAAAAACTTGTTTGGGATTTGGTAATAGATGAAGAAGGGCAAGATTAAAAAATGAAGGTTGAGAGTTGGGGTTTTTTGCCCCCTCTTAAAGGAGTGCATTTTATCTAAACAGAACTTTGGACTGGTTGAAATGGAAGATGCAAATCTGAACCCTTTCTGACTGTGATTTTTGGTCACTGATGTACATCTAAAGCAAGGAGTAGATATGAAAGATAGAACTGAGATTTGACAGAAAATTCACTTCTTCTCTCTGACTCTCCTTCTCTTCCCTTCAGTTTAATCCCTGGCCCCTGTTCATCTGTTCAGGCTCGTTACAGGACCTGTTTGTATTTTGATAACTTGGGAAGTGAAAAAAAACCAACCTTGATTGGGATGATCTGTGCAGTTTAGTATTAAATTTCAGTTTTGGTTTTGTCTCCCCTCATGTTTCCATTAGGCTGGTTTGAGACTATCTTGGTTGAAAACCACTCTGACTAGTATCTCCATTTATTTTAGGGGCAGCCATTTAGTGGTTGGGGGGAATTGCCTTGACACCACCAAAGCAAGGTCTTGGGACATGAGAAGTAGCTTGGCTCTGTATTTAATGTGCTGCATTCTCATTCCAGGCTGGAGCATTTGGCTGCTATTCCAGTGTTTATATTGGATAGTAGCATCTCAACACAGTGAAGGAGCAGCAGTGTGTGTTTGGATGTGCTGTGGGACTTTTGGGTAGCTGAGATACTGATCAGAGTTGGGTGAAACAGCTGAAAGGACTTAAGTCCCAGCTTCCTTCGTGTCTGGTGTGATGACATGGTAGAGTTGGCTTGGTGGATGTCTTTGGGCAGCAAACTGGAGCAGATACCAGGTCTGATGGCAACCCCATGGCTCTTGGTTGCATCATATTTGTAGCGTATGTGCCTGACACGGTTAGTGTGCTGGATTCTTGCTTGCTTGCAGCACCATCAGTCATGAGTTCAGCGTTGTTTCCCCTCAAATGATGCATTTAAAAATTTTTACAGCAAAAACAAGCAGCAGAAATTTATAATTTAAGGGTGTTTTAAAATGTTTGTTTAGTGCTGTGCTCCCTTCAGAGGAAACAAAATATTTTGGGGTTTTGTCAGTGACAACAGCAGTGCACTTACTGTTAAGAATAACTTGGCCTTGCCCAGGGCAGTGTATTGCAAAAAAGTGTAAGGAGTGCATATTTTTGGGTTGGTTAGATGGAAAACAGAACCAATGCATTACTCATCCTGTTTCGTTTGGGTTGGCTTTTTCTGTGCTTCATGACTCCAAGAAAAACATGTTTGTCCAATTTACACACAAAGGGAGAGGCAGGATGAATCTTTCATATAACATCACACTTTGCAATGAAAAATATCAGGATGTGTCATTGCCATGTGCCTGCAAACACATGGAAACAAAGGCAACATTAGTATTCCATGGGAATTGCTCATTTTAAATTGAGTCTCTTAAAATATCTTGGTGCTTTAGTTGCTTGAAAACTTGCACTTGGAACAAGTTGAATAGTGTGTCTCTTAAGATTTTATCCTAAATATCTGTGCTGAAGCAGAGTGGATGTGGCCAAGCAACCCTGATACGGAATGCATGGTGCTTTTTTGGCTCTGGAAGGTGTGAGTTTGCCAGTGATGTGATGTTTTGCATGTGCCTGTGCAAGCTCTGTTGGATGTTGCCCTCTGGAACCACCAGCACAGGCAGCAGTGATTGTGGTTGCAGAAGATTCTTCTCTACATCACACCTCGGTGTTGCAGTATTTCAGCCTGAAAAGAAGTTTGCCCAGAATTGTTTATCACTTTATCTGTAGCACATTTGAATCTTCTTTACTCCTGTTCTGAGAAAGTGTTGAATAAGATGAACTGATTCACTGTCACTGGTGTTTAGGTCTTCCAAGTTTGAAGAAGTCAAAGTGATTTCTAGGACACAAGTATCTTTTTTGTTTCTATGTAGTTCTCTTGAGTCCCAGAAATCAGAAAACTGTCTGTTTGCTTAGATGCAACAGGTGGGATGAGAGTCTATTTTGAGTTTTAAGTACCATTTGTTGCAAGCAAACCCTGTAGGCTTTTACACTGAGAACTAAGCATCAAAGAAAGACGACATCAGTGTGTTTCACGTGTGTTGTGAAGGACAGCTCCAGGGTATCCTGGAGTATTTGGGCAAAGGTAGAGAAGCTGAAGAAAACTTGCTATTGTCTAAAATGTTTTTGAATTTTTCTTCTCTATTCAAACTTCCTCATATTTGAAATAAAGGAATGTTTTAAAACATGTAAAGTCCTGATACTAATTCTTTACAAAATGTCCCCCAGTGATTGATGGACTGTATGCTGTCTGTTTAAACAAGAAATTACTGAAATACTTTTCCACTCAGTGAATCCCCTTCTCTGTTTTATAGAGGAGGTTGCAGCATTGGACAGAGCCCTGTACTCCTCTGGTGTGTGTTGACACAGTGTAGCTGGCATTAATTGAGCGATGCTAACTGCTTCTTAATTGACACCATTAGCTGAAAATCTGCGCCAAAATTCAGTGGCAGCAGTCGACTGCAGATAGCCAGGAAGGTGAGAGTATTGAACAATCATCACAGAAGATGAAGAATGAAATCGAGTGCTAATTTCTGAGTCTTTATGCACGAATGCTGTAAGAAGGGGCTGAAGGGTTTTAAATGTCTCTAGCAAATCCCGTGTGCTTGTAGCTCTCTTGTTAGTTCTGCTCCCAGTCCTTTAGGTTAGCTGGTGATGTAGAACTGTGCCATAATGTTTATCCCCATGTATGTCTTATTCTTAAAGAGGATTTTCACTTCTGAGTGTCGGATTAGAGCTCGTTCAGCCACAGCACCAGCAGCAAGAGTAGTTGATCTCAGCACAAACTTGAGATTTCCAGGGCAATTGCTTGAAATTAGTTTTATAAAACATTTGCTCAAAATAGTATATTTAAGTACTCCATACAATGCAGTGATTACTTTTCCAAAGTGGACGTTATTTGAGTATCTTATTATCCTGTCACATTTGGGGGAAGAGTCTCTTTTATTCCTTGTAATTGGTTGTCCTTGATGCCCAAGTCTGTAATTCTATGCTGTGTTTCTAGTGTAGTTTTTCCTACTTTTAAAACCCCCACAACTAGTATATAACTTGTTGGCAGTGGGCTATGCTGTCTCTTTTACCTGGGTTAAATAGGTGTGCAATAGCCTAGTGCTGTGGTACGGGGAAAATTCCCCAGTGCAGGATACCACTTGTTTCTTGGAGAAGAAATTAATGTCATTGCTGTTAATGTCCCTTCTCTGTGAAAGGGCTGTGCCACTAAGTGGTGGCAGTCTCAGATTAAGTGAAGTTTAAAAAAAAAATCTTTGGTTCTTTTGAAGTCCACAAAGTTACTTTTGTGGGTAGAATTAAGTTTGCTCTGGTTCCTTAGTTGTGCAGGTCCCTTACATAGTTATTTAGGCTTCCCTTTTTATGTAACCCTGCTGTGATTTTTTCAAGGTTTTACTGTTTGGGTGTTTATGATCTTCGTGGTTAAACTTCGGTGTATGAAACCACATTCAGTGTGGATTGTGATTCAATGGTAGTTTTTATAGAGAAGTAAGATTTTTATTTATAGGGTTTAAATAGTTTTGTACTTTACTCAATCCATGTGTTAGGCTGAGGTTTTAAAATTTACTGTATATTGAAAATACAGCTGCACTTTGCTGAAGAACAAATGCTGTTGACAAACTTAGTTTAACACAGTGAACCTGATAGAAAATATTTTCCACCCTGCTAGAAGCTTTTCCCCACCTAAGCTTTTTGATACTGGGGAGGAAAGAAGCATTAATTGTTGCAGAAGAACCAGAGAGCTGAAGCTGTAAAAAGACTTGGATACTGAGGTGCTTCCAAACTCCTCCTTCGGGTGTTCCAGTTAGAAGCTGCATATGTATCTAAGTGTCCTAAATAAAGTGCAGGAATGTTTGTGAATTAGTTTAAAATGTGTCTGATGGGGAGACACATCAGAACTTCACCTGTGGCAGAGTTCAAATGGAGGTTTCTTTAGCACATGATTTCATAAAAAGGTCCAGAGCGTGTCTGCCTAAGGGTGAAGAATCATTCTTTGGAAGCTCAGAGAAGAGCAAGGACATCCTAAAGAGAAGTGCTTAACACTGCTCTCCAAGTTTGCAGGGAAGAGTCGAGATGGGATAAAATGAACTAAACTCACAGCATGTTACTTGCTTATTTTATAATGAGTATCAAGTTATTAACTATAGGGGAGAATGGCATGGAATTGATTATTTTGCACAGTTTATTATTTTGCACAGTGTGACATGGGGTAGAGTGAGCAAAACATCATCACGCTTTGCTAATTAATCTGGTCACCAGCTCTCGATCTTTGTTTAACAATAGCAAAACTATTCCCAGTCATTCCAGCTAGTTTTTAATAATATGGTCAGCTAGTCAAAATAAGTGTATTTTTGTGCAAAACAAGAAGCATAACAGCTACCTGATAGTACCCTGGTATGTCTTATATTAGTCACATGAAAAATTCTAGTTAAATATGCTTAAAGTGGAATTAGGAACAGGGGAAATCATTGCATATGCTGTAGCTGAATTCGTGTGCGTGCAATGAATTATCCAAGTAATTAAAGTTGCTTGGTGCAGTGAATGGCTTTAAAAGAGATACAGGAAAATTGCTTGGACTTAAATACCATAAGTATGTAATTGCAGAAAATTGTATAAATTCGTCTTGGTGTCTGTTGTTTCTATAATGTAAGTTATGTTTTGTGCTGTAACTGGATTTTGTTGCTCCAGGGTGTTTTGGAAGTGAGACAGCCCATCTTAATAGGCTTTTTGGTAAACAGTTTTTAAGAGGAAATCGTGAACATGCTTTAAATATCATAAAGCTAAAACAAATGCCTCTTTTCTTTGACTTCTTCACATACTCAAATTGTTGGGTATTTCAGTTTGATTCTTTCCTAGTTTAAGCTTTTCTAATTGAACTCATTAAGCCCCACTCTGTGCCTCTCTAGAAGGCAATTCCTGGCACTGTCACAGTTCTCCATGGAGATGGACACCCAGTGATACCATCGAGTGCATCACAAATATGTAGTAGCTCACTCCTGATAGAAACCCAGGTTCTGGCTCAGTTCTCTGCACTTCGTGGGCATTCTGCTCTCCCCGAAAGTCCTCATCTCCTGGTGTAAATTCTCACAGATTTTTTCCATTTAAATGAAGTTTACTTTGGACCAACTTCTATGCAGCTTTTCATTAGTGAATTGACCAGTGAAACAGAATGTTTTGTTCCCCCTGCCACAGGTGGTCCTCAGATTGATGACTCCGAGCTAACTGTGCATCTAAAGAGCCCTGAGCTCAGTTTTGGATACTCTGGCACTTCCAGTGGGAAGTTGCCAGGCACAGTGGCTCTGCAGTCTCTCTGTGTGGCACATCGTTCACAGGCAAACAGGGAAGGAGCAAATAGAATGCTGCTCTTGGAAGAGCTGAGGACACTGGTAGGCAGAGAAGTTGAGTCTGTTTTTTGAAGATGCCAAACGCGTTTTGCACAAAATGTATACAATTACTGTCCAAAAGACCTGATCAAATTGAAGTGTCTGTGTTTCTTCATGTGTGCTCTTGAAAGCTGAGTCCAGGTGACTGTCAGGTTGCCACGCTGCGGGTAGCCTAACTGTCCTTAAATGTGTGGCTCCTGTTTTCAGGTAATTTTATAGCTCTGTGTTGCTCCTGGAATCTGACTAGGACAATGTTTTATCCTAGGTTTTGAGACTGCCAAGTCCCTTGCACTGCATGGGGCGTGGGTTATCCTGGCCTGCCGAAGTCTGGCGCGAGGCAACGACGCCGTGCAGCGCATCCTGGGGGAATGGGTGAGTGATGCACACAGTGCCCGACGCAGGGCTGGGCTTTCCCAGGCGCGAAGCCTTTTGTGCAGTGCCAGCAGTTAAACAGATACAGCATTGCCGTGCAGGAGTCCAAGGAAAAAGTCATTTGTCTCATTTGGTAACACCCTGCTCAGTCGCCCAGTGGGCAGTAGAGGTTTTTCATTGTGTGTGAGCGTGTTGGTCTGCAAGGCTTGATGTGCTGTTATCCGTGTTACCTGTGGGTGCTTTGTAAGGGAAAAAAATGTTTGGAAGAACCACTGAGGCTTGGTTTGTAAGAAAGAGCATTTCCAGAACCAAAGTGAATTATTAACCAAAGGAGGATGGACACAGTCCTCCAAAACAGCCACTGTTTTGCCCATAGTTTTCCCACAGTGAGAGATTTCAGAGGGTCATTTTTGCCCTTTTCCAACACAAGAATGTTTCTTCTTTTCTCTCTGAGTCCATCATGCCCCGCAGCCCTGCTGCCAGGCAGTCTGTCTCAATGGTTTTTTCCTTCCACCTTCTTCCCACTTTCTTTCATTTTTCTCCCATTTTTGTCACACAAACACAAGCTTTTCAGTCCCATCTATGCCCTTGTTGCTCTTTAAGTCCTAACTTTCTCTGATCCCCATTTTTTAAATGATCTTCTAACACCCTTATTAAAATACATTCAGTTGTCTTAATTTATTCCTCCCACAATCATTCACTGGCTAGCAAGGATTGCAGGCTACTTTTGTCTGAGCTTGCTGGGACTGCTGACTTCCAGGAGAGAATGTGGTGACATCTCTACACTTAAATGAATAAAAGACCAAAGCATCAGATTCTTGGATTTTTATTTCTTTCCAGCTAAAATTAGTCATGAGTGTTTTGCTTTTATTTCCTGAGCTCTCAAAGTATTTCAACTGCTCCCAGATGACATGGGAGAGCACTCAGTAGTATTAATATTTACACATAAGTAGTCTACAGATAATTATAATATTTATTAATGCAAAACAAACGGTACTTATTTACACGTATTTCCAGATAAGTGATGCTTACATTATTGCTAAGTTTTGTAACCACAAATTTCATGAAAAAACAGCCTTTTTCTCTTGCCTAGATCATATGAATGATTACAGTAAAGGGTTGGTTGGGAAAAATGCCTTCCTTTTTGCTTTCATCCCATTAAAGCTCTATTTATTTATTTATTTATTTAGTTGTTTATTTTATTTCAATAGCATGGAATTCCAAGAGAATTCCAACAGAGGCCAGCATAATGTCTGTTCTCTTTCAGTAGAACTGGATTTGTTGATATTCTGTTGTTTGAATTTGATAGTCCCAATCCAGCTCAATATGGCTGTTAACATGGGTTTTATCTAACTAAAATCAGGCAGTGGTGAAAAACTTTTATTTGAAAAATATCCCATTACCCCCTTAATCCTAACCATATCTCTGAGCATTTTGAAGACAATGGGAGTTCAGAATACTTGTCCTAATACCTGTATTATCTCACCAAAAGTTAATGAGTTGTTAATTGAATGAAGAACATTGAAGGTCAAATTACTTCAGAAACACCACATTTATTAACTAACAGTTTTCAAATTCTAATTGTTCAGAAAAAGAGTCTCATCTGTAAACTGGGTAGCTGGAAAACCTTCAATGCATCTTTGTAATGGCTTTGTTGTTGTTTATTGAGAGGGACTAATTAACTTTGATTATTGCACTAATATTATGGCACTTTGACAGTCCCTCAGATTTATGACTCTGGGAAAATAAACAAATGAAATGCAGGTGCTGGAGCAGAAAGAATAAGTTATTACTGAACTTTAATTACTTGGAGTGTGTAACCAGGAGAGAATTAGTTGATGAATTACAAGATGCTTAAAATTTACATCAAATTGTAAGCAATCTTGAGGAAAACAAACACAAAAAC
Organism: Edolisoma coerulescens; assembly: GCA_013397115.1. NCBI lineage: Eukaryota > Metazoa > Chordata > Aves > Passeriformes > Campephagidae > Edolisoma > Edolisoma coerulescens. The sequence continues at coordinate 109,034 of VWZW01005955.1, forward strand.
CTGCCCCAAAATCAGTTACTGAAAACAAAGAGACAAAGATTAATTTGATTGATTTGCTTCTAATATTAAAATATTGATGTAAAATATTAATTTTTAGCTTATAGGTGTAACTACAGGAAGTTGTTAATTGAAAATTCTTTCCTAAAAATGAACGAGTTTAAAAAAATACCAACAACCTCTGCATAGGATTCAGATAAATTCTCAATATGCAGCTGCAACTGTTCTGCTAGAAAGAACCTCAAAGCATGCATGGAATTTTGTCTCCTCTGTTCCTAGGAAAAGCAAAATTATTGAAAGGAAATTGATTTGCTTTTCAATTTGGAATCAATTTAAAGGAAAATACAGCTGGTTAGGTTGCAGCCTTACAAAGCCTCATGTTGATGGTATTCAGGTAGTATTTTCAGCAGCAGTAGTGCTACCTACTTGTTTTATGTTTTCTTGTAAATCTTTGAGATTAAGTCTCTGAGCTGCACTATAAATACAATGTTCCTCCAGTAATTTGAGGGGTAGAAATTTGATAAATATGTTCCTACTCTTCGACTGAGTTCCCAAACCTCTTTTCATTTGCATGAAATATGCTCTTATAATGAAAAAACCCCAAACCATTGCCAAATTGAGTTCGAGTGTGTTTACTTGTCCTAAGTGTGGAGTTCTACTATTGTGTTGTAATATAACTGGTATTTCTATAAAAACATGTATATTACCAAAAGCAGAGTGTACCCTAGGCTGACTTTTCTGTGGGACAGTATCCTTTAGTACTCAAGGTTTGGATGTTGGACACAGAATATTTCCTTTTCCATTCTTCATTGATGCAAAAGAGTTCAGCATACTTTGCAAGAAGAGAAAATAATTAAAAGTGTGCAACAAAGCAACTTATTATTTCAGATTTTGGTACAATTATCTAATTGATGGCCTGTATTAACTGAAGTATATATGGAAAAAACTGTAATTCTTAAAACCCCGACCACCACTTCTGCCAAACCACAACAAAACAAACCAAACCCAAATCAAACCTAGTGTAGTGCAGCAGTTGAAAATAAAGTACACTCTACATAAAATAACAATACCAGGGAAAACCACCCAGCTCGTTCCCTTAGTGAGTCTGTTTGTGACATCCCTGCCTGGAAAGCCACAGGCTGAGTGTCTGCAGAAACACAGCTCTGCTCTGGGCCTGTTGTACTTTGAAACAAGTTGTTAGGCAAAAAATGCAGTTTCAATTTGCTTGTAGTGAAAGCTGAAAATCAAGTTTATAAAGACAAAATGGGACGGCTAAATGGCTTGGGAAAATCCAATTGTTTAGATTTAGAGAAAAAAAGCAGGAATAATGGGAGAAAATAAGATTTTTTTCAGATTAGCTGCCATTGTGTTTAAAAAGGAAATGCAAACTGATCTTAACTGGTTGATGTAGACAAATTTAGAGAACTTTGTAACAATTTATGCCTGAAGAGCTGTTTTATAGGGAGTTTGAGCCATTTGAGTAGGGATTACCCATATAAACTTGCTAATTACTTTGGTTAACTGGCATTTGTTTGCAACCTGCAGTATTCCAGTTATTTTCCTTCTAAACCACAGCAGAATTTTGCTAATATTGCAAATAAAGGGTAATTGCCGTGTGTAAAGCATTGTGACAAGTTTTAATGTGACTTGTCTGGTTGGTCTATCAAATATAATTTTTATGGAGGGGTATGGTTGATTGTATTGGTGCAATCTAATGTTTATACACATGCATATGTATAGACAGGGAAAGGAAGAGAAAGAATGTAAAGGCAGCAGATAAAAAGAGAGATCAGTATAGCTTTACATTTGGTATCTCGAAAATGAGCTTTGTTGCACGACGACGTTCAATATCAATTTAAAACTGTTTGATAATTTCTTGCTCGGAAAAGAGGAAATTAGAATTCTAGAGTTATGATTCATTTTAATCAGAAAGAAATTGTCAAACATAAATCTCTCCTTGAGTAGTGAAAAGGCCTGAAAGCAGCCAAGAAAAATATCAATACTTTGCAAAGGAGGAATGATTGTTCCAATTCGTAGCTTAATTGACTTTGAGGCTTAATGAAAAACACTACAGTGCTGTTTGTACACATAGTTGCTCTGACGAACATGGAAATCTATGCTCCAGGAAGAGAGGCTAGGTAATTTATTTTACATTATTATTGATATAATTTTCTAATTGAGTATGAGCAGAATGTTTGGATAAGACTGCGTAGCTCCAGATGTTAGTGGTATTCTCAAGAAAATACTTAAGAATATGAATGAATAAAGTATTTCATAAATCACAGCTTTTCTTGCCAAGAAGCTCTCATTTATTTATTCCTGTCAAATAGTCTTTGAAGTAGGTATTAAAAGATAAATTGTAAGTTTAATATTTCATAAAAAGTATAATGTTTCTTTGGTAATTATTCCTCAGTGTTAAACCTACAGCTACGTTAAAGATTAGATTAAACTGTAAAATGAACATTTGGGTTTGTTTTTTAAGTAGAGACTTGCAAGGTAGAGATGTGACAAGAGAAGAGAGAAAAGCCGTGAAGAAAACCAACCAAACGAACGTGGCTCCTTGCTGTATTCCTTTCCCCTGAAGTATTCTTCACCAAAGGAGTGATTTATATTCTTGCTGATTAAGTAACTGAATGAAATTAAAACCTGATAAGTGAGTCTTTGTATTCCAGTTGTGATCTTACAAAGTGCAGAAAGACAAGAAGCAAACTGGGCACATGTACCAGACCGTGGGCTACAGTTTTCATGTGGTCATTGTGTGTGTTTCCCCCTCGAGGAAGGGGCTCTGTTTTCCTGTGTAGTGTTTTGTCTCCACTGCTGTCCTTGGTTTAGAATTTTTTGTAAACCTCCTCATGGTTAGTGACAGGTTTTCATTTATGGGAAAAGCTGAAGACTGCCTAGAAGATGGAGATGTAATAAATACTGACTGAAGCCACAGTCTGTTAGTACAGAATCAAAGGGTTTCAGAGAGGTGCTAAATAAAAGCTCTTAAAAATAATCTTCAAAACAGGAAGTATTTCAGAATATCCTAAAAGTAAAGCACATGCATTTCTGTGAGAATATTACTTCCAATATTCTGTTATTATTTTGTAATAAAGAATTTTCTTGTTTCAAAGTAAGATATCCTAAACTATGTATTGCTGGCTCACATGCCATCACAGTGTAATATACAATTAGAAAAGCCTACAATACACGGACATATTTCATTTTCCAGTGCATGAGCAGTGCCCATGCTGAAGAATGAAGTTAAAAGTGGTTATCCAAACCTTGCTGTGGGGAAAAGGCCTTGAAAAGGCCTTGCTCTGCATCAAAGTATCTTGTATTAAATGAACTGGTAATGCAATAAAAAAAAAAATCTGCATCAACTTGTCTCACTTGCAGCTGTGGACACTCCAACTAAAGAATTATTGCCTCTGCTGACTATAAAGCTTTTTCTGATTCTTGAGGGTGTGATCCAGATTTTTCTGAAATGAAGGAATCTTTTAATTAACTAATTGCAATGCAATCAGACCTTATGTTACTCATGGAGAATTGACAGTATAAACATTAACCGGTCCTGGTGCTAGCAACAACTCATTGGGACCAGATTTTGGCCATAATGTTTAAGAATTCAGTGAGTTTCTGTGTGTAATCTGCTCAGTTGAGAAACCTTAAGAGAGTGATGTGCGTTGCAAAGCTATTTTCCAAATACAGATGCTTAAAAATCCCCCCACATGAACTTAAAAACATGGAACAGTATAATCAACATTTACATGGATGGATTGTTGATACCTTTTTTTTTTTTTTGCAGACCATAAACATATGGCATGAATTTGATTTCATTACAGATGCTGGGAAAAGGGAAAGGCAAATATTTATATTACATTCATGTTTTACAGTAAAAACACTGTTCAGTTTGTTTATACAGTTCCACTGTTACAGTTTTTATGGTTAGTAATGAAACCGCTGTAAAACAGAGTCTGAATTATATAGCAGATGTGTTAAGCCCCTAACTTTCAGGGCTGGGCATCCTGCTGAATACTGATATCAGTTACTTGGAGAGCTGATGTACTGGCTACAGCTGACCTGTTTCATCCTTACATTTTCATCTGCAGTTAGCTCTGCACTGGTACTGTATGGATACATACAACTGGTAGAGTTTTATTATTTATCCCGAGGAAGCGACCAGCCAGAGAGGGCAGCGTGCCCAGCAGCTCTCAGGGTGCACTGGCTGCTGCTGCTGCTGCAGGGACAGGGTTTATTTCCACTGGGGAGATGCTGCTTTTAGCAGCTTTCAACCCCCAGACCTGAGATAACCCTTAGACCTTGCCCAAATCCAGGAACAAACCCGAAATCTGTTTGCAGCCTAAGCCTGTCAGCACCCAGGTGTGTATGAATTCATAACACTGTACATGGTTGATAGCAGCTGAGCACTCCCACAGCCATGAGGCTGCAAGGTTTTTAACACAGTAAGACAATTAGCCATGATTTCCTCCAGTAAAGAAAAAAGTTGTCTTTTGAGTTGACTAAATTACTTCTACTCTCATAATTCTCTTCACCTTCCAATATCTGTTACACATGTATTAAAAAAAAAAATTCTAAAATGTAATTTTGAAAGAAGTCACAGTATTTTACTGTTCCTTAATTTTTTCCTCCAGTCAGCAGAATTTTATACATAGAAATGTTGAAGTGATCTTTTTGGTAATTTGTTTCTTTAGCACAGCCCTGCTGTTCTTAATCTGGAAATGTGAGTCACAAAATCCCTACCATGCCTAAAGCTTTATAATAATACTACTTAAATGCAGTTTGAGCTTTTTAACAAAAAAAAATTTAAGATCCCCCCCAGACAGTAACAGACCTCAGGATAACCCCTTTTAAAACTGCACTTCATGCTTGGTCTTCAATTAAAAGTCACTAGGAGACACTGTGTGCTCAACTGTATCACCAACCTGTCTGGGGATGTCTGTCTTTGTAAAAAAGTAGACTTTGTACATTGACTTGAGTGTAGCTTATAGGATGCAAAGTTTGGGTTTTCTCTGGTAATTTATATATTTAGTGTAACTTAGGTTTGGTCTTTTCCTGAACCTTTCTCTCTCAGAATGTGTTTTATGAAACTGTTTAATGTTGCTGACATTGAAAACTTATTTACTGTAGTCCAGATAGATGTGTTCTTACACAGAGTGAGTTCTGCTGTCACTGGATTTCTAGTTGTCAGTTCTGGGAGAGGAGGAATTAAAGTGTCTGGATGTATTTTTTTTTAAACCATCTTCACAATTAATCTGATTGTAACATAAGCTTGTAATATATTCCATTAATGAAGAAGACAAGCTTAGCTTATGGTAAATACAGTACTAAGTGTTTATAGTGCATTTCATATTTTACATGATTCCCTTTATAATTCTGCTTATCTTTTCATTCTAATTCCCTAAAGGATGTATAAAAGAACCCCTAAAGAGAGTAATTACTGCTCTATTCCTTAACCAAGGCTCCTTTTGCAAAAAGAAATCTGAGCAGCTTTTTAAAGAAGGCAGTTTTAAATAAAAATGCAAATAAGCTGCTTTGTAACCACATTAATTACCCACCTAGCCTCTTATTACCGTGTTTGTATTGTTTGCAAACACTATTTACAGTGGTGTGGAAATTACCATTCCTGGGCTGGAGGAGCTGCTGGTGGTGGGCTGTGCTTTGGAACCAATTAGAGTGAAGGCTGTGTGCAGCGGGGCTCGGGGGAGCAGGAATAGCCTTGCACTGTCAAACCGCGGCGTTCGCGGGGCTGCACAGGCCCTGCCTTGTAATTACAGCCCTGCTCCTCTTCTGCCTCTGCAACGAGTTCCATTCTCTGCATTTTAAAACCAAACAGGCAGCCTTGTGTCTCGCTAATGATTTAATGTGCGCTCTGATAATTTTTTTTTTTTTTTTTTTTTTTTTTT
>VWZW01005955.1:114949-282449 GCA_013397115.1 Edolisoma coerulescens
TTTTTTGGCGGAAGTCGTGGTGAAATCTGGTGGGTCGTTTTTGTCCCCAGATTTGTTGCTTTAATTTTATAAAAAGTAAACAAAAGCCTCATGCTTATGTTCAGGATCTCACACGTTTCCCTGTAATTAGTTTTTCATGTTAAACCCCCAACTTTATTAGTTTATTTCAGCATCAGAAGTGAACATAATGGAGTATCTGGTGGTATTGCAAGCAGTGTGTTAGTGGGTAATAATTGTAGCTCTTCCAACACTTTGAAAATACAGAATGCTTCATAACTAAACACAGTCTTACTTGTCAAATGCAGTGCACACTTGTTGCTAACCTGGTGTGTGTTGTGTTCTTGTCTTGGTTTTCTCTGTCATGATTGTGAAATGGGCCTTTACCCTAAAAATTGCCCAGAAATTGAAGCAAAATCAAAGAGGTGACTCAGCGTTCATGGTTTTGGACTTATAAATGTTTCCAGATCCTGAAGAATTTGATTTGATGGGTCATAGACTCTGCAATGTGAAGAATCAGTTCTTTAAGATTTGTTTTCTTAGGCTTGTAACCAGTCTGACAATATGGTAAATGAATCTTTTGAAGTACAGAAATATATTTTGGTTGAGCTCAGTGCAGGGGAAAAAAGGTAGAGAGATTATTTTCTTCCTACTTGTGGATCTGCAGTGCTGTGACAGTGTGATAATGTTTGAAGGATACTTGATGATAAACCCAAAAATCTTAAGGTCCTACTGTAACACTAAATACAGTAGAGCAGGAAAATAGTAACTCCAGGATGGTGTAGTACAACTGCAGAATTGTTATGCATTAAAAAGAAGGGAAAAAAGAATAAAAAGTGATTGCTGGATCGCTTGCAGTTTTAACAGTGTCGAGGGACTAATGTGAGGGCATCAAAAGAAGCACTGACTTGTTTCATGATCCACAATAGCTTATAAAACTGAAGATAATTATCAGGCTTATATGGCTACAGAGCAGCATAAGTGACATAAAACAAGCATAGCTGGAGTTCGACAGAAATGCAGGAGATGTATTGAAAACAGACTTGCTGAGTAGAGTCCTTAAAAAGTACTATTAATTTATGTGCTTGTCAATTATATCTGTAAATCTTTTTATTACTATAAAGCAAAAGCATCATACTTTTTGTTTAATTTACTGTCCTTTCTAATTTCTTCTCACCTTTTATTTCCCTTTTATCTTGATAATGACCTTTGGAGGTGGTGTGCTAAACTTGTTCTTTCCTGTATTTCATTTGAGGTCACTGAGATAGAGCACTGACTTCAACAAGTAACTTTGCTTATCAAATAAAAATATGGAATTAATGCAGCAAAATGAGTATTTGGCGTTTTTATTACTTTGTTTTTACTGGTGCCAGGCGAAATAAGCTTTGAACCAACTTTCCAGTCCATGGGCAGAACTGAAGAGACTTCAGGCTCTTAGACATCAGAGAACCCTTGAGAGTAGGTGCGAAAAAAAGTACAAGATCCAGTTCAGGGAAAATTTCAGTCTGCACTTGAATTCTGCTTTGGGTGTTGAGAGTTCCCACAGAGTTGTTATTCTGCTGTGTAGAAGAAGGACCTGCACAATGCCTGCAGCTGCAAAACAGGACATCACGAGATCTGAAGTGGTGGTGACCCTCTCTGTGACATTTATGCCTTGTGTGGTCAGGGAGCTTTAATATTTTCCTCAGTTATGCCAGCTTATAAGTTTGAGGAACTGCTCATTTTTATAGTCATGTTTAACATGTTATGGTTACAAACAAAGACATGAATGTATGTACTCATTTCTAATTAATTTGTGTAATTATGTTTTATAATCTAGGTGTTTGCAAAGCAGAACATAGTACACCCCATTTACTGTCTGCTGTAGCTAATAAAAAATAATAGAATGAAATAAATCTTGAAACTAACTTTAATTGTAAGTATAGATTAGTTGTAAATTGTATCTTTGTTATGTTTATTTTTAATTCTGCAGTGTTGCAGGTTTGTAGAGCATCCCAATTAGTGTAGTTATTCGCAGTAATGATGAGTTAATTGCTGTAAATGCTGAATGTTATTTCTGTGACAATTTAAATACAGTACTGAGATACTTTTTTAAAATGTAGGACTAGAAATGAAGGGAAAAAGGAAATGGTGGCAGTAATGAGCCTGGTTAGTTTGATAAAGATTTTTTTCAGCATTCAAAGTGATAATCTAGATTAAAAATATATGAAGAAAGAAATATAACAATTAAGAGTAAAATCTTGGCATCTCAGCTAATATCATTATAAATACGGATACAAATAAGGTCAACCTGTGTATTTCACTATGCACTTAACTATTAATTAAGATAATTTGATTGAGTTCATCTGAAACTGATTTCTGTTCTTGCAATGCTGTTTATTTTCTCTCCCCAAAGCCTCTTTGGCTTCACAGCTCATCTCGTGCAGGCTGGTAGCCCTCCGTGTCAGTCGTGCTTCTCTGCTATCTAAGGCAGTAAGTGTTGTCAGGTTTGTTTTTTTGAATATGTTTAAAGAGTAGAAAATGCCTCTAGCTTAAAAGAGGAGTGTTTTCCCTTCTGATGAACAGTAGTAAATCCTCCCACTTGGAAAGCTGTGTAGTACACCTGTGAGAAATGACCTCATGTTTCCATGCTGTAAGAGATATTAATAGCTTCCTTCAGCAGTGTCCCACTTAGAGGAACTTTGAAATGAAAGATTTCATTCTGTCCTGGTTAAATTAACCTTGCATTTTCCTCTGAAATGGCATGACTACCTAGAGAAAATTTGAAGTATACTCTGTACGTTCACACTGCAGGGGGGAAAATGGTATCCAGGGTAGTATTTATGCATTAAGTATTTACTTTTTAGTTCAGGATTGGTTGTCTCTCAGTTGAGTGCAGATTCGGTAATGGAAGTTGGTGCCATGTACTTCTCTGTTTGATGACCTTCTTAAATAATCAGAGAAATATTAAAATTCCTTAAGACAGTTGTTGTGACATAAGTGATAAGTTGGATTTTTACACGCAAAAGACTTTATAAAGCATCAGCAGAATTCTGTGCCTATAATTTTGTAAGAATGGTGCAGTAAGGGAAAAGCTCTTCCACTCCTTCGGGGGAGTTTTTGGAGCCTTCCCCCACACAAGGAATTCACTGAGGAATAAGGCTGAGAACAACAATGCACAAACCTGAAAGTCACAGACACTCAGGTTCATCTGTTTGGTCCTGTTATGATAGAAATCATTACAAGTTTGATAGATTTATTTATAAAGACTTGCTTCGATATTTAAAGTACATCTATTCCTACATTCCTCATTTCAAGCTCGGCTGTGGATCAAGATGAAAGAAAAATTAAATTGTATATTGAAGAGCTGTTAATTGAACTGCACTGCATTTAGCAAGGGAGCATCAGCTTCAGGCAGTCAATACTACAGAGAATTTTTAATGTACTGTATCACTAGATTGTCAGTTTGTATTGGAGAATGCAAACAGACTGCTTCGACTGATGATAAAGCCCTGGAAACTTTTAAGTTGTTGAGGGGAGAAAATGTTATTTCGCTTTGATATATTCTGACAAAGTTGTTGATGGAAGCAGGAACAACATTTTTTTAGGTGAATATTATTTGAATATCAAATTCTGATTGCTGGGTATTCATTCTTTTAGTGGGTAAAGACTGTGTGCTGATTTTCCTTTATGGGAGAAAACCAAGTTCCACAGAACTCTTGGACTCGCACAAATGGTACTTTACAATTTGAGCAGCTCTGAAAGTCTCATTCAAAAATATTAGTTCTCTCCAGATATAATTCTAAAAAATAGCATATCAAAAAGCTTTAGAAATGCTTTAGAAAAATGTTATCTCTTTTTCCTAAGGCAGTGTTAATTTCTTTTGTAGTTAATCTTTTGCGCTGGAATTTAGTACATTTATAGTTAAAGATTCTTTTTAACAGCTAAATTATTTAAGCACGTCTTCTGGGGTAACATGGTCTGTTTGGTGTTAAGTATGAAATACTTTTTATTTCATTTTCTTCACTGATAAAAAGGAAATAACTAGAGGCATTTGTAGAACCAGAACAGATTTAGGACTGTGGTGTTAGATTAAAGATGTACTATTCTAAGACATAGCTTGTTACAGTTGTCATACTTTGGGATAAAATTCTTCCTTTTGGTGTTCCTTACAGGGCTTTAAGTTCACCTTCAGAAAAAACAAAGCAAGTCTGAAACTTGTTAATAATTTTTAGGTGTCAGTCTGTGGTCTTTTCCATAAATGTGGTATGTCTCAAGTAAGTGGTAAAGCTTAAAAATGCCATTCATTGCTGGTGCATTGTCTTCTCTTGGAGCAGAAAGGTCTTTCATAGAGGTTGGGTTTAGTTTAGTTCATCTTGGTGCCTCTATGGCATCTGAGGAGACTGGGAGTGGCTTTTTTATTCAACACTCAAATATTATGTAGTAGAAGAGAGTTTCCATTTGGATAAAGGAAGAGTCTTCATTAGTGTGAAAACATGAATGGCTTCAAAAGACCTCATTTCCCCATGGTACTGAACTCTCACCAAACTGGTGAAAATCTTGTGGCTCCAAAACCAGAATAGAAGAGCAAAATCCACTCTTTGTGAGTACCTGACTTTGCTTCATTGATCTGGGGCTCTACAGCCAAACTTTCTGCAGAGCTGGCAGCTGTTTGGGGAGGTCAGAGGTATTTAAACAGATTTCATTCTGTAGCTGCTCTCCCTGGTAGGCTGATGTTGCTGAAGTCAGAATGGACATTGCTTACATGCTGTCAACTTACTGTTGCATTTTCCAAATTTTTCTAGTGGTTTCCCACTTAGTAAAGTCTTGGAATATTTCTTACCGTGTGAAAAATTGCAAGAAGGGAGATACTGCATGTTCTGAACACCCTGTTATTTTGCCTTAGATATCAAAAAGTTAGGGTCCAGATCAAAGGTGTGTATTTGATTTAAAGAGTATCCTGTAAATATTTGAACTTAGCCTGGTGTGCTACTAACTATATTTTTTAGAAAGATTACAATTACTGAAATACTACACTTAAAAGCTGTATAAAACCTCCCTAATTCATATTAGAAGGTGTTATTTTAATAGCTAAAATGATTGTATGCAATTCCAGTTAAAATCATTATGTTGTATGAATATTACTTTGAATATTTGCTTGAGACAGTAATGTATAGCAACATATTCAGTGACTTTGCTACACTTATCTGAGACAGTGTTTGACAATGTGAATACACATGATAATATTCAGGAACCCTTTACTTGACAGCTTGACAATCAGAGTAATTAAGAGAATTGTCCAAAGCTCTGCTAAATGCCATAAATCAGAGGTCAGCTTGAAATCATGCAGAAATAAAATAAAATTCTTCAATTTTATTTTTATGTGGGTAAATCCTGTATTGTCTGTGTAATGGGTAGTTGTCTGATATGAGGGCCTGATTCTGAGAGCCACTGTAACAGATTTAGTGTAGGATACGTGGATAAATCCATTAATGTAGTTGGAAATCTACAAAAAAACTGCAATTGAGATGACCAGCAACACAAGGTCTCCACAATGTGTTCTGTTTTACTGTTGGAAGAATGGAAACTTTATTTCTGTGGAGGAAAGTTAGGTTGCGTGGCTTCCCTGTGACTCTAAGGTAGTTAAAGTTTAAATGTTAATAGGCTTCAAGAAGATGTGCATGCATGTTTTCTTTTTTTTTTGTTTTATTAGACTACCAGTTAATTTGTGCAAACTCCTCATCTCCAGGCAATCTGATTAAAAAAATGGTATGTTTCCTGTTTCTTTATGCACTGTGTAGCTGCATGAGGCAATATCTTTAAAATGTAAAAAAGCCTACAAAATGCACAGTCTGATAACAACAACAAATCTAATCTAAAGTGACAACTGGGAGACTTTCCCAGACGTTTTTCTCTTTAATGTAACATGACTTTAAATTGATGCAGCCCCACAGTGATTGAAAAACTCTCAGAGCTTGTCTCCCATGATTACATTTCTGATCTGTACAACTTAATTTTTTAACTCGGTGAATCTCGCTTTTGCGAATGAGCAGTTTGTCTCTGTTTTGAGAGGGCGAGTCTCATGGAGGCAGAAGCAATGGAACAGTAATGCTGTGAAAAGTCATATTCCTGATAGTGATCCTGGCCAGCAGCATGGACTAGTTCTTTCTCTGAACCATGCAGAAGTCAGCTGGGGGGTAAGGCACTGTACTGAGTGCAGAATTAAGAGTAGCCAAACTTCGGGTAACTTCCCACCTCTCAAAATACCTTTGTTAAAGCATTTTAAATCTGCTTAAGGTTCTTTATATCTTAAAATTTGGTTCTTTTTTTTTTTTTTCCTTTTGAGTTTTATTGCAGTGGGATATCGGTTGTGCACTACCTTAAGCAAACAGACAAGCATAAAAACCCTGGTAGGGTTCCCAAGAGGCTTTATTGTGAAACAAGTCACTTCAAATTTAATAATGAACTGCAACAGTGTATTTTGTTGAGAGAAGATATGAAGGATAAAATTAAAATATTTTTAATCATTATTCCAATATCAGTTGTATTGACATTTGGGTTTCTTGTTATAATTTAGGTAATTGATTGTAAAACTTTAAGAGATCCGCTTACCAAATGTGAAGGGAGCATGGCTCCTTTGCTCAAGGATGCTTTCTTACATTCTCCTGTCCCTCCTTACTCCAAGTCTCAGCCTCTGGGCCAGTGGGGCAGCACAGCCAAGGCAAACACTGGGGCCGTATCTCCCCAAAGGGGATGGGAATGAGGCATCTGCAGTTGGGAATGTGGGCAAGGAATAGTGTCTGTAGCTGAAAGGAGGGGAGGAAGGTGGAGGAGGCAGCACATGGGAAAAGGACAGATTAGAAGGTCAAAACACTTACTTGATACGGGCCCCAGTTTTTGTTTTGAATGTAGCTGGAAAACAAAGAATTGGTTTCATAGATTGTTGAAAATTGCTTTATTTTTGATAACCCTCATTTTATCCCAGCTTTCTCTTGATATATTTCTGGTACAGTAGTACATAAATTCTCATTTACCTTTAAAAATGCATAAAGATTGAAGAATGATATATGTATAGCAATACTTTATAATACATATAACTGCTCCTGGGCCTGCTTTCTAGATCTGTGTGCAGGAAAAATGGTCATGTATAAGAAGAAATGTCCTGTGGTCAGTTTTGTAGTACAAATTCTAAAAATCTGTTATTTATTTCTTTATTGCTTCTCTCAGAAACAGAAAATGATGCCCATGGGTAGATGCAGTGGTTGGTTGATATCAGTTGGAAATAAAAAGAAATAAAAGCCTTTGAAATGCAGTAGCTGTGTTTTATATCAGTGATGCATCAAACTGTGTTGTACTTATGAGATTGTGCCTGACTTATGCCAGGGTAGAGCAACTGGGGTTTCAGAATACTGTGGATTTAATCCATAAAACAGTGGACAATATGCAGGATGGGCAACAGGCTCAACAGATAAACTTTCTGTAGGAGAATGCAGTGAGGTGAATGTTGTAGTCCTTAGGAACATTTCAGCTGCCTTGATTAAACCTCTGGAGGTGCTGGGGAAAAAAGCGGAGTAACAATTCTATTAGAATATCAGATTTTTGGGACAGTGCAATGAAATGTAAACCAGGTGAAAATCTAAGATATCAATTTAAGATATCTAATGTTATCTTTTCCATAAGGTTTAGTAACCAAGCATTTTATTTGACATGTTCGTTGCTTGAACAAAAAATGTACTGTTTTGTGATCTATGTCTTAGGGTGTATCTTCTGATGATTTCAATCTTGATTTCAAATCCTTCCTCTAGTTTGGTTTGCAAATGAGAGCAGGTTGTTTCTGCTTTAAAAGGATGAGTTTCATTGATGCAAAAACAGTGAAACTGTAATACTGTGAAAAGTAATATTCCTGACAGTGATCCTGGTCAGCAACCAGGATCCATCCAGGACCCATAATCTACTCATAAGAGTATTATTTCATAGTACATCTAAACTTAATAGAGCCATCAGGACAGTGGTTATCCTGGTAAAATGGTCAAGTCATTGGCCAAAATAAACATGAATCTGGAGACTTCCTGACAGGCATCCACAAACACCTGGAGATCATAGCTGTGCAAACATACCAGAATGCACAGTGGTCAAACTACTTCATCTGTTTAGTTGTATAAATCTGGTGCCTGTAAGTCTTAAGATTTGTTACCAAAAAATTCAAGTTCTGTGTGTAAGAAAGTAGCGAAAACTTTGCCATATGCAGAAGGATTTTTTGGGTTCATTACTTCTTTTTTTCTTAAGATAAAGTCAACATGTTCCATTGTAATTAATTTGTTTGAGGAATTAAACAATTCAGTATTTAATGGGCTTTTTTTGCTCTGTGACTTCTGGTTTATTTAAGCATAACCTCTTCTCTTCATGATGCCAGTTTGTTTAAGGTCTATTCTGGTATGGAAAAAGCTGGGGAATCAACATTGCATTTCAAGTAGTTCAGCCGTGTCTTTGGTGTCTGATTCAAATTGTGTCCAGTTCAGTTCTTCAGTCACTGGATTGGACTCATGAAGTCCCATGTGGAGTTAGAATGGGATTTCTTTTTCTTCCAGTGCTGAACAACACTGGAATTACTTGCAGTTTTTCTTTCATTCTCTTTCCATGCCAACTTCTAGAGGAGGGATATGATCAGGGAATATGAATAATTGTGATTTCTACCTTTACACCTATCGCTAAGTCCCCCACACCGTCTTAGCAGAGCTGTTTTTGGTGGTGAGTTGGTGCAGATTCTTGCACACAGACTTTCTCCATCCTGGCTCTCATCCTGTATCAGCAGCCTGTGGGGTTTGCATTTTGAGACCTCACCTAACCCATCTTTGCCAAGGTGACTGTGGGTTTATCTGGATTCGCCCTTCCGGATATTTTTAATTAGATATAAAGGAATGAATACATTACTTTAAATTATTTTGATGAAAGAATTCTTGCACTGTCATTAACAATGAGTTAAATGAGCTAAAACTTCCCTCTAGTTCCCTATCTTTTGATGAGGAAACAAAGCAGTTCTTTGCATGATTAAGATTTGTGGTATCAGGCCTGAAATGAGAAGCCATAATATATGCTTTATAATTTGTGTAGGTTTTTTTAACTCCTACATGACCACTCTTCTTTTTGTGCCTATTTTTACAGCTGGTTTTGTTATGTTTTTCCTTTGATTTGAGAAGCTGACATCATAAGTTTATATCTGTGTTTTTATTTTTCCTTTATTGCTAAGGAGGTTATTTGATTCCTTAGGCACCTCAAAGGGAGTTGACATGGAGAGTTCCTGAGGCTGTTTAGAAACTTCAGATCTGGTTGGTTTTAGACCCATGAGACTGAATATGAATTTTTGATAGTTAGTGATGATTAAGACTTAGCAAGGTGTGTGAAAACATGTGGAAAACCTCAGGGCAACAAGATAATCCCTTCAGTCATTTGAAGTGTGCCAGGAGTTCAGAAAGCTGATTTCCAGTAGCAGATTTACAGTATTTTACTGACATTACCATCCAGCAGCAGTTTGAACAACAAATACAGAGAGCAGTTTGAGAACCAATACAGGTTATTTGCTCTTGGAGAAAGATGATTATTCCGGTGAAAAAAGAAAGGGATTAAATTTTGTTGTTGATAGAGCTCTTGGCTGAATCTCGGAATATATTATTCTGTAACAGCGTGGTTTGAGTTCTTGACCTCTTCAGTATTTCTAATTGTTTCTGCTATAGTACCTCCTCACAGAGTTTAGGCAAAAGAGCTCTCCATGCCAAGTGTCAGCTGCCAAAAAAAATTATCAGATGGTCTTTAATATCTTGAGACATTTTATAAGAAAGGTGTAATCATTTGCCTTATGGATTTTGATTTGTCTCCATTCTAACCTCAGCTTTGCAACCATGAAAAATCATTAAATATTGCAAGATTCAGAGTTTTCTCAGAAAAGTTGCAGATGCATTTTACATCCATCATTTCTGTGAGTGGAAATTGATTCCCGTATCTTGGAGCGCTGGACTCATCGTGCCTCGTTTTGAATGGCTGTTTTGGAGCACGTAGAGCAGAACAACTGAGGTGGAATATTTGGGATCAGTGGGTTGTTGACATGGGATATTTTCCTGTTGGCTTTAATTCAGTCTTGAGGACAATAAAAGGCAGCATAATTGGCTTGAACTGCGGGTCTGAAGATGGCAGGTTATTTAAAATATTGGGTAACGCAAACTGGAACACTAGTACCTTAAGAGTAGCAAAGGTGCATATTCTGCTAAATAAACTTCAGTAATTACTTTAGGGGGTTTTCCTCTGCAACATTGTAATTTCTCTAGTTTATATTCTTCACAGACTGCTGACCACAATGACAGTTTTGCTGTTCTTGTATAAAATAACTCACACGTGTGTGCACCTGGTCTTCATTACTGTTACATTGCATATATGGTAATGGCAGAATGGGAAATTTTCTTTTCTGATTTCTGCTGATGACGCCTTGTTTCAGGCACAGCACTTTACAAATACATTGTTCATTAAGTGTCAGCATCCATTAAGCAGCACTAACAGGCAAAAGGACTGTACAAAACATTCTCATCATTTTCATAGCAAGAAAGTATTTACTATAAAAGACTAAAAAAACCCCAACAACCCCGCCTTAACTTTTTTGAACTGTCAACAATGTGAACATTCGTGTTTTGCCTTATCAAGGCAAATATATTTGCAATAATAATACATAAATATGCAAAAAACCCTTTGAAAAACAGTATCCACCTGTATAAGCTACTGACTAAACAGAGCAGGAACACTGAAAACCCCAATTCTAAAAAGTTAATCTTGAAAGTATCATTGCAGGTGTGGTGATTGAAATCTATTTTTGGCTGAACTCAGTTGCATCTTTTAGTATGCTATGGCTAATTTGACCCGCTGCGTTTTAGAAAATCTTTATTCTCACTGCTTCTGGGTTTCTTGCAGACATTTTCGCCAGAAACGTGGGATTCTGAGAAGTTACTTCCAAACCTACAAGTCACACATCTGACTGCCAAACAAAAGTGGAGTGGGGACTTGCCTGGCTGGGCAAAGGCAGGGAAATGTTGTCTCTAGAGGGATGCTCATAATGTCTGGATCCATAGGGGATCTCTGTCCAGCACCTTCTCTCCCAGAGATGAGACGTGCCCGCAGCACCAGGAGCTGGCAGGGTTTGGGCTGCAGCTTTTAACCAGTGGTGGGTTTGCTCTCTGTTCCATGGGGAGGAGATGAGTTGTGCTCGAGCCAGGATTTCTGTGTCACCACGAGATGTCACCCTTTTGTCAGAAAAAAGTCTATCCAATGGCATGAATATCTGGCAAATAAATTATGTAGCCCTAAAAGGTGAAAATGCAGGAATTTAAGGAAGAATATTCTTTAATGTTGTCAGTTGGATCATGTGTATTTAAGTAGGCACAATGTACAAGCATTAACACCACTATTTCCAGGTTTGTTAGTGTTCTAGTTTTTCAAGCTGGAGGGACTGTAACAGGATTTAATTCATTTAAAAGTCAGGAAATATTTGGGCTTGCAACATGGCAGCTGAGATGGATCAGTCTTTGTTGTGATCTTGTTTACAAAATTAGAAGATGCTTAAATATCTGTGTCATGTAGCCCTGTGGAGTGTGGAAGTCCCCAATGTCCGTCAGTCACGCTCCCCACGGACGTGGAGCAATAGTGACATCCTGTGGGAAAGGTTTAAAAGGGAGACAAACAAAAGCCTGCTCCTGGGGTCATCCTGGATTCTGTTTGGATTTGTCTTTTTATATTTTGAAGCCAGCATCTCAAAAGTAAATTAATATCCATTGTGAACTGTGATTAGAACATCACAGCTTTCTGTGCTTTCATTTACACTGTTTTGGGGTACTGAATTATTGATTTACATTACAGGAGTGCTCATGTTTTACTTTGATCAGAACCCAAAAATTCAGAGCTTTTTAATAAAATTTTATGATTATGTGGTTTCCTAATGTGCTAGGACACGTTACATGTGTATTTTCCTCTAAGATTAAAGATATCACATAGGTTTTAGTATCTCTTTAAATGGGGTCCAAGTAATCAATTTAAATTTAAAACTATTGTTTAAATTAAAAGCCATGAGAAAAATATTTCTTATTTTTTGGCCAAAAAATTGTATATTAAATTTAATAGAAATGTGATCTCTGAACCTTAAAACCTGGTTCTGATAGCAGAAGTAGAGACAGACATTCCCATATTTCTAGCTAGATATAAAATTATATACTTGTACAACAAGATTGCAACAGAAATTAAAGGAATTAGAATAACTTTATTGGAATGATGAGACTTTGGCTGCAGAGTAATCCAGGTGCTTCTAATTTCATCCCTTCATTAGCCTTTATTTTTTAAGCATGGATTTAAAAACCTCTTTAAAAAGAGAAGTATTTCCACCTTGTATTGTAATTCACTGCATGTCTTACAAGAGGAAATATAAAACTAATATTTCTGTACATTTTTTCCTGGTTTTAAAAATAGAGATGGATAAAATTGCAGCACTATCCCCACGTGAAAGGATTGTTTGCACATCTGTCTAAGGTTAGTGCCTCCTGTGTGGTTATCAGCATCCTTCATTGTGCGTGCTGAAAAAGGGCCAGATGATGAGTGGCGCCTTGCAAGATTAACTTTGTATTGGTAGTCATTAAACAGTGGGAATTTCTACAAACTGGCAGTTTGGGGTACTGAAAAAAAGAGAAAAAAAATTGAGAAGGAGTATTATGATGGTTGCACATACAGCATCTAGAATAGACTGGGGCTCCTGGCAACAAGTGTGGTGGAACAGTTGGTGAACAGATGTACAATAAATAACTGTCAGGAGGTAAACTGACACCTCTGATATCCAAAATTGTACTAATCCAGGATTAACAAAACACTTGAAGTAGAGGTATCACTCTGTTTTAAAGCAAGTCCAGTCACTCCTGAAGGAAAGCAGCCTTTGTGTTTTAACTGAGGGATGTGTGAAGCCCCAGCAGTGGCCGAGTCCTTCCTAACACTTTGCAGTGACACCAACAAAGCTAATTTACAACAAATCTGCTAAATGTGGCTTTAGCCATTTTTCTGGGGCGGCTTAAACATGTCATTAACTTCAAAGAGGTGAGGGGAGGATTCTTTGCACATGCATGTGAAGGACTATAAAAGTGATTGGCAAGCTGAAATTAAATTTTGAATATTTTTGTGTAATCACCGTTAATTTGGTTTTGCAAACCCATTCCTGGCAGATATCTGTGGGAACCAGATGGCTAAGTTGTGTTGACTGGAAGCAGATTTTCAGATGCTTTTTACAGAAGCTCTCTATAATTGATTTGCTGGCAGATTAAGAGTTACTCATGAGATGTGTTTTGTTTTGCTCCTCTGTTTAAAAAAGTATACCGTGTTATGCAGCTGCACTTAAATTTTTGACTCAGAAAATAACATCAGTTGTGGTGAGGATCTGTTTGGGAGTGTAGAAATATTCAAGAAAGATTTAAAGATTGAGAATGAGTAGCCTAATGAGTCAAGTCCTAAAGCTTCTGCTCAGATTTATGAAACATTCTTATTGAATTTTCTGTTCCAGCTGATAGAATTTCATTCTCTGAAGACTTAAACTATTTAACTGAATAAATGTGATCATTTTCATTATACAACTCTGATCTTGTGCCTTTTGTTGTTGTTCTGGATTGTTTTATCAGAATACTCTTTCTTTCATGTATAAAACCAGTTCAAGATAACCTTATCATTCAGAGTTGTGTTTGATCACTTCTGCAGAAGGAAATAGCAAAGCTGAAACTTTCTGTGCTTTGGGACTGCTGAAGTTTACATGGATTCAGGAGGAATTGGTCAGATGGAAATGTAATAAAAAAATGGTTAAACAACAAGTACTATCTCTGACTCTGGATGTCCTAAGCTTGAAACTTGTTTGAGAGTAGGACAGTATCCCAAGGCAGTGTCATATTTTTGTATTCTTCCTTAGGCATTAGAGAGTGAGAGCTCTGCTTCTGTGAATATATGGGCATAGTCTTTAATTATATATGATACATTTATTTTTGCCCCGGGATCTCTGTCACAGCTTGTGCAGGCAGGATTTAAAAATTCAAGGGACATCATGGCAGTGTGTGTTGTGGTAGGAAAGATGTTAGTAGGATGGGTGACTGTGAGGTCTAGGGAGGGCTTGTCTTACTCCCTCTTGAGCATTTAAATTGGTCTTTACTGCAGCCAAATTTCTTCTTCTCCTATGACATCAATCTGCAAATACAGTATTAAAAGAATTGGTTTTCTTTTGGAGGATCACAGAATGTTTTGAATTTGTTTCTGATCCAAAGCTTTAATTTAATTTAAATTTTAATCACGTTCAAAAGAAAAACCTTAGAAGAAAATGTTTGTTTAAAGCAAATTTAATTTTTGTTTTCTTTTGTGGTTCTTTTCCTCCTTAGATGATTGTGGGATTCTGTGCGCCAGGAAATATTCTTCCTGTCTTGTCGGAAACCTGTCAAAACTTCATAATAATATACTAAGTACTTGAAATAATATTAGTGTTTAGCAGAAAATGGGTCTGCCTATCTGTATAGTGCAGTAATGGATGTGCAGAGCTACAGCAAGTACAGGGGCTGTGGAGAAGAAAGTAATTTTAAGAAAGAAAACATAACAAAGCCAAAAAAGCTTCTCATCCAGTGAATGCTAATGAGATGGCTGCTTTTTGTGGTGAAAGGCATTAGTGTCTACTGGAGTTAGAATGGGGGCCCAATAATTGCTCTGACTTCAGTGATGAAAATCTCATAGCTCCTTGTGGCTGCATAGATGGGAGATGGCTGGGACCCAGTTCTTTGCAAACCTCCTGGTTGAGTTTCAAAGGTAGTCAGAGTTTCAGGATATTTAGCTTGTATCTGTAGAGTACTTTGTGCCTTATTGTAGTTGACATTATTCATTTAGAGGTTAACTTCAGTTTTATTGGATTGTTTGTTATGAAAGATGATCCTAGATTTCAAAACTTCATAAAATATGATTTTGTATACTGTTCCCAGCAGCCATTTAAATTAAAAGCTGACGAGGTCTTGGAGACCTAGGTTAAACATTTTTGCATTATTTTTAACTTAATTGGAAGTTGATATACTGTGTTTTTGACCTGGTTGCTGCAGAATGCTACATTCTTTGGCAAATATTAACCACTGTGTGTGGTCTAAATAGATATTCAGCTAAAATGGACCAAGCCTTGCTCTGGTTAAAGATATCTCTTTCCACACATTTCCTAAGCTATAATGAACATTTTTGTTAGTGTCTTCTCAAAACACCACAAAGCTCCAGTAAAAATAGAGCACAAATCCATTTGTACACAAAGCATTTAGCATGAAACCTTCATTTTAATTCTGTTCTTTATTGTAGTGAGCACTACCTTGTTCATTTTCAAAGCAAAAGATTCAAAATTTTAAAGTAATTTACTTCATCATGTTTGAGGTACTGTTTATGGCAACCTTTCTTTTTCTCTAGGATCAGTAAAATCATACAGTCTTTACAAATATATTATCTTTATCATATAAAATTTCTCTGTAAAACATGCTGGATTTTTTTTTCCAGAAATCACACTTTAATCTCTAAAGTAATTGGCTGGATCAGAAATTGCAGAACATGCTGAGCACCAAGGTTAATGGTTCTAATGTAGATAATTCTTTAAGTGAATACCTTTGCAAAGGTTTGACTCAGGGGAGAATATTTTATTGATACTACCCATTTGAACTAGGGGAATGTGGGCAGTTGCAATATTAGTAAGAATTCTACATAGTACTATTTATGACTTTTTAGAGAGGATGGGTTTTGGTTTTAAATGTACAAAGGCTCTTGATGTTGCTTATATTTTCTATGGGAGTGCAGACAAATTGTTATTTGGTGTCTTGTGTGTCATCATCTCCAAGAAAATGGGTTTCAGAAACCTTAATTTCATAATTTGTTTCAAAGTTGTAGCTGTAGATCAAGTTTAAAAAACATAATGCTTGTTCACAATGTACTTTAAAAATTTTTTATTATCTCCCAATGCCTTTTTTTTTTTTTTTTTTTTTTTTTTTGTGGTTTAGGTATCTCACCCCCCAACCCCCTTTTAACTCAGCATCTCTTTTGCCTGAACAGTAAAGGCACACTACAGATAACAGCAAAACATAAGATACCTGACAATATATGTTACATTGCAGATTAAAATCTGGCCTCCAAGGAAAAATGACCTTGTCCTTGCACTGCAGGAAGTTCCTCCACTCCTTGGAGACAGAATTCACTCCACTGGTGGCTGGCGGGTTTGGCTCCTGTCTCCATCGGATCCGTCTCCCCGTGGTGTTTCTGCTGTCTGGCTCCCTCCTCACACAGCTCACTCACCTTTATCTCCTGTAGGTTTTTGTGGTAATCTGACTAATATTCTGTATTTGCTCTTTCCCTTGTCCTCCCTGTCTGGCACGCTGAGTGCTGCTGGAGTGTGAGCCTAAAGTAGGCAATGGTAAATGAGAAGAGGAACAAGGAGATTTTCATGCTGAAATACCTTCAGGCTCAGACGATGGAATCCACAGTAGAATTTGAGTTCTTTGGTGGTCATTGGAAGGGCTGAAGAAAGAAATCCTCCCTGTGAGGGTGGTGAGGCCCTGGCACGGGTTCCCCAGAGAAGCTGTGGCTGCCCCATCCCTGGAAGTGTCCAAGGCCGGGTTGGATGGGGCTTGGAGCAACCTGGGATAGTGGGAGGTGTCCCTGCCCCTGCCAGGGGGTGGACCTGGATGAGCTTTAAGGTCCCTTCCAACACAAACCATCCTATGTTTCTATGATTGGTTATTTGGCAGCTTTGGAAATCAGGAATGGAAATACTTTCAATTTTTCCATGTATAAAGAAAACCTGCATGTGCTATTTGAAGATATATTTTTCTTTCTGTTGATTCTCTGTCCTTTCCTTAAGAGCAGAAGAAAGTTTGACATCTGCCCATCCCTTTCTCTCACGATCAGATTGGGTTTGGCTTCTGTTGTTTACCTTATTTCCAGAATTATAAATAGGATTTAAGGTTTTTAGCCTAACCTCAAATGTTTACAGGGAGCAGTGACTTCTCTGGTGCTTGCTGTCACTGAGATAATGTATTGCAAGCTGTCCTGGGAGAAAGGACACCTGTCAATATTAGCAATTATTTTTTGCATCTTCTTTTGTTCATGCTAACAAGACAATGGTTGCAATTTAATATTATTTTCTTATCAGAAAATTCTGTTTGACTGCTTACAAACTTTTTTTTTCAACCACTCCTTCAGCTGCATCAAATATTCTTATTATCTTCCACTACTGAAATTTGAAGTTGAGATGTGCATTAATCATTCTTTTAGCAGACTGTTATGTAATGTTCTTGTCTGAAAATTAATGTGCAGGATTTGGGAGACTTTCTTTTAATAATATGTAAATATGTCAAATTGAACCTGTCTGTTGAGTTTTCTTGGAATGGGAGTATTTCTAGTAGCAGAATCAGAGAAGAAATCCAAACTCATTAAATATGAGGCGGTACTTTATGGAGTGGCTCTTTTGTGATGCTGAAATCAATGGGAGCTTGGCAGTGATTTTAGTTGAAAAAGATTTGGGGTAAGACTGATGCTTATGCCCCATTCTTTTAAATGTCCTTTTCTGTTTGTAATATTAAATAAAAAAGGAAAATGAAGACTCGAATCTGCACGAAGACTTTGACAGTTCATGGTGAAATGTTCACTGTCTGCTCTGGCTCATTCAAAAATCACAGCAAACCAAAAATCCCTTGAGGGGAGTGGCCTGCAGGTGATCTATGATATTTACAGAAAGAAGAGCACAACTCTAACTTCTGTACCAAATTTCAAATGATGAGGGTTAGGGAGAGCACAGATGTACCTGAAGGTGTAAGCTGTGTTCATCTGCTTTCTATTCTTAAAGCATATACAGCCTACATATGTTTGTCTGAGTGATTAATGGCTTATATCCATACATTAGAACTGAGAGTATTAAGATTTATATCTTTTTGTTTTGAAAAGCAACAGCAAGCCCATAAAGGCATGCTAAATGTATTCCATCTGATGAGCATGTGACCCACAGTGGACATTTACAGTAAATGACTAGAGCCATTTAGAGGGTTTTTTTTAAGCTATTAAGTGTATTTTAAAATGTCGTAAGATGTCATGAGTCATGGACGTAAAGCTGATATTTGTATTTATCAGACACTTTGAGGACAGAAAAGATCTTACCTTTGTACCTCTTTGCTTTCTAAACTGATGATTGTATTGTGAGAGGAGAGGTCAGGATAGAAAAATACAGGTAGTGAGGGTCCAACATTTCTCATGGTGTTTATTTACATAGTTTTTTCCAAGTGCCATAAGGATGGCTGATGCTCTAAGTTATGATGGATTTAGAATACCTAAATTAGGTGTTGAGGGGAGTTTTCTGAAACCTGCTAATCGGAGACAGCATGAAGAGACAGCAGGGAAGAAGTTTATATAGCTTTTATTTTCCTTCTAAATAAGGTACTAAGTGTATCCCAGGACTTTCAGAAATGTCCTAGCTTTTGTCCTTCAGTGCCTGATCCCAGAGAGCATTTCCAAGGCCAGGCCTGCTGGTTTCGAGCTCCACGGGAGCTGACCCTGGGTGCTGGGTTACTTTCCTTTGGATACGTGTTCTCTGTGTTCTTTACACCCACTCCTCCCTTCTTAGAGCTTCTCTTTGTATTGACATATTCTAGGACTTTTTTCCCCACTCTGTTGTATAACAATGTGTAGAAAACCAGACGCGATAGTGGGTCCAGCACTGGGTCTGAGTTACATCCGAGTGCCTTCAGCACTGTGAAATTGTGTTCAAGAGCAGCTGCACCCACGGCTTAACTCTGCAGTTTGTGTAAACATTCCTAGCTTCAGTGCACATCTGTATGTCTTGTGTTTGAGGAGGAGACTGGTCAAACACAGACTCATAACTGCTGTAGAAAGCCTTTGATTTTGAACCATCAGGATTTTATTTCTGGGAAAGATACAAACCTGTTCATAAAGAAAAAATATTTGAAGAAGACATGGAAGATTTAATTTACTGGCTATCTTACTCAGCCAGCCAAATAGTCCTGTTTATTTCAGTAGCACTCCTTCTCAATACAAATCCTAGATTACTTCAGCAAGCTCAGGCAATGGAATTTTTTTATGCCTTTTTTTTTTCCCTGTCTTTTACAAGTTCGTGAGAAATCTTCAAACAAAGCATTTTTTTAGGAAGTTGCTTTAAAGATTCGTTGAAATTTTTTTTTCATAGTCTATTTATTTTTTTCCAATGCTATTGATGGATTTAAGGTATCTGAACTGTCAGTGAATTGGCTGTATAAGAATGTTTTAATGATACAAGGGGGTATTGGATGACGGCAGACTTTTTTAGCATCTCTGAACAGCACAAATTGCCAACATCTTCACATTTCTGTAAGGAGAACCTGCTTAAGGCCCAGTGGGGTTAAGAACGTTGTTTACTCTACTCTTGACTCCTGCAGTATAACAATAAAAAAGTGATTAAAATTTAAGTAGTCATGAGAGATTTTCGCTATATCTAATTTCTTGAATGCTGGTGTGCATTAAAACTGGATCATTGCATAATACTGTTGTGGTAAGTATTACTGTATTACCTTGTTTAGCAACCAACAGAAATAAGAACAGTAATTTTGTGATAAGCAGTCTTGTCTAAATGTGCTGAGTTCAAAAATTGTTTAGCATTAAGGTTGTGTTAATTGCTTCCTCTGTAGGTTTTATTAATAATAGAGATATTAATAGATCTCTATTTTGAAGTTGTTAACATACCACAAAAATCTTTTGCAAGACAAAATTTGATGTTGAGTTTCTCACATCAGAAAGCATTTTCTGCTTCTGTTTGGGGAGGTTAATGATTTCCACAGATTTCACAAGGAGAGCAAGAGAGAAGCAGTCTTTTTCCAGGGTCTTTGCTTTCATCATGAAAGAAAGAGGAATCTCTCCAGCTGTGGGTGTGGAAGGGTGACTCTTTCCTTCAAGGGCACGTGGGGTTGCAGTTATCAGGGAAGCCATCCAGCTCCCTTCTGTAGGTGCTGTGGAATTTGGGCTTTTTAATCATAGAATGTGCATTCCTAAACCTCAGCACACAGCAGCATCGTGGACCAGATTGGGCACGCAGTGAAAAGTGGAACAGCAGAATTAAGCATTACTTTGTATCAGCTGTTGGCCTGTATTGCTCCATCTGCATGTCCATGCTCTGTTTTCCCACATTTTCTTTTGGATGAGTCAGAGCAGGGGGTGGTAGAGGATAAATAAGCAAAGGTATCCTGTGCAGTACCTCCTGCTAACTTTTCTGATTCTTGAAAGCCGTGCTTTAGTGTTTGGAACTGAAGAGTGGAGGTGTGTGGGACAGCTTTATTTACTTACACCTCTTTGCTTTATGGTCTTTGGAAGAGGTTCCCCCTCACCATGTTTACTGCTTTGTAAAGTAAATCTTTGATTTACTGTAGCAGTCACAGTCTATTAAATAACTGTTTTCTTCCTGTGGAAAAAGCACTTCATTTTCTCACTCCCCAGGTCTCCCCAGCCCACGAAGTGTGAATTCCTTGTCTGTGTTTGAATCTGCTTTTTCGCTGGTTTCTGACAGTTTATTATGTACTTTGCCATTATTAGGAAGATGATTTCAACTATAAACAGATCACATGTAAACAATGCTTCCTAAAATGATGTTTTACTTCCTTAGTTTTGTCTCATTACAGTGTTCTTGCTACCTTTACTGTGTTAATCATTTCTTATACATAAAAAGCTTCCTGAAGCAAGACGAACATCTCTGTATAAGATGAACATTATCTCTTTTTTCTTTAAATGACTTAGTACCAAATATGCTCTGTTAAAGTTGGACATTTCAAGGACATCAGACTAAGGAAAGAGATTTTCTGAATACCATAATTGTTGAAACCACCAGGACAAGCTTTTTTGAGATCCTGTTCCAAGAGAGACAAATACAGACCCTTTCTGACTCAAGTGCCAGTACCTGCTTTGCCAAACACACCAAACCAGACTGTGGCCATCTGAAACTGTGTTATTGAGTTCACATCTCAGAATTTTGCAGCACCTAAACCAGCCTCATCTCTTTTTGTGGCACATGAGGTCAAGCTGAAGAATTGTATCAAAATGATAAGTTAGATGTTGTTGCCAAATTAAGATACTTCACATTAAATGTTTTTCTAAATCCATTTACAGGTTTATTTGAACAATCTGCCTGGATTAATGGGAACTGCAATGGTTTAATTTCTCTACTTGTCTTCTTATGTCCACTATGAAAGTGTGTCTTTCGAGCCACTTTGAGTAGATAATAGGTTGTCACAACTAGAATTTTTTCTCTTGTGCTGTACAAAGATTTTGAAGGAAAAAAGTTTGATCTGAAATTGTAGATGTCTCCTCTAAACAACAGCCAGACACATCAAGCAGAAAATTCTGAATGTCTGATGACATTCTTGCAGTTTTTATTTTTTTAATATAAATTCTCATAGTACAAATGCACCTGCTTCAAATGGTTATACTATATGTGTGTTGAATATCTACAACTCAAATGGATCTAATTACTCTTGATAAAATCACAAGCAAAATTACGATACGATTGTACTGTAAAATGGCCTAGAACAGCATTACTTTGAAATATTCATTAACATAAGAGAAAAGAGAAAACCTTTAGAGCCCCGAACATTTCTCTGAGGACACAGGCAGTTATTTTATTCTGCATTAGTTTCACTGATGGCACATTGTTAAATGCAACGAGTTATAAAATATTATGAAGAAATTTGTATTTTAGCCACTGTTTTTCAGTTGTGCAACGTGGAGATGTTTAACATGAAGATGCCTCCATTCGCAGATAGAGTGGCTTTATTTAAAATTGATTAGGAGCAATTCACAGCAGCCTGCCAAATTGCTAATGGAAGCCATTTGAATCAATTCTCTCGTATAATTTAAATGCCATTTCACTGCATATAGTTTAACCAGGAAAGAATCCCAGCTTGCAGCCAGTAGAATTAATTATTTATTCTTCTTTTCCTAAATATTTTCTTGGTCCAAAAAAAAAAAAAAGTGAAACCAAAATAAATGCTTATATGCTGAAACTTTTCTAGGGTGTGCACACTTCAAATGGCTAATTTGAGAAATGCCATAGTATTATTTTTACTTACGTATGTCAAAAATCATTTTTATCTACATGTCAGGTGTTTTTCTTACCTGATAGCTTTTTGTGGAGTATGCATTTAAGGCTAAATTACAAATTGGATTCTGCTGTTAACTGAGGGGCCTATTCAGCAAAAAATATATATAGGCTTTTCTCAGAAGGTCGTGGGATCCATCTTTGCTGAGGTGATGAAGCGGGGAACTCCTCTTGGCCCCAGAATCACTTCTGTCCTGATCTGCCTGGGTGTCCCACGGGGGAGTTGTCTGGTGGCAGGGAATTCATTGTGTGAGGTCTGGTGTTCGCTGCAGCACTCTCATCCATCACTGAAAGATTGTCCTATCTAGGGGTTAATTTTATTGTTATTTGCCTGAAAATCAATTGAATTAAACTTGAGAACTAATGGTATATTGCCCTGGTTTAAAAATAAACATTCTGGGGTTTGGCTGCTATTGGCTGAGATTTTGCACTGTCAGCGCGATGCAGGAAGAATATCTTTTAATTTCATGCTTTGCCCACTCATCTATTGCACTGCCAATTGCAACCACTGCAGTGCCAAACAAGTGAAAATATAGATTGCATAAAAATATAGAGGAATGTTGATGCTGCAACAGCAGAGGAAGTGCATTACAGGAGCTGCTACTCTTCAGACGGAAATAGCAAATTGAAATCGTTTCTGGTTGTCCTTCACTGCTGTCCCTTGTGACTTAGAGAACCCAAGAACAAACAGTGGTGCTCTTGGGGTTTTTTTTTGCCCCCCGCCTCAGTATAAAAAGCATATTTCAATGTCTTCTGCTCACATATGGTGATGCATATTGTAGGAGTTAAAATATGTCTGAAAATTAATCAACCCTCAGTTGGCCTTTCCTCACGGGAGTTGATATGTAAAGTTGACCTCAAAGTGTAGTAATAATATATGTCAAAGATATTTAGCAGGCTTTTGCCATGCTCCTCTGTATTGGTATGGTGGGCATATGACTGTGCTGATTATGGACCTGGAGGCTTTTCCCCTGCAAAATATGTGTATCAAGTCAAGAAAGGTCAACCTGGAATAAGGGTATTTAAGAAAGGAATCTTCAGCTGCATTGGCCAAGTTGAAAATCTAATACCTATTTAAGCAGCAAGGTCTTATAAATAGTCTGGTGAACATATTTGAGAGACTGTGAAATTTCATGAGCAAAAAGGGGAGAGAAAAACTTTAATAAGAAAATTTATTGAAAATATAGGAGAATCCTTAGGTCTGAATGCAAACCACAGGACTTATACGTCAGATATTCTAAAACAGAGGAGTAGCTAATATGTGCAATGATTTGGCTGAAGGTTTTTTTTTAATCATGGTAAGAAAAGCTTTATGGTAATGGGACTGTGCTAGGGTTTGGGGGTTTTGGATTTTAGGTGGTGTGTGGTTTTTTTTTTTTAATGATTTATGCCCCCATTTTTCCCCCAAAGAGAGTTACTGCATTTATAACATTAAACTTAAGAAAGGCAAGTGGTCATGGCAAAGATGACCAAGAGGAACTGAAAGAAAGTCAGGCCATTTGTCTGGAGTATAGGAATTTTGAACAGGGATTGAGCTCTTGTAGAGCCTTGTAGAGGGGACCTGCCCTTCTCTCAAAGAAACCCAGCAGTCCAAGGGGATTGTACCATACTTCCCTTTCTTCTTTGAGACCATGATAGTGTTCTAGAAAAAACAGTTCCTTAACTGTATCCACTGGCATTTTAAGACTAATAAATAATTCTTCACAGTCACTCAGTCACTGCCGGTGCAGACTTGAAAAGGTAATTTATTTTGCAGATAGACACCCCTGACAGCACTCTGGAGGCCATCCTTTCCGACATAACCACTTTCAAAAAGCCAAGAGTAAAACATCCTGCTTGACCAGGTTTTGATGTAGTGAAGCCACTCCTTGATAGAGAAATCTAATCTGTACTCTGGGGAGGGAGGGGGCCTCTACCTCTGTCCTTTTTCATTATGGTTTCCTGTCCTGTTAGCCAAGGAAAGGGTCAGTAACGTGCTCTCCAAGCTCATCACTTCACACATGTGCACCAGCCAGGAAAGGAGAAACTATGTTTATCCAGTGTGTTCAGGTGTGTTCTGTGTACCATGGGATGTGTTAACAGAAAATGGTCGCTGAACTAAACAAAGAGGAGTTAAATGCTTTTCTGTTTGTCAAAATTAAGAAACAAAGAAGAAACGATAAAACAGTTTGGAACACCGAACCTGGAGGAACCCATAGGTTCTTGCTATGGGAATGATGGTGGGATAGAAAAGAGAAAAACTTAATTAATGTGAGCAGACAGATTTTGGAGAAAAATAGGTGACCTAGTTTGGTATCACAAGGCATAATTTTCATTTTAGCTGTGAGGCATTAAAATGGCTAACATTTCACAAAATGGGCTGGACATCATACAGTCTTTCCTGAAGTCCATTGGTAGAAAAGTTTAGAAAGTGCTGTCTGTGTTGAAGAAAGTCTTTCAAGGACTTGGGCAGTACCTCTTGCTCTTTCTCTGCGTGTTGCCCTGCCTGAGGACAAAGTTCCAGCATTTCTTTGGTGATGTGGTTGGAACAGACCTTGCACAGCACTTGTGCTCCTCAAACATCAACATGGTCTTTGGGGAAAGATTGGGAAAATGTATTAATAAACATAGTGGCTGCTCAACTCTTGAAAAATTTTTTTTTCTTATTTCTTTTCATATTGCAAACCAGATTACTCCATATTGAGAGATTAAAGTCTTCACTGGCACAGTAAAGAGACACTCACATGAATGAAAGTAATTTATTTCTACGCATTCTTCTTTTATCTGAGTAAATGAAGTTTAGGGAGATACAGTGCCTTATTTCATCAGGAATTTCCATTCTGAAGGGAGAAGAAATAGAATAGGAATTGTGGTTCTAAATATCTAAGGTTACAACTTTGCTGTGACTGGAGCTGTAACTCCCTGTTACAGCGGTGTTTGATCCCCTTCCCAGTTCCAAAGGCTGTCTGGGTTACTTAGATATATGTCTCACCATTAAAGCATTTTCCCCTTCTCTGTTTCTTATGGTAAATATGCACTAGCAAGATTTTCTTTTTTTTAAACTCTTTTTTCAAAGTTTTAAAATAAAATTTACAGCTGGTGAGGAACATGGTTTTTACATACTGGACCTTATCATCTCAGTAACCAATTTTTCCTTATGTCTCAGAACTCTCATTAATTTTTCACAGGCTTGTGATGGATAGTTTTTATTTATTCACGTCTGAGGTTCTGTTGTGTGAAAAGGACTCATTTTATAGCATTACATATTCATGGCTTGGGATAGATGGGATAAGGAACTTATTATTAATGTGTCACAATGGGAAACTTACTCTGGGTTCATTTGTGAATCTTGTTAAATGTGGTGCGGTCAGCAGACAGTGCTGAAATTTTTGATACATTTTATTGGAGAAGGGCAAAGAGGTTCAGTGATGCTTCCTTATCTAAACAGCACAAGTGAGATGGTGCCTTTCTAAATGCATTTGAAACACTATATCAATAACACAAGGGTAGGAGCAAAGCCTGCCTGAACTGCAGTAAAATCAGAACGGTGCTTTTTAGTAATGACTGTTTCCAGGCGCTATTTGGGTCTATTTAAATCCAGTTTGCCTAATTAAATCTAGTTTTACTTTTAGCAAAAACACAAGAGTTGCTTGCAGTGTAGTGAATTGACATCAGAGTATTGCAAAACTTGATTTCTAGCAGTTAGATTTGCCTGTAGGATTTGATCATGGCCATATTTCACTGAGATTCTTTTGCTGATGTACAGTGGGGCCGTGCAAATTCTGAATGTGTAAATGCAAAAATGTTTGGAAATCAGTGAGCAGTCTGTATTGAATGCATGCAGCATACAAAATAAAAAGTAAGGAGGTAAACTGTAGTGTAAAGGATTTTAGAATTGGATCTGGTTTAAAAGAACAAAATATCCCTTTCGTTGGGCCACAAAGATACTCATTTCTAAAGCAGAACATTTTGTACCACTGAAAATTTTAAAGTAGGGGCTTTGTCCTCTGTACTTATGTACTCAGAATTTATTTTTCAATTAAATGCTTCCATACTTATTTTTGTAGTTACAGAAATGGGCCCAGAGAGGAAGTCAGTAATTTAGCTCTACTTCTGACTCCCTGTTATTTATCACCTACTGTTACCTTTCTACTTATGTTATTATAGGAAATCTAGAAAGATGATTTTGTTGGGGTCTTTTTGAGTGTACTGCTCCCTTTCTTACCAAAGCAGCTTGTGGATGAAGGTGTTAAAGTTTACAATACCAGCAACTATTCAAATATTTCAGAACGTGCTATCAAAATCTAAATGAATTATAATTCCCCTTTGTATTAAAACATTTTATTTCTTTTGAAATGAATAATAAAATAGATGAAATAAATTTGAGCTACTTAACTAGCTTGAGACGACCAGGACAAGACAATTTATGATGGCCATATTTTAAAAGAAGATTTTCAGTGATGTTAAATGTTGGCTTTATTAGCGATCCTACCAGTAGGTCAACAGTATTATATTGTCATTTATAACAGAGGAGCTGGGCAGCAAGAAAACTGGAGTCTATTAAGAGTTTTGTGAGTGTGTGTGTGTATACAGTGAAATAATATCTAGTGTAATGTGAAGTGACAGTCAAAATTACAGCTTTTCTCTTGCCGCAAGGGTACTTCTCTGCCAAGTATAGTAATATTGTTGTAGCAGTGTTCAAGGTTGTCAGCAGTTCTTGGTTACTCTGCAGAGAGCCATAACTGTGTGTGGAAGCAAGGAGCTTCCTGTCAAGGGAGATACTATAATTTTGATATATATTTGTTGGTGCCAAACTGCAATTAAATAGGAGGCGTTGGAAGAGGTTTTATTTAGCCAACTCAAATTTGTTGATTAATTAGTTAAAACAAAAACAAAAAAAAAATCTGAAAGGAAATCCTCCTCTTACACAAACATAGATTAAATTATGAATTTATCTGGTATTTGTCTGTGCTCAAAGTAGTCTGTTATTTTTATGGAATAAACCTTGTTTCTGCTCGTGGATCTCGGATTTTTGAGGATGTATAGGGCATACTGCTTTTAGTTAAAATATTAGTTCTGAGGCTAATTGTCTATCATAAAATTATTTTAAGGGGTAGTTGTAGACTCCCAATTTTTTAGAGGTCAGCATGGAAACTGATTCTTCTCAAAGCATGTTTTTTCAGGATGTGCTTTTGTCTCAGGAAATCGACAAAATATTGTCACGAAAATGTGTATTATCATCCATATTGGAAGCAGTAAAGAATTTCTCCTATTTCCCCACATTGAAAACGATGATAATGGTGTCAGCAGTTTTATTCAGCAGAAAACCATTTTTCTTGATGATTAGATTAAACAAAATGAGGTGGAGGAGAGAGTTCCTTTGGAAAACATTGCTTTAAAGGACATCAGGAACACTCCTGCTGTCCTCCAGCAAAGTATTAAGCTATAAACATACTGACATGATCTTATGACTTGAATGATGAAAATTTAGTGTTTTGCTAATATAACTGGTTAAATAGTATCTAAAATATTGCTTGGCCAAAACCCCCAGTGGCTTTCATTGAATATTTTTCAAGTGGAGCTGCTGAGGCACCTGGTGAGGTGCTTCCAGACCCTGCCCCTCCACTCCCTTCTCCCTGATTTCACTGCAGTGCCAGTGTATGACTTGCCTTGTAGAACTGGGTGCTGCTCACAGCAGAGCAGAAGCCACAAAAGCTGACCCTGATTTTCAGATGGGTGTATGAGGAAAGAGAAGCTAATTAAAAAAATAAATCATGAATAACTTTTCAGTATTTTTCTTTCAACTACAGTTAAAATAGATTTCAAATGCTTTATGCTGAGGAAGTGAAATCGAAAGCAAGAAGCATCCTTTGAGTTATTTTTCTCAGAGAAAATTGGGTGGTTAGTGGGTGCTTTGCACAACTGGCACTGGTTGTTCCACTGTTGTCTCAAGGACTCTTGATTTATCCCAAAACACCCTGCCAGGTGCAGGTTAACTTTTTCTGGAAATCCTGTGTATCTGATTTATAGAAACTGAGCATGGTCTGAAGTTTATGGATGTGTTGAAGAGCTCAGGTTGTGCTGGTGCACTGAGCAAGCTCAGAGAGTAAATGTGAAATGTAGCTGTGGAATTTGTTATTGCACTGGGGCCCATCCTCAACCGTGGGGCACATCCCTGACCCCCGTGCAGAGGAGCTGTCCCAGTGCATTGTGACTGGCCATAAGACATAGGAAAGACTCTACAAAGAAAAATTTGTGAAATTACAGGAAATATCTGCTTTATGGTGTTTCTCTCTATGGCTTCCCACAATGTTTTGACTAATGGTTCTCTTCTTATCATCGCTGAAGCTTTTTTTTTTCTGGTGGAGGGCAGAAAGCCAAAATCTGAGCATGTTATCACAGCTGATTTCCCCATTTTTTGTAAATATATCATTTACTGATCATATCATCATCTCATCATATGATGTTTTATCTCTCATCTTTTCAGAATTTCCTCAATCTGGCCAGCTGACTGGTTTATGAACATCTAAAGTCTTTGTTTCTAGCTCTTTTGTTGCCACTAGAAATTTGGGTACTTTCCTGTGAAGTCTTATCTGTTTGGTGCAGGAGCCTTGGTGCTCAAGGGGTGATCACACAATATCTGTTTGTGCACAAAGCTGCACACACCAGTCGACACCTCACTCAGCATCCTTAACCTGAGTGGACTCAGCATCCTGTGTGTGACAAAGCAATTTACCAAATGTCAATTCCTTCCCATCGCTGCATTGATGTGTTGGCTCTATTTTTTTTTAATTGAATAAATATATTACGCAGCAGGGCAGATTATTTTCTTTGTGGCCTTGCTGCTGCAATTTGAGAACAGATACGATTTCCTTCAGCTGATGAAGAAAGCAACATCTGTTCTCGGTTTCCTGCAGCTTTCCTTCAGACAATGCATTTAGATGCACAATTTGAATTCCTTCCGAAGAAATAGAAAATTAAAACTTTGACCCCTCCTTCAAAGCAGTGGTTACACTGTGACAACAGTGGGTTGAGCTAAATTCAGCTATGTCAGGCAAGAACTATAAAAGCAGATAGATTGCCCTCTAAGCTTCACTTTATTGGATATTGTAATTGACATATAGTTGTCATTTATAATCATCTGTCCATTCCTGTGAGTTGGGAGCAGTAAAGTTAATTGTGGCTGCTCATTTGCATTAATCTCACCTCTGAAGGGTACAGTAACCCATTAATATCATGTCATGATGAATTATCACAAATAACATTGAACATATTGATTAATGATCTCTGAGATTTGTATCTCGTTAAAACATTTTGTTAGCTCTTTAAACTTTTAAGCAGACAGTCAATGTATGCGGGAGAGGTTTAGAGATCACCCACGAGGTGATGAAAAGTTATGGCACACATTTTGGGTCACTAATTAAAAATTGTTCAAACATTTCATATTCATTTTAAGAATGCTTTTTCTTTCTAAAGGTATAGAGCTTGGAGGCTAATTGAAGGCAAGAATTGTCTTATTATTGTTCATAGCTTACAAAGATAGTAATTTGTATTGGAGTTGGGATGACACAGGGGAAAAAAAAAGAGTAATCAGACTTAGAAACTGCCATTATTTCTGTTTCTACTCTATAACAAGAATCATGCTCAGAGCAGCATATGTTTGTTGGTTTGTTAAAAAACATAGTTTCCTTCTATTTAAATTCCTTTCTTAATGCAAAACTTCCCTTGCTGCTTTAGCACTTGAAGTCACTTGATTTTTTTCCCTCCTCTTCTTTCTTTATGAATACAGATATATACAGGAGACTGAATGAAATCTCATCCAGTGGGTGGCCATGTAATTTGAAGTAGCTGATAATTAAATATTTTGCCATTTAGATTATTACCTGCTTAAATTTCTGTAAGCTAAGAAGCACGAAGCCTTTAGGGAGGCAGGGGAATTTACCCCATGGTTCAGGAAGGTGACTTGGCAGGACAGAAGTGACTCCTTTGCATATCTGAGTGTTGTGTTTCGAGAGTCTGGGAAACATGTAATGTTTTAAATCATTCAGCAGTCTGTCTTATTGTAAAGGTTTCTTTGTCTCCTTCCACATGAAGTTGCTGTATTTGAGTTGGTAATTTTAAATAAATAATAACTCTAGTGGGTCCTAGTTCTATATTCAAGACACTATTTTCCCTTTCTTCTCTCTGCAGTAAGCTGCCAGTAATAGTTATTTGAGGGGATGCCACTCATCATCATAATAATAATTTATTAAAATTATTTGAATATTCTTGGTATTTCACTTCCCAGTTCTTTTTCTCAAGTCTGAGGAGATGACTCACATACACAGAATATTTTGGGTTAGAGCTGTTTTGTGTTTTCAATTTATCTCATTCTTTTACACTGGGAGGAAATAAGGAGTGAGTCTGGGTTTTATACTTTTGATAACATTGTTGGTCCCTCTCTAGAACTAATCCTCACCTTTTCCTTTTAATTATTGCCCTTGGTACCTCAGATGAAGTTCACACACTCTGCCAAATGTTGAAATAAGCCAGTTTTGTAGAGGAGACTAATGTGAAGATTAGAGCAAGAAAAATCATCCTTTCTAACTTGAAGATACGATATGGCAAATCTTCACAGGTGTGCCATGACTTCTGCTGCTCTGGGCGTGTGCAGTGGCCAAAGGTATCACATCTCCTTTCCCCAGGCTGGGATTTTTGTGTGTGAACTAACACAATTTTAACTTATTTGCTAGCTTTTCAGCCCAGCCTTTACAATCTTCTTTCAGTAATTCCTGGGAGTCCGTTTCCCTGGCACACGAGGCTGTAGAGTCAAGGATTATATTCTAGCTATAATTTATGATTAACTAGATTTATGGCTGAGATCCCAAAACAGCCTCAGTACTGTGGCCTGAGGAATTAAAGCCAAAATGGAGACTATCATTCTGAATTGTTTGCTTCTCTGGATTTCAGGAAAACTCTTAGTTGTATTTGAGAAACAAAAACAAACCCCAAATCCAAACCAAATACGATTTGCAGTTGTGTAACAATTCAATTTCATAGGAAGGAATTTAGCACTAAAACACATGAAGTCCTCAGCCTTTATAGCATTGAACTATTTAATTTAAACCCTATTATCACCTAAAGCTGATGCAGTGAATAATGCATATTAGACCCTCTCCCTGCTCATGCAGCCCCTTCCCTCTGCGAAGCAGAAAGTGATGGGGGGGACACACAATTAGGGTTCATTTTCACCCATGATATTAATCCTTACTCATTTTAAAAACCTGCTAACGGAAATATTTCCATTCAGCTCATTAATCAATTGTGATTTTCATTCCCTTGTTTTGTAAAAGCTGTTGCAATAAATACTTTTTTTCACAAAGCGAAAATCTAAGAGATGGATGCAGCAAGCGTAATTAATAGCACCCAGTTACAGAAGATCAGCAAGTTTGTGAGATTCACATGCTGCTTTACCATATGGCTGCCCAGTAGGCGAAAAATTTGATTAATGTTTTGAAGTAGGTTTTTTTCAGCAAATATTACAGCCCCAGATGAGAAATTTTACTTTTGAGTATGGTTAGACTTTACTAAAATAACAGATCTTTTGATTTAAAGCTAAATAATATTTTGATCTCATGAAATCTCCACATGCAGAAGAATTACTGTCCTGCTGTATAAAGAATGGACCCTGTAACTTGTTTATAATTCAGCCAATAATGGTTAAATTTTTGTTTAATCTTAGATTTTCATAAGTTGGTAGATTTAAGATACCAGAACAGGTGCATGGGTTTTGTATCAAGGATTTCCCCATCAAAACTAGATCTATAACAAACCTGATTCATTCTAACTTGTCATGCTGTTTTCCTTTATACTCCTTATGTAAAATAATCAACGTTAAGCAGTTGGCTAATGAAAATCAGAAGCTAATGTGTGGTCTCTTCACTAAAACATTACTGTAAAAAATGGTATAAAAGCAAAACTCTACGATGTATTCATTTTGCTTCTAAGTAAGTAATAGTTGTAATAATTGTAATTAGCACTTAATTTATCGAGCTCCCCCCCTCCGTGTTTACCTGAAATGAAAAATATTTACAGAAATGCATCCAAAGAGTGTCAGGACCCAGGATCGAGTGCTCTCATGCAAAGCTGACACACAGCAGGAAGTTTTGCTTTTCTCACAAATTCTCAGTTTAATACAGGGAACATCAGCAGCTGGTAAAGAACAGATCCGGGGTGCTGAGCTGAAATGGAGTGGAGAGCAGCTTTGAGGGGAAGTCTTGCTGAGCTTCCAGAATGCTGAAGATAAAGCATTACCTAACACTACTTTGCCACTTTGGTTTCTTCTAATTGCTTCAGGTAATGCTGAGTTTCAGAGTCTGGTGGGATGGTGCTAAGGCTGAAAGATGAGAATGTCTGCGTTTAAAAAAAGTACCTTTTTGCAGTTTTTGCAGTTATATAATCTTAAAAAAAAAAAAAAATATCAGTGATTGATTGTAAGGGTGTGCTACATGAAAGAATAATGATCCCGATTCTGTACATATCCCCAAATCAGAGATCTTGGCACAAAGTGCTTCTCTGAATTGCTAATTTCAGGGCATGGAGTGGGAACTCAAACCTAACAATAAAATAAAGCTCAGTAAATATAAAAGTTAAAAAAAAAAAACCTCTTAAAAAAAAAAGGTTTTTTGAACCAAAAATTTTCCTCTTTGACAGCTCTAGGCAGTGCATGACCAGAGGGGTTGTCCAGCTGTGTTAGTCACTGGTGGTAAACATCAGAGGCAGGAAAGCAGCCTATGAAGTTTTTTAAGACAATCTTAAAAGGAAGCATAGCTGAGGTAGTGAAATGATGGTTATTAGTTCTGGAGAATACAAATGTCACAACAATTTGTGCCTTAGATTCACAGACAGCTAACAGATGACAGAGCCATGTGAACAAATCCATACCTTTAATATAGAAGGATGGATTAAATTGTTTTATTCTTTTGAGACAGGATAGTTAATTAATTGATACAGGCTTCCCAGGCTTGCACTGTTTGAAGATTGCCTCTGGAAATTTGTTTTCCTTAATATTATCAATTTTTTCTGCAAACTGCAGAAAGTATAAACACTTTTTTAGGGCATTTTTGACGTACTATCTTTTTTCTTGTCTATATCAGTTATTCTCTTGTCAGTGATTTACTTCTAATATAAGCACATGTTATGCTATAAATTAACGTAGAATGTACCAGTGTTTCCCTTAACCTGTGACTAAACTACATGCTGATGTTAAGATATTCTATTGTATGCTCATTAAAATGTGGTGAAATCAATATTTTAGTATTTAATTTTCTTCATTCTTAGTTTTCATTGGATTATCTAAGAAATAAGCAGAGTTTTCAAATATTTTAATGGTGGGACTAAATCTTTAATTGATAATGCCTGCAAAAGAAG
This sequence comes from Edolisoma coerulescens, assembly GCA_013397115.1. NCBI lineage: Eukaryota > Metazoa > Chordata > Aves > Passeriformes > Campephagidae > Edolisoma > Edolisoma coerulescens. The sequence goes on from VWZW01005955.1 coordinate 148,500, forward strand.
GCCACTGGAAGCTGCTTGAATAAATTATGCCATGGGATACAAATTTGGCTTAATCTGAACGAATGGGGGGTGCTGGGGATGTTATTGGAATTCTCACCCATTGCTTGGCTTTTTAATTCTGTAAATAAAGGAAGGTGTTGGCTCTGCTCTGTGCTGACCGTTTCCTGTCAGTGCTCACATTTTTAATTGTTTCTGAGCTGCTGTTCTGCTGGAAGCTGTGGGCAGGTCTGTGAGGGGTTGTCTGTATGAAGAGGCTGTGGAGTGGTCACTCTAAAAGGCTCCTTAGCGTAGTACTTTGAATTTTAAATCACACACATGATTCAAAGGTAATCTAACTTTCAGTGTTGGTCTTTAGTCCGTTCAGTTAAATGGAGAAAAATGACTGACATAAGGAATGAGTTATTGATTTATTGTAGGAAAATGACTTCTGTAATATAGGGAGTATGGTAAAAGGAACAGCTTAATTATTTAGGGGACACCACTGAAAAAACTGCTCTTGCAGCATTGCAGATTGTCTAAATAGGAGTTGTAGAGCCCAGGGTTTTAATAATTCTTTCTTAAAGACAAATTGTAGTGGTTTAATTTTTTTTGCCCTCATAAGTTGGACTCATCTGGTTGTTTAAAATAGTTTTGTACTTGTGCAGTTCATGCAGAAAAGCAGGCAATCAAATGATTATGTTCTTAACCCTAAAGGCACGTCAGCTTTTAACTGGTGTTTCTCAGTTATCTGCATTTTGTTTATGCTTTGTGGAATTCTGATGTCTGGGGGCTGGACAAAAAAGAAACATGCTCTGCAAGTTATTCTGAAGCCCTTTGTTTTAGAACTTTTAAAATGTGAATTTATCAAATAAATATATGTGGCAGTTTGTATCTGTAGGAGCAAAATTTTTAAAATACAGTATTTAATGATTTATGAAATATCAGATAAGATATTTGCTTTGGCTTTTTCCATATGTTTTTGCCTTTGATTTAGTGCTATTCTTTGCAGAAGGACGACAGTATCATGTTATTTTGACTGCAGCTCACAATTTTTGGCAGCATCTGAGATAAACAGAGTATTTGTGGCTAATTGGTTGAGCATGTTCAACAATTATAATTATATTAAAACCGTAATGTGTTTGAACATTTGCCCACTGCGGGCTGCTAATATGTGCTAACTTAAATTCCTGTCTATGACTGGAGCTGGCTTGTAACTGGTTTGATTAGAAATATGTGCAAAGTACAAAAGGCACATCTAATAAAAGTGTTTAGGAGTTTGCCACTGTGTTCAGTATATAGGTGCTTGTTTTTAGAGGTTCAGAATTCAGTCTTAAAATTTCCTGTCCTCCTGACATTACGCTGACATTACGTATCTAAACTTCCAGTGTTGCTGAAAAGAAAAGGAGTCAGTATTATTTTTATTGAGTAAATTTTCAGGAATGCTAGTTTGCCTTTCTAGCAAAGAATTTCCAAGTTAAATAAGGAATTGGAAGCTTCTCCACTTCTGATGTTTTAAGTCCAAAACATGTGAATTGTTTTTGCTACTGCACTTAAAGAGAATGGCAATAGGCTGACTACATAGTGAATACAGAGGTTAGATGTTGAATTCTGAGTGGTAGTGGAATTTTGGATGCAGTCTATTGTATTTTTTTAGTGCATAATTCCCTATTTTGTTTCGTTTTGGTTTTTAATTTTTTTTTTAAACTTCCAAACACATGTCCCAATCTAGTCTTGCTCCTAGAGTTGTTAGCTCTTATTATTGTAGAGTAGGTAAATAGTGCTGGGTTTGGCTTAAAAGCCTTGCCACTCGATTACCTGAAGAATCACCATTATTTTGTGTGGATGATACCCTGCAGCTCTAAAAAATAGAGGCAATTATGCTTGCAGCCCCTTGTTTTAATTGAGTGAGGCATAATGACTTCTCTTCTATAATGCTCCGTGGACTCAAAGCTGCGCGTGAGAGGCTCCCCGGGGACCTGCGGCGTAGCCTTTCCCAAGCACATGTTTTTGGGGGAAAGCAGCTGAATGGAGGGGTCAGCCAGAGGCTGAAGCTGGCACAGCAGGAAGCAAGAGGCAGAACCAGCTCTGTCACTGATGACAGTGACATCAGCCTGTTCTCTGGTTGCTTTCAGGATTTTGTCCCTTGTGCCGGCTGGGGTTGAGCTCCAACCTTTGTGTTCTCCACTCCTTCTCTTGCCGTGTTTCTCCACCTCTGCAGTTCCCCTCCCTCTTTCTGTTTCATGTTGTAAAAAGGTCTTTCTGTTCGTATGTTCACGTGCTAAACATTTTCTTATCTTCTGCCTGTTTTTTTTTTTCTTTTTTTTTTTAATTTAGATTCAAAGATATTTAGGGCATGGGTTCTTGTTTATGTTTCTGCCCTCAGAGAGCCTGCACTTTGTCCCTTGAAAACTGAATTAATTTAATGTAGTAATTTCTTTTTTCTGTTCCTGAGTTTCCATATCTCTAAAATTAATCTGCTTTTGCTCATGGCCCTAGTAAAATGCTTTGAAAGATACCATAAGAAAAAAAGAAAACCACTAGACATCAATTTAACTGCAGTATAGCACACAGAATAAATGATGGGTTATTCTCCATTTTCTACAGGTTAAGTAAGGCCTCCTCAGATCTGGACTTCTCTCCATTCCCTGGGGTCTGACAGCCAGATGTGCTTGCACAGGGAAGGTGCCTGCCTGTGCTGGGCAGCTGTGCTGGGGGCTGCACACATGGAAGCCCACGGAGCCTGACAGAACTGTGCCTAGCTGCCACAAAGGGCCCAAAGTAGTGAAATGCTGCAAAAAAGTCACTAGAAAAGAGCTGAACTGTGTCTGCTTTGTTCATGTGAGGCACTTGTGAGGAAAATCCAGACCTTGTGGTGGAGTGAGACTGGGAAAACTGGGGTGGGACTGATGAGGACTGGGATAGAAATGGAGAATAATTCCCATGGAGTGACATTCCTGGGAATAATAACTGGTTTTGATGGGGAAAGCTGTTGATGGTGATCTCTGATGGAGGCCACCAAATCCCACCAGCTGTCTCACTCCCAGATGACCAAATTTAAGTATGTTTTGGTAGGATTGATTTTAATGGCATTCAGTGCTTCTGAGATAGGGACCTTTTGGGAAATTGGCCTGACAGTCTTCAGAGAAGTCAACCTTGTAACTCTCATCTTAAATTTTTGCTCTCCAAAGCAAAAACTTTTGCTGAAATGAACAACTGGGGAGGCTGCTCAAGGAATTGCCCCAAAAAGCAATTTTTAATTGGTACTGATTTGGTTACAGGATGGAAAACATGGTGCTTGGTGGAACTTGGGTGGAACAAAAGCTGTGCAAACATTTCCCTTGACGAAGTTAGTCTCAATTTCTCGTGAGAGTTAATTCCTCATAATCTTGGATCATATGAATAATGTCTGTCTCAGAGCGTGGCTGAATTAAATCGTTCAGGATTACCTGTTCAAGCAGAATCTGCTCTGCAAGTCTGTACTTCAGTAGTAATTTGCTGGTTTTTTCCCTTTTCTTTTCTCTTTTTGGCTGCTGATATAAAAATATAACTTTCTCTTATTATTTTAATCTTTGCTTTTCTTCCTGCATGGATCATTTATTTGTGAACTGGTTATTTCAGTAAGGGCTCAAAGGTAATTTCATGGTTTATAGAATTTATATCTGAGGGTTTAATGAGGAAAACATATTGTTTTCTAACACATGAAACAGAGAATCTTTCATTGTACTTTTATTTTCCTTCTCTAATATTACATGTATATCAAGTTCAAAGCCTTGAATACACCTAAGTATAAAATTATTCCTTTCCTACACATGGGAAATATGAATGTTTGCGACTCAAAAATCAACACACACAGACTTAGGAGGTGATTTCATTTTTAATGAATCTACATGATATAAATGAACTACTCTTATGTTTGTGCATTGTGCTCGAGTATACATTGGAAAATACAATAACAGTATATTACTTTTCTGTGATTTAGGTTAGGAATTAATGCATTCAAATGAATTTAAGAGCCTTGGGTATAATTCATACAGGATGCAAGTCCCTCAGTAGACCTCTCATGAACATTATCAGATTCAATACAGTTTGCATGGTCAAACAGATTAAAATTTGACCAACCCCCACTTTTTGCCATTTATTAAACTCCAGAATCTCTTTGAATGGCTTTCTTCTCATTATTCCGTGTGAAGAAAAAGAAGCAAAGACAAGGTTTTTGTGTATCAATTTGTTAAAATGTCCTGTTTTCAGTTGAGTTTAGTTATGGTAGATCAGGTTGGAACTAAGGCTGCAAAATATCAAATTTCCTTTTTTTCCTTGTCCAGGCACATTTTCTGAAAGCTTTCACTTTTATCTAGTGCAGATGTCTCAGTGCCCTTTCACTCCTCATCAGAGTCATTACCCGCTCTCTGGATGGCGTTTGTTGCATGGCTCCTGCCTTCGATTAACAATTGTGGAAACTGGAGGATGCTCTCAGCATCAGTTTGATCTTTTGATGGATCAACACCTTTGCTGAGCTGCCTCCTGAAGTACTTAAAATATATCTGACTCCCTCTTTCTGATATTTTAGCAATTTTACACCCTGTGTTAATTATACCATAAAGCATAAAATCTATTAGCAATTTTCAAAAAGTGTCATGCTTAGAAGGCTTTTGAGGACTTAGGACTGATTCTGGTGTGGTGAAAGCATCCTTTAAAATAGCTTCCAAGTTCTGAGATACAGCAGGAACGAATTCCGCTTCCTTGCAGTGAAGGTTTGAAAGGATTGTGCTCTTAAGTACAAAAAACCCGTAAAATGTGTCCAATACTTTGAGCCATCTCTCAGGGAAGCTTAAATACAGATTTTTACACTGGAGGGGAGTAAGTATTGTAGTAAGTACTCTGCAATAGTAATGCCCTTGTGTTGCTGATTTATCAAAAGGTCGTTGGAGCATCTGAAGTTCTACAAAAGTGAGTGTTGTGTGTGCTGGAATTGATGTCTCTGGGTGTCCTCTGTCATTGTTTGCTGTGTTACCCTTCAAGTACTCTTACTGTAGCAGAGATAAGTAAAGCCCCCAGGAAACTGCTCGTGCTACATTGCCAGGGAAATCAGGCCAGGAAGAGGCACATGGGCTATGCCAAGTTATTCAGTCTCAGATAAGTAGGCTTATGGATGTGTGACACGGAGTCGGCGATTGACTTTGCCCATGACAAGTTCAGCCTGGTTTACAAGGCTTAAAGTTCCCCCAAATGTCACGGGATTGACAGGTATAGCTCTCCACTGACTGTGCCCGAGTTTTGAAATCACAAACACACTCCTCTGTTGCTGTGCTTTTTGCTTTTTTAGCATCCAATTAGTCTGTATAATAAAACTCTACAAATACAAACATCTCTCAGGTTCCTTCGGTGACAATTTCACTGTGTGAAAACGAACACTTTGCTGCTCCATTTCATATATTCTTTATAAACAAAATTGCAGAATTGTTTATTAAAATCCTTGCTGTGGAAAGCAGAAATAACAATGTATGGCACATTTCCTGAGAGAACCAAAGAAAACATTCCAGAAATTAATTTCTTAATGCACTGTTGAATAGTGAACAAACATACATCTATGCCTGTTTTTTGTCTTTAAATGTAGTTATAGTCCTTGTCGCTTGCTGGTTAGGAAGCATTTATATCATGATAGCATGGAAAGAGTCCAAGGACAAGTTAAGGCCAGTACTAAGAGTGAGGATCTTAAAAGCTGGAGCTCATTCTCATTGTTATTGTTTTGTTTTTGCATGAGAGGAGGGCTCTGCAGGTTTTCAAGCCATCCCAGAAGCCCAGAGATCAGAACGTGTTTCCATTTCTTCTTGTTGCTGGATGTGATTGATCACCCCAAGAGGGAAAAAGGAACAGTAGATGTACAGTGCTCATCCTGGGCAACTTTAGAAATCTCTGTGCTGTATGGGAGATGTATTCTTCTCAGAGGGCTTCTTGTTTGATTGGGTTTTGGGTTTTTTTTTAGGATTGCAGCCTCTTGCCTATGGAGCTTTTGTGATGATTTAGTGCTTATAAGACATCACTGAATATCAAGGAAGCCTTAATAAATCTGAATTGGTCTCAGTGTGGATGGAAATGAAGATGTGTTTTTATTTCGTGTTGGGATGATAGAATGAATTATATCAGAAATCTGACTCCTAGAAGAACTGGGAATTCAGTGAAAGAATACAACAGCCAGGAAAGCACACTGAGCTCCACAGAAGGTTTTTGCTGAGAAAGAGCAGTGCTGGTGATGTGTTATGTTAATGTTTGGAAGATGTACCAGTGCTACTGCCAGGGCACAGCCGGAGCAGGGAGGGTGAGCCCAAAGCCCAGGGCACCAGGGCTCAGCAGTGCAGCGATTCCTGAGCAGGGTGGGGAAAATGAGTCGCCTGAACAGTCCCAGAAAAGGCAGGAGGGTGGCTCAGGTCATCCAGGTAGGAGCAGCAGGATGTGGGGCCAGAGACAGGGCTGGAGCTGAGGCTTCAGCAGAGGTACAAGGAGCATCTGGAAGCCAGGGCTCGAGACAGGTACAGCTGTGACAGGGCTCAGGGAAGGGCAGAAGGGCTGAAATGTCAGGAGTGTGGATGGAGCTCTGGGAGCACAGACAAGAGGGTGCATTTGGGGAGTTTGCAGGGGAGACTGCACAGGGGGCTGAAATCTGTAGCAGCAAGACCTGTCATCAGTGATCTGGGATGAGAAAAAGAAGTTTCCAGTGAAAAGTAACTTTGAGATTTCAAGCTTCACAGCAGGGATAAATTCTGATAGACTCACTTGCCTTTAAGAGAATCTCATTCTTGTTAGTCGCTCTGATTTCAGTGTAATACTTCTGTCTGTAGTCTCAGTTGTAGTACTTCGACATGTATCACCACATTTTTATGGGAAAATCATTTGTTTTTATTGTAACTTTTAAATTTTATTTTTCATTAAACCCGTTTTATTGACTTTAGAAACGGATTTTAGCTACAGCAGTGTAAATCCAGAGGAAGTGAATTTATGCTGTTTTATACCAGTAAGCATAATCTGGCACACGCTTAAAAGAAAAAAAAAAAGTTGAAATTGTATAGTCAGCAGTCAAAGCTTCTTGTTAGAAAATTCTCGATCTGTAAGAGAGCTATTGATAAAGGAGCTAAAAACCTCAAAATTGATTTATTTGTTATCAGCTCAATACAGTTTGTCTGAACACCGAACTTGCTTTTTTGTTCTTCCATGTGATAAATGTATTTGCCTATGTTGTAAAATCTAAGCTGAGATAAGCTTCTGTACAAGCTGAGTATAGGACTGGAAACCAGGATTTCCAGAATTTTACCTCTTGCTTCCGTCAGGAAATGAAGTTGTGACCTTAAGTGACCTCTTAGGTCTCCTTTGTAAAGAAAGCTCAATTCCCTTTGCAGTTTATTTAGGAGTCACTGGGAATTCAGCATCTTATGAGATGAGATCTTTTCAGGATTGATATATTTTGTTTCTGCAATTGTAAATTGAGAAAAATATAGTCTTCTGGACAGTCTAGTTATGCCAGACCCTGAGTCCTTAGTACAGGCTGTGTAGCTGCAATGAACAGCCTACGCCAGGCAAGCAAATTGGGAATTAATGAGGACTGCAAGTTTGGAGTATTTCAGGCTTTATGGTTTTTCCTTTTTGCTGAATTTTATAGTTACTTGAATTACTTGTTTTGTTACACTTAATTTATCATTTTAATTTCAGGGAATGTTTTGACAGTAAATGTTTGTAAGGCAGCTAAATATATTTTTACTGGAAAGGCAAAAGAAGTACAAGGAGCATTCTTATTTTCCTGTTAGTTCTGTGGTATAAAAGAGACTGAAAAGTGTGGCTTGGTCTTTGCACAGAGTGTGCATGTGCTTTGCCCACTGTGTTTATTCTTCCTATGATGCAGTTTAGGGTTTTTCCTTTCTTGCATTATTTGCTGCCTGTGCCTCAGAAAGGAGTAAGAATTCAAGAATACAGCAAGGCTGAAGGGTGGGCACCTGTTTATGACCACAGATGACTTGTTTGAAGTCTTATCAGTTGTAACATTTAACAGTGCAAGGCCTTGGTTTTTTTCCCCCTTGTTTTTAAACCAATGCTTTAAAAGGCGAGTTGTGCTTTATTTATTTTTTTAAATTATATGATCTACTTTTTGCAAATAGTAGCATTCACTTAGTTTATACTGTAAGTGACCTAGTTTGCATTTTCTTTCAACTCTATAAATTACCCTATTTTTTTCTGCTGGTATCAAGGTTTCTTACTAGCCCTGAAAAATTAGGTTTTAATTTTTCTCTCCCTTCTAGCCAAATAAACAGAAAGAAGGATGAGAAGACAGGAATTGTGAGTAGATTTATGGCTTCTTGGAGGAAGGTTTTATTCCTCTATGTGCTACTTCTTTAGCTTTTGATGAAGTTATTTCATTCATCTCTGCCATGACTTTGCTACTTTTGAAATGCCTGATGTGCATAGATCGTTCTTGTGCAGATGCTCTGCCTGGATTTCTTCAAGCAAGTAACTGGATAAATGAGAAGTATTTTGTAAATGCATTAGGTGTATGTAATTTGCCATATTCACAATGATAACTGAGTAGTGAAGAGCAGGCTTGAATTCAGTCCACTTTTTCCCTAAGTTTCTCTGAATAGGTAAAAGGCCCAAACTATAAATTTCTGCATGCTCTGATCAGGATTTTGACTTCTAAGTTAAAATTACCTGACCCTAATCCTCGTCATTGCTTACACTATGGCTACAGTACACAGTTCAGGTACTGGAAAAGAAGTTTGTATGTTTGTAGACTGCTGTTCTTAAAAGCAGGAAACCAATTTTATATCCTTTACATGATAGATATTGAATCGATAAAGCATCAACCTAAGGTTACACTTGATGTCTCCAGTGAGAAGACAATAAATCATGTTATGTGCATACAGGTATATTGACTCAATGTCTTTGGGCTGCCTATGCAAAACTGAAGGTGATTGAAACTAAACCGTTAGAATAAAAGTCTTATAATGGCAGGTATAAAGCCTTTTAATCCACTTCTTATGATTTGAAATTTTAGTATTAAAAATCTAAGTACAACATTTAAATCAAATTGAAAATCCATCAGGTTCTGTGCCCTGTCTCAAATACTGGTCAGTGGCAGATGGTTAAAGAGGGAGAATAACAGAACATGTGCAGAATGATTTCTCCCTTGTTGTACCCTCCTGGTCTTCAGCAATTAACAGTTTGGGTACTTTTGTAGCTGGACACTGCACCCGCATAAAGAATTTAATATACACCAGTAGACTCATCTTAGGTAAACTTGTTACGTCTTATTTTCAACCTGTTTATAGCTTGGCATTCCCAATGAAGTTTTGCACATATATAGTGAGGAAAAAGAGTCTGACTCATGCTGGAATGGGTGGATAAAGAAAATAGTCCATTTGTGCTTTATGTCTTTGTCACTGAGTACCTTCTGAGGCTAAAATCTTGATGGTTGCCACTCCTTTTATGTCGTGATTTGCTTGTGGTGAGAATGTGTAGGTCTGGCAATGCAGGGTGTTTTTATTTCTGTCTGGTGGCTTCAAAGAAGGAACATCTGAGAGTGAAGATGGAGTTATTGATACAGCATGTCTATCAGTAATAGTGTATTTTTTTTCCTTGAAATTTTCTTATTTCAACACCAAAAAAGTCATCAATATGGATAACTGAGTTGACCCAAGATGAAAGGTTGCTGCTGTATCGTTAAGAACAAGCCCCTGAAGGTTTTATTATGCTGCACTGCATTGCTGAGAATCATTTTGTTGTTGTTTTAATACTGAGTATCCTTTGTGGTAACTGGACTTGGCCTGGGCTGGACAGCAGTCTGCTCTATTGCAGGTATTGAAATACTGCTTGAAAAACCAGTTTTGCTTCTAATATATGTAAAAATATTTGGAGGATGGGGGTGTGGGTCAGAAAACCACTTTGAACCCCGTTTGGATAATGGAGCATGACAGTTTACATTTTCTTAACCACAAGATAGCCTTGACATACAGCGTGTTCTCACACAGAGGATAAGGCAGAAGCCTTGCTCAGATGAGTCTGGAAAGCACATGTGCAAGGAGAGACACTCTTTGCTTATCCCTGTGCCCCTCTGAAAGCCTGACTGCACCCTCACAGCTGGAATATCTGCATGAACGTGTTCTGAAGGAAAAGGCACGTGTTTGGGTGTTGTGTTTGCAGGGAGTTTTACATCTGAACTGGAACAGAAATGACCGCTGCTTTCCTCTCCAAATGAGCACAATGGAATTTTGTTCTGGCATTTTAGGTATCAAAGTATGGTATTTTGTTAGAGTTTAATTTTCTGCAAAATCTTTCTTCTTTGTTAGTGCACCCCTTCAAAATATACTTTTTTTACTATGTAGTCATTATTTATCATTTATTTGTGTAACTACTCACTCTTTTCACGTGAGCCATTTCTGACTCATTATGTTTAGATGCCCAGCTTAAGTACTATACAGGGAACTTATGAACACCGTACCTCACCACTCTGAGGAGAGCACTGATTAAACACACCTTAGCTGTCAAATTCTGAGGTGTGTTTAGGTAGCCTCCTCTGAGTTTTCTCTGTGCTTTTGTCTCACATCAGGTATAATTTTGTTATTCTAAATCAGTAAGGTTTGTAAATGGTTTTGGCCGTCATGTGCGGGTGCTGTGAACAATTTAAACTTCTCAAGTTGCTTTACTAACTTAATCTGTTAGAATATACCTTGTATTACTGCTGTTTAACTGATCCACTAGAGAAATTTTGGGGCGAAAGAAAAATGAATTTTTTCAAGCACTTTCTATCACAGAATCCATGAAGACCTCTTACACTCTGTCTCTTGAACGTTCTAAATGATGGAGCATATCAGGACAGCAGAATCAGGGGGGTTGTGTTTACCCCGACTGCCCCATTCCCTGCTCTTCAGAATTGCTCTTTTCTTGCCACACAGGCTCGTGTGGTGCCCATCAACTCCTCATCTGGTCCACAACTGCTGGTTTAACAACAGTTACAAATGATTTTAAAGGGATGGGAAATTTTATTTTAGAAGAGTAATGGCTAAATATAATCTAGGTTAGAGTTCGTTTTAAAAGTTGCAAGTTGTGTAGGTAAATAATAATATAATTATAAAAAAGCTATGTATAAATAAGATCCTTAGTATCACTGTATATTTGATTCATGTACTGTAGTCATTCAGGGACTGTTCTTTGACTGTAAAATGTTACACATAGAGACTTGTAATTGAAAACTTTATGATATGATTTGTAGTTAGAGGAATAAAACTAAATTGTAATTTTTTCTAAATTGAATATGCCACTATCTTATATGTCTCAGCCTTTGTGACGTGGCCTTGCATGATGCTTCTTGACTTCCTGTCCTGCTGTCATTTTCTTTCATATTGGTCTGGCACTTAGTCTCACTGGAATCAATAAGGTTGCTCCCATGCAAGTGTTGAATAAATAATTGATTAAGGAGATACTACACTTGTCACATCTTTTCCTTGCAAAGGTAGCCAACATAACTGTTCTTCTAAAAAACTTCTGTTCTTTCCTTTTACTGATTATCCCTCACTTCTTCCACTGAACAAGCAGAGCATGGTATCTACCAGATAATCTGATTGATGTGTGCTGGAGTCTTTGTAAAGCAGTGATATCACTCAGCAACTGGGAGAAGTGGCTACTCTGCAACTGTGTAGCTCAAGCCAAATGACTTTCTAGTACTTCTCTCAGTTTCCCTTCTAAAAACTTTAACCTGCTCAGTTTTAAAAGCTGTAATCCAGAATGGCAACGCGTGCTTGGGTATTGGTCACCAACCCTGACTGCTGTGCTCATCAAATTCTAAATGAAATACTTAAATAATCTGGTCCTACACAAAGCCAGATAGAAAATGGCAGATAAAGTGGTATCTGTTGACATGAATAGTCCCAAGTTTGCCTGACTGCTTGGCTGGGTTTTGTGTATTTAGAATTGCAGTAAAAGTAGAAACATTTCTTGACAGCCGTTGTGTATTGTGACATCTGAAATTGAAACAGGCACTTCTAAATTTTCTGCACATCTCCTCAACCCAAAGGTTTATTATAGCTCCTACTATGTTTTGGTAGTATTAAACTACAGTGAACTTTCTGTAATGGGAATGCACTTACACGGAAGACAGATGTAGGATTTCTGTAGGAGATGGAAAATAAGATATCCCAGGCAAATAAATACCTGATGACTGTGCCCGCTGCAGTCATTCCACCAGTGTGATTAACCTTTTTATCTTCAATTACATTCCTAAGTGATACAATTTGTTCCAGTAAAATAGTGTGCAGATCCAGTCTTGTTCAATATTTCCCACAAATACATTGACTCGCTGTTTTGGATTATGAAATCCTTTCTATTGTTGTGGTTCAGTGACAAGAGAGATGAGGTAATTACAGAGCAGTTTGCCCACTGGTTTCTCTCCAGTGCATAGCTGTAGTCAATGCTGTTAGACCACTCATATACCCAATTGTCAAAAAAAGTAAGGAAAAGAGGCTCAAATATCTTTACCAGAAATTACGTTGGTGCTGCAGAAGTTACAACATGCGTTTTTTGCCATCCTACGTGTTGCTACGTTTGTTTTGAAGTAGTGTTTCATTATTGCTATTGTATGATTAAATATTGAAAGTATTGCTTTTCCAATTGTTCTACTCCAGTATTTAATGAGTGCAATTAAATGGAAAAATTGCCTTTTTAACTGATGGTAGTCTATTAATGTCTCTGTCTGTTCAGAAAAGAAAAGAAGTGAATTATTAGAATGACAAATGAGTCAAAGTTACCACGGTGATGGAGAGGTGCGATTCCCCTCCACATAATCTTCAATTAGTGATCTTTGTAAGAGGATGTTTTTCAAAAGGGTAATAGAGAAGTAATGAGATCAGAAGGAGGTCAAACCCAGCCTTCTTCGTTTGGCAGTTTGATTAATTTATTTCTCCTTCTTGCAGATTGCTGTAAGGGGCTTTTGGCACCTGGTGTTTTCCATGGGACTCTCGTTGAAGTGACTGCTTATGAGAGTCTTTTGTGTATCCAAGAATGTTCATCCGCTTGGAACTGCAGGTTTTTGAATGGTTCAAATTTGTTCCTTAGTATAAGCACTCCCTGGTAGTTCTGAAAAGGAAGTTTTTTTCAGAAGGAACATTCCTTGACTCTCCCATGTGTATTGTTATAAGGCAAAGTACTTGGACCTAGGACTGGGATGTAAACCAGCTTCCATCTCCTTCAGGGGGATGATAGTTAAGTCAAAGGAGATGGAGGGAAAGAAGGACCCAAGAACATAAAGTTGCAGTGAATTTCTTTTTCCCACAATATCTTCTTGAGCAGTCCCACGTTACCTTCATGAATGCAACATGTAGCACCTCTGCATCCTTCAGTTGTTCCTTCCTGCTCCTTCTCATTCTTACCACGCGTGTAGAAAGTTTTGTTTCAGAGAGCAGTGAGCTGTGTTCTGATGGTGATCATACACCCGAGTGGCTGTGGCCCCATGCAGTGTGTTAAGCCTGTGCTGTGGGTACAGTTACATCCGTGTTTAGCTTATTCTCAGTAGTAATTCACTTCTTTTAAAATATTCAAAGTAATTTTCCTGCAAAACTGAAATGCCAGTAGCATTTTCTCAGCAGTTTCCTCAGGTTTATGTATTTGTGCACTGATCAATTTTGCTCTCTTGATAGTTGAATGTATGACTATGGTTTCAATTGTGACATAAATCCAGTTATTCTATGCAAAATAACATGTCAGTAGAGGAGCAGTAGATGTTAATTTAATATGACATTCTCTTGCTAGCACACATGACATTAACAGTTGCATGATATCCAAGACTTAACTATGGCTGGGTTACCTCAGTTTAAGCTCAAGATACTCATGCAACTTTAATTTTTGGCTTTGGTAAGGGTGGCATTAACACTGAGTTTTCTTACTTTCTCATGAAGTCTTTGCAACAGTCATTTAACAGAAGTTCAGAATTATTTTTATTTTTGTTATTATTATTATTACATGAAAAATATTTCACCAATAAAAAGAGATACTTTGGATTAAATAGATCATAAAATTTTTTTTTGTACTGATGATCACAGAATCATAGAATGGTTTGGATTGGGACTTTAGGACCATGTAAAAGGTTAAATACCAAAGATTATTCTAATTGCATGTATAATCACAGGTCACAGGCACAAAACAATTTTGTGAATTTCCCCTCTTTTTAGGTGCTGTCCTTTTGGGGGAAATTTATACATGCACACATATACTTATGTGTATAGATAAACATGTCTCCAACTTATCAAAGTTCTCTCAGAACAGAAAAAGTAAAATTAGATTTTTGTAAGCTGGAGTGATGTGCATGTTCTTATTTTCAATGTGTGGTAAAGTAATCCTTCAATTTTATTTTTTAACAGTATTCTATAATATAAATAATCTAGTCTTTTCTTCTGCAGACTGTTTAATTCAGACAGGTTGAAGTTGCCTCCAAAGATTGGCGTCAAATTGAGGAAACCGTTCATGTAGTAAATAAGATAATTTGTTTCTGCCCAAAAAGATTAAAATATAGATTTTTTTTATTTTTTTTTTTTTTTAGCCCATATGATTTAACACATACAGTTCCTGCATCTCTGTGATTCTGAATGCTTTTTGAAATAAAGCACTTCTACATGGATTTCTGTTCTTCATTTTCTCTGCTGCACTTTTAACTTGAATTTCTGGAGTTTTAATTAATATAATCAGTAAAGATCTTTATATCTTTCCATGATATTGATGTTTATATAATTTCAAAATGTGGTGGGAAACTGATGCTCCTAATGAAAGCAGAAGTTGTAAAAACAAGTAGAAAGTCCTACAGTTGGAGTGATTTTTTTTGTTTTGTTTTTGCCTTTTTTTTTTTTTTTGTGATGTTGTTGAAATCCAACTAACATAACTTCTAGAGACTGATCAGTTTCTGAATATGCAGGTCGTTCTGTTCTTACATGAAGTAATTTTTCTGACGGAAAACCTATTTCTCCAGACTGTCTGCCCACGTAGTTTGTCCATAGATATTAATTTCTGCATTTTTTTTAGCCTCAAGCATTGGCACTTTTTTACTAAAAATCTGTGTGAGCAGAAATTTGCACTGCAGAAGTGAAAACCAGAATTTTACCATAGTGAAAAATCACACTCAGTAGAGCTGAAAGTTGAAATATCTCCTAGAAGATTTCCATGTTAGGAATATTAAACCAGTTGTTAAATAAATGCAAACAACAGATGAGCTTTTTCTGAGACTCAAAGAAGATCAAGTGAGAGATGACCATCTTGGTTTCTCCTTTCCCCCTCCACCTATTTAGTGGAATTCACACTGTTCTGGCAAATCCACTTAGATTTTTGCAAAAGAAATATTTCTGAACCTAATACCTGAAATCAGAACTCTGCTGTGAATTATTTAGTTAGGTGACACTAGATTGTCCTCAAGTCGTATAAAGCACTACAAACACTCTCATTCCTTACTGTATTTTACTTTGGTAGTTTTGAGTGACAAAACCATTTAGACACCGTGGCTGTTACCATATCATGGTTTGAAAGGTAAAACAGAACATGATCATCTTTTTAATAGGAACACTGTGTGATTCATAGGTGGTGAATATTTCATGCACTTTGCATTTGCCTTTGTGCAGGAGGGTAAATGGAAAGTAAATCCATGTGTACTTTAGACAGTAAAAAGGCATTACTTTGTTACATCATATAAACATGTAGATTTGATTCTCTCTTTACTCATGCTGTAAAAAGAAAGTTTTAAAGTGTTTAGCCATACCTGAAAATGTAAATGCCCGAGCCTAATGTAATGCTGAAGAAAAATTAAGACAAATGATACTGCATCCTTGCCACAAACTGCAGCTTGTACAAAATTCACTTTAGTTATTATACTGTGAATACGTGTGCTAAACCTCCTCTGTGTATGCACAATTTATGTTGAATGCAACATGAATCATTTTAATAGACCAAGCAAAAAGTCCCCAAAGTCAATTTTCAAATTATGAACCTTGGAACAGAATATAGCAACAATGAACAACAAATAGTTCAGATTTTACGCTGAACTACAAATGAACCATTAAAGGTACAGTATACTCATTCAGAAAAAAACAGTTTCTCCTTATCATCACAGTGGCTAAAAAGCATAACAAGAATATTTCTAAAAGGTCAGTTCTAAATTTTCTCTTTTTCTGTACCTTATTAAGAGGGACATTCATGAGAGCTGATGCCATGAAGATTTTAACATCTGTTGTGAGACTTGGATGATTCTGGTTATTCTGGTTAGATTCTGCCTCTGATCTGCCACGTAACCTTGAGAAACACTGGTTTCAATGCTTTAAAATTCAGGAATCTGTTCAGATTTACTGCTTAGAAAATGGCCTGGTTTCAGATAGGTCATTTCAATGGAAAACCTTTTCACTACCTGATTTTCACTGTTCAGTGTTACCAGGACACAGCAAAGGTGGTAGCAGAGGAGCACGGGTCTTTTAAAGGTTGGTAAGGAATTAAAATTCAGCAGAAAGAAAGAAAGAGTATTTGAGTGTCATCTAAAACTTACAAGAGTTGAAAAGCATATAAAGGGTTGCTCATTGCCTCATCTACTTCATTGATGGCATTTTTCATTGCTGGATACTTTAATTTATGAAATAATGATGGATTTAGTTGATTATATGGATGCTGTTGATTTTTTGAAACAAAATCCAGTATTTTTGGAGCCTTTTCATTTTTTCTTAACTTGTCTCTGTCCTCCTAAAATTGCCTACTTAATCAAAGTTTTATAAATATAAACCTCTGGTTATTTTCTTGGCACATGATTTTGCATGGGCCTGAGAGAATTAGTGAGTCATGCCTTGAAATGCTCTGTGGAACCTTGTGCAATTCAATGTTCTTTAACTGGTCAAATTTGCTGTTTAGATTGGAGAAGACAGAATAAAGTAAAAAGACTAAGAAATTGTGCTGAATGGTGTCATGGGAGGGTAGAAAAGGGCTATTTTCAGTTAACTTTGTCAGGCATGTAGTTAAAAATAGAAATTGGCAGTGGTTGTGGTCTTTTACAGATAGAAGTACATGAGAAAAAAATCTGACTCCAGAGTTCACAGCCATTGTGTCATGGTCAGTTCTGAAAATGTTCTGTAAGGTACATCATGGCTGTGAAAACTGTACCTGGAAATGCTGCAAGAACTGTAGGATTCTGTAAACTAAACACAGTCTGTGGAGCACAGCATAGGAACCATGGGTTTGGCAGAAACTTTGCCTCTTTGATTTTTTAATTTTTTTTTTGAATTTATTAGCCCCTGTGAAAATATCAGGTGACTTTAAGCAGCCACCATAAATGATAAACACATTCCTCAAAAGTTGATAATGTTTCCTCCTCCCCTTGGCCCTTTTGTGTGTGTAATATTTCACCATACTTGAACCTGAAATCCAGAATATTGTCATCTATAAGCAAACTCTTTTTCTTATTACAGAGAAGATAATCCAGTATCCCATGGTCTTGCAGGTCAGGACATTATTATTAGAGTCAGAACAGAATTTTATGCAGATGAAGAAAAAAATTTCCCATCTACTAATCCAGAAATCTCCAAACTCAACTGATTTTATGGTATCAAGGCAAGGAATATGTTTTGGTGTTTCTGTTTTGACTTCTTGCCTCCCATTCAGGTTACTCATTCTATGTCAGTGGCCCACAGAGGTCTAACCAAGGTAGCTACAATATCACATCGTGCACTCTACTAAATTCTAGGAGGCAGCCTGAGCATCAAGAATGTGAAATTTATGCTGGTAAAGAGGGAGTGTGGATCAGCAACCCATTGATTTTAGCCAAAAATCAAATCAGCAGTAAGATCAGAGAAGGAGCCCTGTGGTTTCATCCAGACTGTGATCCACTTCATCATTCTACTCCCCAATGCATGAGAACCCCCCTGACTTCTGGAGAGATGAGGAAACAGATTTACTACAGAAAGCAATAACAAAAAAAGTTGAAAATCCTTTCTTTTCTTTTTCCTGTAGATTATGAGATGTAAAGCTTAAGAAAATGATGTGTAGGTATGGAAAGTTCTTATTTATATTCCACAAGAGTAACAGTTATTCCAATGTAATGGCAGCGCCCCTTTATTCCTCAGCATCACACATTTTCTTCATTTTGTGATATATTATATGGCTTTTTGGTGTAACTACACTTTTAGATCTTATTGAATAGAATTTATGTGTTGCCTTATGGAAAACTTGTTTCATAATTCATTAATTATTTACTATTACTTGACCTTACAGTACATGAAAAAACCTATCCCATAACTGTAATTTCAATTCTCTCTAGTGTGAAATCAATCACATTCCACATCTTTTATATTATTTAAAATGTGAATGATGAAATTTTCCTCTGGATTTCTCCCAAGCTGCCGAGAACTTTCAAACCTTAGTGTGTGGGAAATGTGCAGGCTGTCCCCTGCAGACCCTGGGCCAAGTCCTGATTGCATTGCAAACGCTGCAAAACCATTTGCAGTGGATGAGCTGTCCCTTCTTGTCAGTGGAACTGGGGCTGGTAAAGACCAGGAGCATTTTATAAAAATCTACTTCATAGGATTTCTGTTTGCTTTGTATACAACTGATATTTAGATAAGGACACAGCTTTTAACTTGTATTTCCTCCCTACCCCTACAACCCAAATTGTGCCAATAATGTTACTGAACAAGATTTATATGTGCAATTTCCAGGGCTGGGGGGAACTCCTGGGCAGCTCAATAATGTTGAGTCCACTTCTGATATTTGTGTACCCTGTGCTGTGTGAGGCAGGTGATGGGTGTTGTGTTTGTATTTACAGTTCAGGAACAATTGGGGAGAGTTGTGGGAAGCAGCCTGGTGCACCCAAGAAAGTGATGGAAGTTCTGTTGGTTATACTGAGATACATTTTCTGATTTCTTTGACAGTAATTTCTGAAAATACACGAGTAGATATAAGGAGAAATCAGTAATGCACTTGAGATTTGGAGGTTACTTTTTTCCTGAAAATCTGCAAGAGAAGTATTATCAGAAACAAAAATTTTTAAAATATGTTTTAAGCAGGAGATACATTTGTGGAACAAATTGCATTTGTACCTCAGCCTGCATGAGCACAGAAGAATAAGGTTTTTGTCCTTGACAAAAAAATCTTGCCTCTTATTATTATTATTTCCTTCTCCTTTTGCCTGCATGTATGCCCATATTTTTTTGCTCTACGAGACAGGTTATCAAAAAAATACGCCTTTTCTCCATTTTTCTTTCAGCAGTTAAATGCCAAATGTTCTAAGTTCTAAAACATGTCCAGATTGCCAGATTGTATCTTATGCAAACTCTGACTGCTTTAGAAACATATATAAAATCATATTAAGCAAAAGCCATTCCAGCTATTCACGGATATGCTTTTATGAACCTCAGATGTAATTGACAGGATTTAATTTTACTAAAGTAACAAAGGCTTTGTAAGTATAGGTTTTCTTGATACCTGAGCATAGTTAGGAAAAAAATTCAGAGTACATGTAATATTACACAAGGAAATAAAGTTAATTTTCTTGAAATATACAGTGGGGTATATAAATGGACTTCGGGAAAAAATAGTAGAATGAAAAGTCTAATGCTATTTTCCTAAGCCACATTTGCTAAATGCAGACTTTTGCAAGGTCAGCAGTTATGCTGGAGTTGAGGAGAAATGGCTTCAGTGGCTTTAACTTTACCAGTGCCCTTGATGAGGTGCAGAGTTGTCAGTATTCTCGTAAAATTCCTCAGTGATGGCTTCTTCTGTTCTCTTTATTTCCTTAAGTGAACATCTGTCTAATTGTTCACCTCCATTGCTTTAGTGCTTTCCTCATGCTTTCTCTGTTTCCAGACAATAAACTTTATTTTCTTCATAAGAATTCAGTCTACGCAAGGGTATTAGGCAGCTTGTTTGCACCTTTTAATTTCTGGAAGTTTTCCAGAAGGGCTTTTTGCTGTAGTTCCAATGGGTTCATCAGTGAATCATGTAACATAATGCAGCATTGTGTTTGGGTTTTTATCCGTTACCTTCTGTTTATAAACATCTGCTTGGAAATTTTCTTTTTGAATTTTTTTTTTTACTATGTTTTACATTTCTGCATGTGGCATATGGGTAGGATATACAGTACCTGCTATTTTTTCAGGTGTTCAGGTAGGTACAGCCAGTATTTACCTTAACATTTGGGAAAAGCCTAAACGACTTGCTTAAACCCCAGAATTTTAAGGTAGAATATGTGCTGGTTATTTAGCTATGTGACAATACTTGTTAAATTAAAAGCAATTTAATAATTGAATGATTACATTGAAACTTGGCATTAACATTTATGGTTGCAGGATTGCAGAAGGTATCTGAAAAGCCTCTGTCCAGTAGAGAGAGCATTGCTCACAAACTTAGCATGCTGCTTCTCTTGTGTTCAGTTCTTTGTGTTCAGGTTTTTTTCTTCCTTTACAAAGGGGAAAGGCAGTGGTGGTGGTTGGTTTTGTTTTGTTTTGTTTGTTTTAGTTTTTTTAAAATTTTTGTTCCCTCTCCCTCTTATCTGTAAGGCATTTGTATCAATCTCGCACACCCATTCTTCAGGCAAATATTTAAAGTTGGAAGGGGGTGGTTGTTGTGCTTTCCTGCTGCTTTATTTGCTGTCATGGCACCACTTCCTTGTTTTTTGTGTACAAATACCTGTGCAAATATAATTTTTAAGGCATATTCTTCATCCTTCTGACCATATTGTTCACACACAAGTTGTATTTGGGAAACAAGTGTTTTAGTATGTTTAATGATGAGAGACTGTCCACTCTCCCATTATATTGCTGCACGAGACAATTATTTTCTGGAGTACTTTTGTTATCATGAGATCAAAATTGTATCAGAAAATAATATATATTTAGTAAATGAAAATTTCAAAGCTTTTCATCTTGATGGTGCTTTAAAATAAGACACTTGATTGTGAACTTTTTTCATGTTCACACTAAAGCCATTTTAAACTTTCTTAATTATTAGAACAATGGGACGTGGCCTTCTGACCCCTCCTGTCTGAGGCTGCCCCATTGTGCATCTCTAAAATACACGGTCTGGACTTTGATCTCAGCTTTTCAGACAGCCTTGGAATTACCTTACGTATTTAATGATATGTTTGGTTTTATATCCACGATTCCTGAGATGATTTGTTGTTTTCACACAAATTTAATTTCAGCCTTTGTGTTTATTTTGTTCATATTTTCTTTGTCACACTATATTTCTTTAGAAAGAAAGTAGAGAAAAGCTTCCTCCTTTTGTGACCACAGATCAGGTGGCAGAAGGGTAGGTTTCCATATTCTGGTACTGATATTTTCCTGTGCATGCAGAAAGACTTCATATTTTTGTTCAAGTCTATATTGTGTATATTGAGTGTATATTAAGAAGCTGATCCTGCCAACCCTTGTACAAGAAATCTTTACTAATGGGATTCAGTCCTTTTATTTCACTTTCTAAAATTACATACATATCAATGTGACCATTTTCAATGCATCTCTTAGCTTGGGAATGTGAACAGCTGGGGAAACAAAAGAGTTTGTGTATGTGTTTATTTTTTCGAAGATACTGTTCTGTAAGTTATCGATGTTATATTGTTTAAATCTAGGAGATTGTAACCATGAACTGCCAATTAAAATGGCTTAAATAGCTAATTATTCAGTTCTTTCATTTCTTTGTCTCATATATTTATTTCTACTTACGTTGAAGCATCCTGAAATTATTAATGAGTACAGAAGTGATGACTTTTAACCATAGTGATATTTTTATTTTCCTAATATTAGGAAAGGGGGGAAAGAACTGTACCTTAAATCTCTTGGCAAGCTTTGACCTCCTCCCAAATAGCTGCAATGCATTTGTAAACCTGCAGACGTCACTATTCTGCCAATTAATTGTGCTGCACGAGCTGTTCCACCGTGCTCTGACCACACTGAAAATGTGCACTGCTCCCATCTCGCAATTACAGCACTTGGTTTTTAATCTGAAACAATTTAATCAGATTTATTTTAATATTGTTCCTTCATTTTCAATGTTCCACTAAAGGAAAGAGTGTGCTTTCCTTTTTAACTTGTAGGAGCCATGTCCTAAGAGTTGTCTCTAATTATTAGTTATTGTTGTTTCAATACAGATTTATGAACGACTTATTTTGTGTCATATAACATACCATTTTTAAGCAACATTTTTCAATCTGAACACGGCTTCCAGGAGGGCAAGCTGCCCAGAACATCAGTGATCTCACAGTTATTACTTTGTGTCATATATAATCTTGTTTTTTCCTGCAACAAATAAATCTTTGGGCCTCCCTGCAAAAAACATTTGTGGTTACAGTATAATAAAAATAAACCGTTTGTCGTGACTGCAGCTGACATTTATCAGCCTATTTGTGGGTGCTCTTTCTCTCTCTGTATAATACGGAACATAATTTGTCACTTTGTAAATACATTCCAGCCTAAATCCCTGCCAGCATCTGTTAGTGTTTGAAGGATTAATGCACTGCACAGTGCATGTCTGCACTTTCAGGCAACAACGTAGCTTATGGTTATGGATCATGAGAGAACAGGGAAAAAGGGTTCATTTTGTATTTACTTAAACATTGTTGCCCTTTTGACCATCATGCTTTTCTCGTCTTGTTTGTCATCTGGAGTGGGGATGCTGCCTTCCCTCCCCTCTGTGACGACTGCATGTGAAATCCTGCTGTAAGTTTTGTACACCACTGTATGCGGAGCTGTACATAGAAGATAACACCTCTTTAATTTTATGGATAATTAACAACTGTAATAATGTATTGCAGTAGAGATATTACTGGTTCAGTCCATTTAGAAATTCTCTTTTTTCCCCTGGCCTCTGCCACTTCCAACAAATCCATTACCCTGTTGCCTCCTACATTGCTTCCTTCTCAGCAGCCCCTAAACTGGGTTTATTTAATCTTAAAGGCTTCAAATAGAGGGAGTTTTTAAAAGGAAAAAAGCCTGTAGCTTCTAAATTATCCCGATGCTGTTTGCCTTGTTGCTCTCTTTGAAAATGCATTCTGCTATCACTTCGAATCTTGCAGAATGAAAGGAATTGAAAGCATCTGAATAGGAGGCTCTCCACAGCTGAGATTCTGTTACACGTTCCCAGGCTCCCTTGATCATTCTCTAAACAAGGAGATATGTTTATTAGAATAGTAAACCATACACATGATATAATATATTGCCAAGATTATTTGAGATTCCCCAAGATAAATTCAAATGAGCTTTACAGGAATGGGCGTTTGGAGACGGAAAGAAGTGATCTATATCCAGGGAAAGAAAAGAAAATCCAGCTAAAAGTAGGCTCTCAAGTAAATACCCACAGTGCATGTGCATTAAGAGCTAAACAAATTCCTATTGCCAAAATCTACAGTGGATTTTTGTTTAAATACATGTAATTTCTTGTTATTGAAGCAAATGTGTCCTGTGTGCAATGGAACCATGTGCATCCAGGAAAAATCAGGGCATTTGGAGCCTACTAAATGAAGTATTCTGAAATTATAGTACAGCAGCTTTTGTATGTTTTTGTTCTCTCTGGTTAAGGAATAGATAATTTTTAAAATATCTTTAGGAGAATGACTTCTTTTGCTCTTTCTAAGCATGATTTAGGATTGCTGGGGCATAGTTTATGTCACTGAAGATATTAATTTCATAAAGAAATGCAGATGTTTTCCATTTTTTCCTTTATAATTATCTTCAGAAGATATGAAAGGCCAAATTTACAGAGATACTGATCTAAGAGTTAACTAATGTAAAGATTATGAAATAACATTATTGCTTATTGTAGTGGTAAGTGGTATTTATTACAGAAGATTTATTAAAAAAGGATATTAAAATCTGAAAAATGAAGCAACCACAAAGAAATGAATGAGTGTATTTCACATTTCTTTTTATGTACAGATGTGCTAATAGAAAGAGATAAAGTTCTAAAACTATTGGGAAATTTAAAATGGTGATTGCATGATAAGTCAAATATAAAAGCTATACTTGGAGACTTGAGTCACATTTTTGTATTTGGATCTTAAATTATAGGTAAATTAAGTATTTGGACAAAAGAAAAATACTGCTGTGAATAGTGATTTGTTTGAATGTGAGGACCAAATGCCAGGTTGGTGCATGGCATACTCAGAAACGGAACTCCTTCCTATCAGGCCATCTTCATCATCTCTCAGAATTTCAGGCTCATGTGTTGCTTTTACATTTCGTCTCCATCTAAGGGAGGATCCAGACTTTTCTGTTGCTTTTATAACCCACCTGAGCCCAACATTAAATCTCCAGTTCAGGTGCTCATTCAAAATTCTTGTGTGTGGGGACAGTTGCAACTTCCAGACATTCATTTGCAGGACAACCCTACAACAGCTTGAGGGCTTCAGGTTTTTCTGAAGAGGCCTCCAAGTTGTAGATGATGCCAGAAAGATAAAGACTCTTCTCTGCCAAACATCCAGAATTGTTCTGGAGAAGGGATAGAAACAGAGACAACAATGGTACTAATAATTTATTCTTCATGATAAAATGTTGGTCCGAGGCTGATCAGTGATCTGAGTTTGCAGGCTCGCACTGACCTGTTAAATCTTGATCTCTGTGTTGTTCTCTTGACTTGGATGAGGGCAACCCCTGCAGGAATTCCGTTTTTGTGAAAATGAGGAAGATCTAGTTACTTAAGCAGGAAGAACCAGGCTTTACCAATTAAGGTTTTGGGAGAGCTCACATACAGTGTCAAAATATGTTTGACAGGATTGAGCAAGAAGAATGATGGAAAAAATTACACCACTAAATTACAACCAAAATATGGGTAAAACAAACACATCAGGAAATAGTGAAACCAAGTATTGCTAAATAAATATTCTTTCTAATAAAATAAAGGAAATCCTTTTCATCTCTGATTTTCATGAAGAATCAAGTTAGTCCCAACTATTTCCTTGTACGTCTCATAAATGGGTTAATAAAATGGTTAATGTTTTGGAAATTGGTTTGTGTTTTGCATAAAGTTAGTGGAAATTTGAAAGTACTGCACAAATACTGCTGATATGGGGGAGTGGAGGGGATGGAAAACTAGAAAAATGGGTGTAAAAATGTTCCACCACAAGGTCTTCTAATGAACTTTATTGAGGTATACCAAAGGTAGCAGAACACGTTATTAAAGCATCTACCCCAGGTGCTGGATTGCTCTTAAAGCAGTGGGATGCATCCATCCCCATCAGCTCCCAGGAGCTGCAGAGCATTCAGAGCACACACCCAGGTGAAGCTGCCATTGCATAAATACAGTTTTGCATGAAGTACCAAATGTTGACTACATTAGGGACAATAATACTTTCAGTCCTAATCCTGAGTGAAAGCCTTTTTCCCCATTAGGTACCCCCATAAATAGTGCATGGCACTGGCTATTGACTGTCATAAGCTATGTGTCAAATTGTCAGATGTGCTTCTAAAACATCCCCTGCTCCATCCTCAACATGGAAATATGAGTTTATTTGGGCATTGCTTGTCATATGCTGAGATTTGGTTATTTGTTCACCTATTTTCAGGTAATTCCACAGATTTTTCATCAGCTTTGCTGTAAAATTCTTTTTTTCCTGAAGGTTTTCTTTCTCAGACAGCATATCAGAACTATCTGCATTCCAAGATGTTGTCATGAAGATTATTCTGTATTAAATTAAACTGCTTTTTACCAATGGATTGTACTTTCAGTTCCTCAAAGTCAGGTATTCCTGTTGTTGTGCTAAGTGTTCAGTTTTGAGTTAAGGACTTTTAAATATTGAAGATGTACACACACTATTTTCTGAGAGTAAAATTATACAGTAAATTATGTAGTGTCCACTACCGTACATTTTAAGTAGGCCCTTACAAAATGACTTGTACTTACATAAGATACAGGGGCTACAGCATATTTATTAAGACTCTTCAACTCTGTATGAAACTGGAGCAGTCAGAAGTAATGGTGTCTGCTGAAAGATTCTTTATCATATGAATTTACTTTTAGTCATCTATTATTTATTTCAGCTATTTTATATGCCATTATAATAAATATTATGACAGAGAAAGCTTTTATGCTTCAACTTATTGTACTGCTCTTCACTTCCTTGCAATCCTTCAGGAAAATGTAGCTATGCTTTACCTATATTTAACGTAAATCATCACTTACATTTGAATGAAAAATTCACTATGAAAAAAGGCTCCTTCTTCAATACCAAGACACAAATGCACAATCATGTTTACTGCCAAACTACTCTACCATGCAGTGTTCATTTTTAAACAATTTTTAAGCTGTAAAGTGAATACATTGCATATAGTGAAATAGCTGGCTTTCTGGGGGTTTTCACTTTCGTGTTACTTGCTGGCTCAGTAAGCATTTTTCTAGCATGAGTGCAAAGTATAGCCAATTGCACTTAAGCATTTTTAATATTTTTGCTCCAATAGGGAGCAGCTTACATACAAAACTGAACAAGCTCTTTTCTGGGGTTATGTAGAGTAATGAAACTTACCTGGAAATACTGATAAAAGGCTTTTAGAACTGGGTGTGAAACATGAAATACAAGATACGTTTTTTTCTTTGCACTTTTCAAAGTGTTACTGTGTTGGGTTTAGAAGAGGACTTGTTTGGAACTGGAGATTGCTCTGCCTTTGGCTCTTTCTTCAAAGGCACCACGCTGGTGCCTTGACATTGTTATCCTTGAACTGCTCGTTGGGCTTCATGAAATACAAATATCCCCATCCCAAACTCACCATCTTGATGGGTTCTGGCTGACCTTGGTTTCACAGGGTTCAGCAGACAGCAGAATTGTGTCCACCTCTTGTGTCTGTTTGCCTTTGGCCGCTTGAGAGCTGGCCTGGGTCTAGTCCTGAGAGTGGTTTTGGATGCAGGAGGGACGCTTGTCCTGGCTATCTGCAGCAAGGACACCAGTTCATTTTGCACAGGCTTTCAATGGCACCATATAGTTATGATCCTGTGATTTTGAAAAGAGCTCTTTACATTATTCTCCACTCATTTTATTATCTACTTTCTCCTTAAATGATGTAATTGAAAATAAAGTCATAGAGGGAACATTAATATCTTTTGTCGATTTAATTTTCAAAATTCTGGAGTTTCCTGCCTTAGTGTATTGATTTCACGATGGCAGTTTAAAGACTGTCTCCTGTATTTGGGAAAGTGGCAAGTCTCATTTAAGATTTCACAACATAAAATGAGGTATAATTCAGTACTGAAAACATGTGAAGTGAAATAGTGAGAGACATCAGCATAATACAATTATGACACATTAGATCAGGATTTGCAGCATACCATTAACAATCAGTTCTGACTGCAGAGAACAATTACAGTTAAGATGCCTTTTAGCAAGAATGATTTTTGGTTTTATTTTTTATTAAAACCCCCTATGCTCTTGTATACATGTCACAATATGTGACACCTAGGCTTCTAGGGAAAGAGGGAAAACATTACAACAGAGGTAATTCTGAACTACTGTAGGAAAACAAACATAAAACCTTCTACTTGTCATTTAGTGGAGATATTCTTACATTATATTGCCTTATTCATAAGTTTTTTTAAAGATTTTGTGATATAGAAGTAACAGTGGGAAAATTTGGAATAAAAATGAGTTGATACTGAAGGTTTAGCATTTCACAATCTCAAACTGTAGTAGGAATTGGTCGTCTACAGAACACCTCTGTGGGGTGAGAGGTGCTGGATTCTCAATTGACAAGGGAGAATCTGAAATAAAAAAGTTGGGGACCTTGCCTAAGCTCATGGTACATTAAACGGATTTCTTCCCCACTTGTGCTTGGAGAAAACACTCACACTTGGCTTCTTGAGGGCCTTCAGAAGCTGAAGTGTCAGGTTCTGAGTGCTTTGGATGTCCCATGCTCCAGTTTTTCCTGTGAGGACAACAGAGTGAATGGGTGTGTCTGTGCTCAATATGTGCCTTGTGTGTGTATGAAGGAAATACAGGCTGCAACCATCAGGGTTTTAAAAAGCAAAAGCAGGGAGAAAGTTGCAAAAATATGATTTTTCAATTTCTGATTTTTACTTTTTCAATATATTAATCCCCAAATCCAGGCCAATCTGAGTCTTCTTAACTTCTACTTCAGAAAGTATTTTGGAGGCTTCATACTTTTTTTTTTCTTTTGGACTTGAAGTACAGACACCTCTTTTCTGTTCTTGGAATCAGTAGCAGAAGCCTAATGTGTGACACCAAGAGGAAAATCATTACCTGAGTGACATTGTGTGGGCTTGAATCCTTGTCCCCCAGAGGACAGTAGCTGACAGCTTGTGGTCTAGTCTGTTGAACTACTTGATTATTATGTTTTTTGACCCCCTTATGTCCCTGTATTTGTAGCATTCTTGTCCTTTTGCCCTTGGGAGAGACAGGAGAATGTTTCAAGTGAGGAAAGCAGAGGCAAAGTAAACCCAACTATGCACACCACTTCTGTAGTAAGTAAACAGCTTTGAACTGCACAGCTGAAGAGAAATTGTTCTGGAGTTCTATTGCATAATGCAAGGCAGCATCATCTTTCTCAAGTCTCTGACCATCAAACAGAAGAAAATATTTACCCAGTGGGGCAAAATGAATTCCAGAATGATGTGCATCTTGTGAGGGTAAAAAAACTCCTTGTAGCAAAGTTTAGCATTTTCTGACTCCATCAATTGATACTTCCTATGGAGACTGAACCTGCTGAAATTTTAGTTGTGTTTATTTTGCTGTCCTGATAAGTCTGGCTGGAATGGAACAAAAGGAATTTGAGTGATACTCTGTTTAAACCAAACCTCTGTAAGGTAGTTGTAGCAGGCAGAATGGGCACTAGCAAAATAGAAAACAGATGTAGGGAGAAAAGTGCCAGATGTAATGAAACAGGGAGATCAGATGGATCACTTGAGCTTGGGAGATATAGGGAGACTCTTCCTGGCTTCCTTCTGTGCTGACTTGTGTGCTGCTTTCCTTTCATTCCTCCAGCAATGCTCATGGTATAACCTTGTAATCCCAGTAGGACCCTGTTGCAACCACCAGCTACTTGGTTCTGTGATGACTTTAGTGTTGTGAGGAAAACAGGCTCAGGTTCATTTTGTTCTGAGATTTGGAGTTTCAAAATATCTGGAAACAGGGATCCTAAAGCTGAAAATATTGAGAAGGGTTGGTTTGGTGATGCCTAAGGTTAACTTAACCTTCAGGTTCACCTGTTGTTTCTTGGGATAGCATGTCCTCTCCTAGGTGAAAAGTTTGCTTTAGGTATATACAGAATTTCTTTTGAAGACACAGAATCATAGAATGGTGTGGGTTGGACCTTAAAGCCCATCTCATTCCAAGCCCCTGCCATGAGCAGGGACACCTTCCACTATCCCAGGTTGCTCCAAGCCTTTTCCAGCCTGGCCTTGGGCGCTTCCAGGGATGAGGAGTCCACAACCTTTCTGGGCAACCTTTGCCAGGGCCTCACCACCCTCACAGGGAACTGCATTTATATTATGCACTGGTAAACTCTTATTGTATAAAACACCGTGTAGACTGATCTGTTATTTTCTGTAGTCATTTTATACTCTCTTTTATATCACCTGTTATGAAAAAAAGATTGTTTTGGATTAAGATGTGCCAGTCTCAAGTTAGCTGTCTTTTATAGTGATTAGTGATTTTTTTTCCTATTGGTATGGTACGTAAAAAATAGCATGTATCGAGAATAGCACTTACTCTACATTTTATTTCATGAGTTACATAAGTTTCACCATCAAAATCAAAACAAAAATATGCCTATTAACCTTAACACTGCCTTGAGTCGATTCATTGCATTATATAAAGCTGTGCATTACACAGTGTATGTTTTTAGAAGAACCACCAAATCACAAATGCTACTTTTGGCTCTAAATGTTGTGCTCGTCCATCCCTTTTGATGATTTGTATTCACTTTGAGGTTATAATGTTAACCAAGGGAATCAGACAAGTTTCATAACACATTTACTGTAACATGATACTGTGAACTGAACTTGCTATTATTTATCTTCTTTTATATTTTCTCTTGTTCCAGCATAAAGCCAAGGTAGAAGCAATGACCTTAGACCTTGCTTCTCTTCAGAGTGTGCAGCACTTTGCTGAAGCATTCAAATCCAAGAATCTGTAAGTACTCAGAAAATTATGTGTAATAATTTCTTGTTATTTTAATGTCTTTATCAGCTGAACACAGTTGGCAGAATCACCATAGTTGGATGGATCACCAACTGCAGTTAGTGAATAATCTTTTCACAGGAATTTTTTTCAACGTAAATTAAAGATCATGTGTTTTCATACAAAAAAAAAAAAATTACGGATCTCTTATTATTTGATGTGTAGCCCCAGTTTTAAAAGGGCTTTTTTATCCTGTGGCTATTGAGAAAGACCAAAGCTGAATTGCATAAAACCAGCTCAGGCAACTTTTCAGTTTTGCAGTGGTTTGGAAGAGGTCGGGGATGAACAATTAGTGCACTGTTTGTCTTACTTTGTTTTCTAACCTTCTCTCTCTCTCCTTTTCATTTTCAAATCTTTAACAAATATAGCCCTATGAGACAGACAGCTCCATTTTCCAGACCTGTATGTGGAATAGTCCATAATTAAAAAAAAATAAGGGGGGGGGAGAGGTGGTGATAATGACATCACTTAACAATAGACAAATTTATATGGAGATAACCAGGTTAGATTCCAAGTGGCTTGTTTAGTTTAGCTTGAACAGAGCAACGAATCTCTGAATTGAAGAAATTATTTGAAAGCTTTTAAGTTCCAACTCTTGACAATAAATTCCACTGTGCTTTTATCCACAGTTTGACCCATTGATTGTTGTGAGTATTCAAACTTAGCTTTTTTTTCTGCAAATATTTCTGTAACTGATATGCATCTTACTGTTCTTCTCGAGAGAATATGACCTCTTAGACAGCTTTGAAAATTCATTGTCGTAGAGAAAATATATAACAAAGAGTGTTTTTTTCACTTTTGAAACACTGCCAAAGCTAAATCTCACATGGATAGATAGATGACATTTTAGTACTTATAGGTCTTTTAGATTCAAGGAATTGTCAAAACTGACTTCTAACAGAAGTTCCTTTACTGCCAAAATCCTTAGGATCAATATTTTCGTATCATGTCATCTTCATGTATTAAAATTTCTTGAAAGACAAATCCTTGCAGTATTGCTGCTTTAGTACTAACTTGGTTTTGTAGTGTGAGAGCAGTAAGTGTTTTAATTTAGAATCTTCATGCTTTTAGTATGCTACATTTCCTTAAACGTATGGTGCAGTGCAAAGTCAAAACCACCCTTCTTCCAAATGCAGCTCTTAACCTGATTTGTGTGTTGTAGATCATACCATGGTCATCCTAGCTAGTCCATTAGGTATGCATGTTTATAAATCCTTGGGAGTGAACGTGCTTAGATCAATTTTTGCCAGAGAACTTAGGATATGAGAAGATCTAGAATCACTAAAACCTGTTTTGTTTTTGTTGGCATACCCTGTTCTACCAGTGTAGGTCTGTTAAGCTATACTGTCAGTGATGGACAGACTTTACTAATGTTTCACCCTCATTTGATTTGGAAAGACATTTAGTAATAGACAGCATCTGAAGCCTCTGCCTTGCCTTCAGGCCTTTGTGTCTTAAATAAGTGCTCAGATGTGCCTGTGTCTGGCAGGACTAGTCCAAGCATTATGTGAAAGTCTGTGTTCTGTATCTGTTGTGAGACTTGTAGGGTTTTGACCAAAATGAATTTCCAGTAATATTTTGTTTAAGGTCTGGGGCTGGATGAAAACCAGACCCTACACACTGCCTGTAGCAGTGGATCTTTTCTCTGATGCAGATACAGAAGAGTTACCTTACAATCATCTGCACTGGGCAGGAGGATGCACTGGAAGACCTAGCAGGTCTTTCTGGCCTCTGATTTTTTTGTGATTTAACTGTATCTGGATAAGGTTGGAAAAGCAATTCTGTGGCAGAGGCACCTCATTGCTCCAGTGGTGGGCTGATGTGTTTTCCAGCTCTAATGAACACTGACGACCTTCGTCTCCTCGTTCGTTTGTTTTGCCACAGTGTCCAGAGGCTTTTGTCACGTCGGGGATTCCTTTGCACCAGTGGCTTTATGAGCAATTGGAAGGAATCTTACAGGCTCCAGTGACAGACTGAGCCTTCTTCTTTATGCTTGGGCCAGTCTTGTCAATTGGCAGCCAAACTTTGTGAAAAGGGGTCGATATCCCTGTAGGAGAAGCACATTGTGATGGAGTCCCCCCCTTTCCCATGAGGGACCTGTCACTCCTGTTAATGAGCATAGGAACTTAAGAGAAGAGAGTTTTCTTTCTCTTATGAATTTCTCAACAATAAAGTAGTAGGAAAAGCAAATAAAGTGTTTATTTTTGTTTCTGTTTTTTTTCCAAACAAAGCTCTAATTTGAGCTCTGAGTTGTATAGACCTCGGTTTCTGGGAAAAACTACAATACTTCTAAAATGTCAAGGAGAAATTTTGTATGAGTGCACACATTTTAATAAAGACCTTTATTTTATTTCTCACAGCACTTAATGTGAAGAGGCCTTTACCATTCAGTGGTGAACATCTTAAGCTTGTCTGTGCAAGCAGTGATATTCTCTGTTTAGTTTCTCCAGTCCACTGCTGGTTTCTGGGACACTGCTATTTTCCAGAAACTGTTGGTCTTGGTGACACATGACCTAATAACTGAAAATTTATAAAATTGATAATAGATAGGCATGCCTTCCGAAATTCTGCTTTTTTGCAGAATTTCTGCACACTTTGTGGCTTAGGTGCTTTTTTGTCAGCAGATGTAAGGGTGTGCTCATAGTCACATCACAGCCTGGGACCCTGTTCTCCCCTGGTTGATAGCAACTGGAAAATAGTCTTGAAGAACAGATCTCCTCCTGGATGAGAAAACTAAAACGGAACAACTCCAGAAAAAGGATCCCTAAATTTCATTAAAACCTCTTGCAGCTGGGGAAGCTGGGGGTGCTTGTGTTACAGAGAGCAGAGGGGAAATTGCTGAAATTGTGAATCTCCTGCCTTAATCAAATAAGTTTTAGAGAAGAAAAAAAGCCTTCTTTAATGTGCTTGGGAATCTGAGAGATTGTGGAGACTACGTGAAGAATGAAGAAATGTCATCCTCTGCTCAGCAGGAATATAAGGGGGCTGGCTGCATACAGGAAACAAATGATGCAACAGAGGAAGCCTTGAGAAAAACATAAATAATAAACGGCAGGAAAGAGTTACTCTGAAAAGAAATATTTAATATGAATTGGAATAGTACTTTAAAGCTAAGAAGGCTTCCTTGTTTGAAAGTAAAAGTCAGATGATTCATCTATAAGTTATCATACTTCTGAGATTTGGTAGAAATCTTTTATTCCTGTTCGGATTTGTTAGGTGTTGCAGACTTGTCCACAGATAAAATCTGAGCTCTGAATATATAAACATTGGTAAATTATGCCATACTCCTATGAATATATTCTAGAAAATCCTTCACCCTCACAGAAAAAAAAAAAAATATTTTTTTTGTTTGCATTATCTATACTCTTGAGTTGATACAGCTGTTTCTCTTTCTGAGACGTTTTTATCCATGCAGTTTCAAATAAAGCTTTGGGCAGAAGGGTTTTGCAGATTATTTTAGATCCTGCAGTTCTGTGATTGCAGCACTCAAACTTTCTCTAAGAGCAGGACAGTACCTTCCACGTTTTTTTTACTCTCACAGAAGGCTTCCGTGGGCAAAATAAGCTGAAAATCTAACTTACCAACTTTGGGAGAAGACAGAATAAAACAATATTGCTGTTTAATGTTTGATTTGCCTCTTACTCCATTGTAGCACAGCCTGAACACAGTGTGACTAACACATAAATGGATGTCCAATAAAAAATAGGGCTCAAGGATTTCTAGTACAAAATTTTTCGGAGAAAGCCAGCTGTCTTTTAGTGTTTAGTATTTCTGGCTTGTTTTCTGCAGATACGTTCCCCCCTGGATATTTCCAACAGGAGTGAATGAACTCCATCTTCCTTCCTTGTGAGGACAGTGCTAGGGTTAGGATGAGAATGGGAAAAGAGATCTCAGTGCACCCAAATGGCTGGATTTGTGCAAGTTGCTTCTTTTACACGTATCAAGTCTTTCCCCTCTGCTGGTTTCCAGCTCGGGCAGTTCATCGAATGTCTCTGTTATGGAAAGTCAAATAAATGATCTGTTTATAATAATGTTCTGGGCTAAGATGGATTTGGCATGAGCTGATTTTTGTGCAGCTGGCAGAGGCAGACCAACCAATCTTTCATATTAGTGTTTTGGAACTAAGAAACACTGAATTGAATCTGCTATTCATTGAGTGGGCACAATGTGAGGAATTATGGTTGGTATTAATCCCCCTTACAGACAAAATGACGGCTCTCCTGTGATTGTATGGAACATAGCATTGAAATTTAGTCAGGGTCAGTGCTGGATAGTTCAGGGTGTGTAGATTTGGTGTTTAGGAGTGTAGACTTGTGGATGTGGCACTTTGGTATTTATTTCTCAGTTTGGTGATCACATATTTGACTGAAACCTGAATACTTTAATGGGGGACAGCACTGATGTTTCAGTGCTAAAACGTCCAAGACAGGACCTGTTATCAGTATTTACAGCCATGGTGTCATGGCATTTGCCTGGTCCTCATCATAAGAACACTTCCATGATCAAAACAGCCGGCAGGAGTGAGCAGTAAAGTTACAGATGAAGTTTTATGTGCATTTTTAGTTTTCAGTGGTGCATGGTGCCACTTGGTTTGAATTAAAGTTTTCTTCGGCCAAACAGTAAGATTTAATTTAATGTTCTCAATGTTCAAGGAAAAAAACCCCTGAAATCATCTTGAAAAATCTTGAATTACTTCAAAGATACAAAACAGTGTTTGCCAATAGCTACTGCTTGGAATTTTCTGAATTGGTAGGAGCAATTCACAATTATGCAGGACTTCCAGATGTAGATCTTCACTGCAGTTACTTTCCTATACTTTAAAACAGGATTTTAAAAAATTTTTTGTGGTAAGAGTTGGCATATGCTAACAGTTTATTCACTAATGATGTGTGTAGAAATATGGAAAAGACAGCAGTTATGAATTATGGTTCTCCATTTGGAACTTTAGTCTCTTCTTATTTTCCTAACCAGACCCAAAATGGAGTGGGCCAGGCTTTCAGCTGGCTTCCTTAGCTGAGGCCCCAAACTCTGTAACTGCATTCATTTTTCATGCTGCAAGCAGAAGTGTGCTGAAACATTGCAGGTGCAATGAAGATCTTGGAGCCTGATGAAAAGTCAATCCAGAATATGATTTTTCTGCATTTTCATATATTATAACTGACATATTGCAGGTGTCTTATTTTTAATTCCAATTGAATGACACTTAAATCATAGATACTGTGCAATAGATTCTATGCATGCCTGAGAATACATATGTAAAAATGGGATCTGCTTAGCAAGTTGTTACAAATATAACTTAAAGGATCTGGGAAAAAGGAATATATGATTTAGATGAATTATCAGTGATGCCATTATGCCAATATGTTTAATGGTTCTGTAGTTGATGTATCTCTATCAGAGATGATTGTTGCCATTGCTTATTGGCTTTCCAAACCTGAACATATTTTATAGTACTGCACAATTCCGTTAACTCTTTGCCATTTACAGAATTACTTTTTGTGAATTAAAACTAGTGACATTTGAGATTTTACATTTGTCTTCTCAACGCAGAGTACGGTTGGCATCCTGGCAGTGCCACTGAGGCACAAACTTCTGGACAACATTGTGCATTTTGAGATACCAAAAAATACCCACATTGAATTAAGTACTGAAACATGCATAGTTCAGAAGTTACTGCTGCAGACAGCACGTATCTTAAATTTAAATAAGATCAAAGGCTGACTACATTTGAAACGTACATAATAATATTAGGGTAAAACTTTTTTTTTCCTCTTTGTGGTGATGCTGTGCCTTATTAAAGCCTAGGGATTGGTTTTCTGCATAAATAGTTATTCTTTTTCTTCTTTCTTCTGTTTTTAAGCTCTCGTACACAATTACCCCTTTGTGGTAGCATGTGTCAAGTCATGTGGATCCAAAAACTATTTCCAGTATTTTATAAATTAAAAATTAAAAATCTCAGAAGCTTAAGTCCTCCCCCCTTTTCCTGGAGGCAGAGATCCCGATGTTTTCATCAGATCACCTTTCCTTTCATCTGCTCTATTGTGGAAATATCTCCTGCCTCAGAATATTTTTAGTTTTTTAAAAGTAAAATCCATTTTACTTCACCATAACTTTACATACAGTTACATCTACAAAAATACGAAGTCTTTTTACACATTACTAACAGGAAGATTTTGTTAGGGGTTTGTTACGTAGTTTTATGACTGTAACTGTGCTGCCCAAAATTTACAAACCTTCCACTTTGGACACTTTGCACTCACTTCACTCTAGCCTAATGAAGAAACCTTGATAACCCTCCAGGGGCTTCCTGCTCAGCACCCTGGTTGTTCTGCCCATTTTCAGCCACATGTCTCTGCCTAAATCCAGGGTGACTCTAAGATGGCTTGGGGCTCTGTCTCCCTAAAAAATTGCCACAAGATGCACCAGCTGTGAAAGCTCTTTTGAGCATCTAAATAAGTAAAATGTGTATGATTAATTTGACTGATTAAAACATATTCTGTCACAAATATACCAAGGATTTTTGAGCATTATGGCTTAATGAGTTTTGAGAAGCTCTGTGTGTTTAATTGATGTTGCCTTCTAAAAATTCTGAATTACAAGGCAGAAGTAACTATTTAATTACATATACATTAAGATATATTTAGCCTATTCAGTTAAATGCTTTCTAGGGGAGATAATTAAAACACAGAAGGCAGAGTCTTCTGGCACTTGGGTAGGGAAGCCTTGCTGCTGGCCTGAGACTGGCCCATGTGTCTTCATCTTAGAATCCAGAAATTTGTGTAATAGACTGAAAATGTTGTATTTCTTTATTAGCTGTTCCCCAAAATCCCAGAGGATGTCAAAGTACATTAATTTCCATCATGGCATGGAATCTTTCAGGTCTGAATGGCAGCACACAGCTGCTGTAGGGGCTTTCTGAATTCTGTTACAGCTCTATAATCTCTGGGCGAAACAGAGGAAAAAGTCCTTGGCAAGTGAAATGCTCAAAATCCATGAGGTGTTTTATTCTTTGAATGATCAACTCAAAAACATTTTCCAAGGGTTTAACTGTTTTCAGTTGAAAATATCAAAAATATGTAATAAAAGTAGTAATTGACCTTTTGTTTTTTGTGAGTTGTAGCTTTCTTTTTTCTAACAAGTCTTTTTTGTGTGCAAATGAAATTTGTATATTTAGAAGTATGTGCAGAAACAACAAATCATCCCATGGTTACTGTAAAAATGGATGTTTCTTTAGGTCTGGCTCATGCTTGTTTGTAACTGTGTGTGCATGTGTATAAATGATTTGCTTCCAGAGTTTGGAAAAGATGCACCACTTTGAGGTAGCAAGTGGGCTGCTCAGTGAAAATTACCAGATTCTGAATATTTTCCTTGCTGCTGTCTCTTATTAATTTCTGGAGGTGCAGGATGATGTGGGGTTATTTTAGTTGTTGTCCCCTCTCTGCGTATCTAAGAAAAAACAATAAAGGGAAAACTGTGACTAATGGATGTTTTCTGTTTCGTTCTGAATCAGTTGAGACCTCTGTTCCTTCTCCAAACATTTATGAAATTGTACACTGAAGATTTTAGAGAGGTAATGAATAGTGATTGAGGGATGGTTGACCTATATGGCAGTATGCAGATGATGTGTTAGGAAGGCATAGGAGCAGCTGCTCACAGTGAGTCCCATGTATGTGTTATGAAGGAAGAATCAGAACAGCTTCAGTCCACTCCCATTAATCTCTCAGAAGTGGGGCAAAAGTATTTGCTGATCAACAGTGTCAAATCCTGCAAAGAAATCCAGTAGGATGAATTGCAGAGAATTTTCCTTCCTGCTGGCAGGAGGTCATCCATCAGGGCTCTAAGTCCTGTGTTAGTGGCTTGCCTTAAATGAAGCCTGTCTGACAAGGACCCACATTTCTGTCAGCTGGCAGTTGGCAATAAGGGTATTTTTGCTGACCTTTCAGCCAATATTTTTAGAAAAAGGGGAGTTAGGTATTAAGCATTTGTTTGCAAAATTCATTGAGTTAAGCAGTGCTTTTTTTTTTCTTTTACATAGAACAAGTAAACATTTAAATATTTTTGTGTCAGTATTAGATTATACATGGTTCTGAGTTTTCCTGCTGCTGCCTGAACCCTGACTTAGTGATTTTCTAGTTGCTCGATTTCCTGTCAGTACTACTTGTAAAACTGAGGGGGATTTCTGGAGATGGTTGCTTAATTCACCCCTTTTCTGGAGAGCCATAAGCTTATCTTGCCTGTTGGGTATTCCCTTTGTGTACATAGGCATTCCCTCACGGAAAGAAGTGCAACTTTCTAACTTTCAGAGAAAGCAACATGGGTGTTCAGGGTTATGGGGTGGAAAAGTTTGGTGGGCTGTGACTTTGCTTCTTTGTGGAAGAGAAGTCACAGCTCTGCCTTCTTTACTGGCCGTGACAGAGGTCTACAGTTGCTTATGGGACTTTGGGGATATGGTGAGGCCTTTTCTGTTGAATTTCTGTGTAATTCCAAACAGTGTGAACTTTTCAAATCGCTTGAGAAGTGCCCCAGATGGTGTGACATTCTGCTTCATGGGAAGATTTGAAAGTATTCCCTTTGCATACTCTCTGGTTAACTATTTCATTACGTTTGAAATGGGAGAACACCAAAGCCAAGAACTCTGTTGACATTTTGGTGGTGTTTGTTTAACCTCCTAGTGCACAGGCTACATTTGTTGAAAAATATTATTCTTACCTTTGCAAATCATCAGTAATTAATTCCCTTGGAAATATCTACTGCTGCACACAGCCAGCTTGGGAGGCTGCTGACAGATCATAGTTTTACATCAGGTGCTAACAAATTGATTATTAAATTTCATAACTAACTGATTTATAGCAACAATTTAATTTCTGTATCTCTCTAATGTATTCACTTACTGTATTTTCAAATAGTGCAGAGGGGTTGGATTGCTTAGTTTTTTTCTAGTGGTGAATTGTGCACAGCATGTGAGATCTGAATGACTTCCCCAGTGCAAAGGTTAGTAAAGTATCACAGGCTTGTGAAGTGCACAGAATACCAGCTGCATTTCAGTTCAGATATTCACATTTAACATTGTCCTGGCTAATTCTACGTGCTTTTTAACTTTCACTAAATTGTAGCGACACTTACCAGCACGGTGAGGGTTTTCTGGGATGGCTGTGTGCCTTGCAGTTGGAGCAGTGAGTTCCTGAGTCTCAGTCAGGCTGTGAAGGATGAGAAGCAGTGACTACCTGTGACAGAATGGAGCAGATCATGTTCAGTCCCAGTGCCCACCTAAATGGTGCTGGTAGCCCACGGTAGCTCCCTTGGTGGGATGTAAGTCACTGCCTGAAGATGTTTTAAGGAGACACAGAGGCAAATTTTCATAACACTCTGCAGGGTCTTTGCTGTAGTGTTTCCAAAAATACCTAATAGGCGTCATGGTTAGAGGGAGCACTTGGTCATGTCGATACCAGTAGTAAACACTATGGAAAATTTCCTTTGCTGCTGACATCCTTTGTTGGCCTTAGCTGTGCCTTTGATGTAGAATTACAAACTATTTTAAACCGAGGGGGGATTTTTTTTCCTTGGGCTCAGGAGGAAGCCTCATGCAGATCGCAGCAATGTTTTTAATGAACTTGTGAAATCAAGGTCGTATTTCTGCTATCACTTGAAAATACTCCTGTCACAAAGCAGAGCTGCAGTGCCAGATGTGTGGTGTGAATTGTCACGTATCTTAAAAATTTTGTCCCTGCATAATGATACGTTCAGTGACACAGAGCTCTGCACCATTGAGATTAGAATCTGTCATCTGTGGCTGAAATTCATAACTGCACGGTGGCTGTTACCCAGGTAATCTCATTCATTTCCTGGTGTGCAAATGGCCAGGTCACAAAAACTTAGATGACAATTTTCAGTAATTGGACCTTTGTTAGTAGTCTGACGAGGGACACCGATAGCTTAATGGACAGGGATCCACATCCAAGAGGTGGCTTTTTTCTGAGCTGAAATGAAGCACAACATCAGTTCATCTATTCATACAACCCTTTAGGTTTCTTTTCTGTGGAGTTATCTAGAAAAAATCCTTTTTTATTTAGCATTTAAAACCACTAGTGCTAATTAAAAATAAAGGAATTCTAAAAGGGAATCTGAGACTAACTTTTCAGTATGATAACTGTTCAAGATGTTTCTGCATTTATTTTTGTATTTCTTCACAGATTTTTTTCTAATAGAATATTACAAATAATGTTAATTTTACAGTCTCTTAAATTTGAATTACTTTTACATTGAAAAATGAGAAATATGCTTTGAAAAATACAAATCTCATAAAATGGATGGAAGC
The DNA here is from genome assembly GCA_013397115.1 of Edolisoma coerulescens. Lineage (NCBI taxonomy): Eukaryota > Metazoa > Chordata > Aves > Passeriformes > Campephagidae > Edolisoma > Edolisoma coerulescens. Next base: position 188,954 of record VWZW01005955.1, read on the forward strand.
ATAATTTTATTTCTTTTATAAAATCCAATTAAATGACCTAATAATTAAAAAATGACTAAATTTTATGGTTTTATAATTCTAGAATCTTCTTTTTAATTAATTGAGCTAACAGATTTAGGTATAGAGTGTGTATTTCCCCTCTGGTAGTTATTGTGTAATTACTAATAATGAAGGATACTACAGTTTGAATAGGTGGAATATGGTTAGTTCATATGTGAATCCTTTCTGTCTGTGTTTTGTTACTTCACAGTGCACATTACAATTATCACATAGAGTGACAATCTTTTAAAAAGTGTCATATTTGTTTTGGAGGGAATGGTGATGGTATTTTTGGTATTGCTGCTGCATTCATGTGCTGCAGTTCTCACACAGGAGGCTCTTATACCAAAAATTGCCTCTGTGTTGGAGAAACTTGTTCCTTTTTTCCCAGCAGATGTAAAAATCTGTAAATTAATTCTTGCTAGAGCTTTTCATAAAGTCTCATAAGAGGGGATGAATCATCCAAAGTTCCATGCCCTCTCAAGCTTCAAGCAGCTTTGTTTTCCTCTGGGCAGATGCGTCTCAAAACAGGCAAAATGAACTCTGGTTTAAATCATTTTGATAAAAAGTACCTCAAAAGATCTGTTGTTACCTTCTAAAGAACATGATCCTGCACTCAGTGAATATCCTGCTTGTGCTGTGTTGAGTGAGGCTGCAAAGACCAAAAAAACCTGCTTTTTTTTTTGCCATTTGATTTGAACAGAAAGAGAGAACTTTCCCTTTGTAACGACAGTCCCTGTTTATCTTCAGTTTCTTTTGTGGATGCAATATGTATGCACAGATATTTTGTGTACGGGTGTCACTGACCAAAAGGCAAATCAGAAATCCAACACTTCAGAAACTCAGCCTCTCAAAGTGCACAGATGTTTCACTCTGCTTCTGGAGCTCTTGGTAAAATTTTCCAAGTTGGCAAAGGAACAGATATCAGACTGTTAACTTCTTATTAAAGCACACTACACTGGTAACTTCCCAATGGGCTGGAAGTCAAAATTTATTTTAATAAGAAAATACAGCCTAGTCTTTATGTCAATCCTTATTCATTTCTTTCAGTATTCAGCTAAGGTGTGTTTGATTCACCCTGAAACGTTCTTTTGAAAACTGAGCTATCAGAATCTGGTGCTTTCAAACGTGCCTGAAGGAATATAATTACTTAGGTTTGTCTGACAACCTGGGGCTTCATGTTTCACATTATTTTTCCAGAATTCCTTCTGCAGATGCTCAGAGTTGCAGTATATATGTCCTTCAGTCATGTGGGGAAATGTTCTGACTCTGTCTCCCGCCATCCTTTGTGTGTAGGGCTGTGAGGAGGCACTTGAGAAGAACAAAGGGAAAGCAGCTATTTTTCTTAATTGAGCTTCATTTATTACCTTCAGAATTAATGTTGAGTGTTGATTTTGTCTCATGGGATTGCAGTAAAGACGTAATCGGCTGGAACAGGCTAAACAAATGTGACAGACCTTAATATTCTGGTGTTGGGACATCACAAGTGTGAGTGCAGGAATTTTTGGCTGTCATTATTTTGCATGACTTTTCCAAATTAAATACACCAGGGCGAGGGATGCCAGATGCAGGCTCTCAAACCCGAGGTTCTCAGCTCAGGTAGAGCTTGCTGAGGTCTGCTGCATCAGGCTCTGACTCAAGGACAAGAACACGCTGTCGGTGCCAAGGTTTCCTCAGAGATGATGCAATCTAGCAAATGCAGATCCATCTGAGGTCGGAGGACCAGAGACTTTGCTGTGTTTCATAAGGGTTTGGAAAAAGACAAGAAAGAACAGAAAGGGCACTTGTCCTTGATCTTGCTGTGGAGGTTGGGAAGGCTGCAAGGTGTAGTATCCTGAGATTACACTGGAGACCTCAAGGAATTTGAAGTTTACTGGACCTGTTTTTTGAATGAGAGAGGTATGTGCCAGCCTAGGTTCTTTTCTAGCTTAGTTTGGTAGAATCTTACCCTTTCATTTCAAGTTCCTTTATCATGGCATTTCTGTTTAAACTGGGTTAGCTGAGTTCAGTGAGGGAGGATTCTGTCTCAAGGATCTCCTATGTATTGTGTGCAGATTTTCCACCAAAGATAAAAGCCTCTGGAGAGTGTTTTTATTTTCCAACTCAGTCTTGCATTTTTTAACAGCATACTCCATCAGTTGCAGAAGTATAAAATGTGTATATGTGCCTTGTTGCATTGTGTCTTTATTTCTTAATCACTTGTCCCCTACCAATTGTTCAGGCATCATGAATAGATGTGTACCCCATCCAAGAAAGTGGCAGGAGTTGCTCCTCCCCCAGGAAAAGCTTCTTTTCTAAATGCTCCAGATGGAGACAGTTTCCCAATTAGCAACTGGGAGAGCAGTGATAGTGCTGTGTGGCATTTTGCCTTTTACTCTGTACCCGTTCTCCAAGGGTGTGTCACTGTGGGGCTCAGCTGGACCCTGAGTGGGGTCGCTGGAACCAACTGGAATCAGCTGTTCCCAGCACGGGGCAGCTCCTTCCCACAGAAACCAGCCAGCCAAATCCCTCACACCTGCACCCAAGGCACACCTGCACCCCGTTCACACAGGGCTGTAATTGCACGTATTTAACTGAGATTTCTTTAGCCTGGTTTGATTTTTTTCAGGCCCCTCCACATCCTGATCTGCAACGCTGCCGTGTTTGGTGCTCCCTGGTCCTTGACGGAGGATGGCCTGGAGTCCACCTTCCAGGTGAACCACCTGGGACATTTCTATCTTGTCCAGCTTCTGGAAGATGTTTTATGCCAGTCATCTCCTGCCAGGATTGTGGTGGTGTCCTCCGAGTCCCACAGGTTGGTGAATGTTACCTTTGATTTCACTGGAGTCTTTAATCCTTAGAGCATGAAACGGTTGAGGCAGAAGCACAAAAGTTTCTGAAAATGAAGGTCCTTGCTCTCAAGCATTTGCCTTTGAATAATCTTTTTGAAAATAGAAGCATTACTAATGCCTGTGGATGTTTCTGGATTTGGCTCTGTTGCTGGATAAAGCATGTTCTAGTTTCACAACAGTATGTAGATTTTTTTTGATCATTCTTTGTGTGAATGCAGATTTTTGCCGTGTTTCAGACCACTCATTGATTTTGTGAGGAGATGGAATAATAATTGATTAAATCTGAATGGCATGACCTATATTGATTTGTCATTCAACAACTTCAACATCTTAGCAAGAAGAATGTGCAGTTATTTTAGCAGGAGAAACAATGCAATTAAAAACTGCTAGATGAAATCCAGTTGTTTTATAATGAGAAATTAGGGAATTCAATGCAGACATTAGCTGTATAATTGTAAAATGGGAAGTAGTGTAGTTAATACGTATTACAAATCTAGCCATGCCTCTTTTGGTGAATTTTTTAATTAAAATGTTAGATGCTCATCTTTTCTACTGCCAGGAAAAGTACAGTTGGCAAAAAAGATGTTGATGAGGTTTGCTTTATTTCAAATGTGCTTGTGTTTTTTGTGTTAATAACTGAAAAGATGGTTTTGATTTAAAGAAAGTTCCTTGTGCAAAATGAATGCCCCAGTTCTGAATTTTACTGGGCACAAGCCACTTACTCCTTGCTGATTTAGTTCAGGGACTGCAGGATTAAACCTATAACATCCAGCTTTAAATATTACTGTTAATTTCTATTTCACTTTTGGTTGTGTGCAGCAGCTCTAGCAAACCAAAAGGAAGAATGTGTGAGTGCCTTTTTTTTTTTTTTCTGTCTTCGTATTTCTGAAATGTTTTAGTGACCCAGAATGAAGCTTATTTTTTTTAATCATGTTTCCATAAAATGTAACCCTGGGGACCTGGTAGAGAGAGACCAGCCAAGGGTTGGGCTGAAACCTTTATCACTTCCAAACACAGGGGCTTATGGTATAAATGACACACTGCAGATAGATTTACTTTTACCATTTTAAATTTATGATGGCTGAAATGAAAGGAAGCAATAGAAAATGCCAGTAATAATCCTCCCCACTGTTAAAAGACATGAAATGTCTAGTAATTAGGTGGTAACAAAATCTGGACATCCTTATCTTTGCAAATCACACCAGGTTTGTAGAAGCAAGTAGCAGAGTCCTGTTAGGAGTGAGGGCAGCTACTGCAGGGCAGGCAAGATAGCTCTAGAAATAAATCTGCCAACTCCAATCACTTGCCAGATGTGGAGGGCACAATGGGATATGTATAAATGAGCTGTTATTTAATGGGAGATTATGTTGAATTGTCAGCTGCTTGTTCCCCCTTGTAAGTTTGTATCTCTGATAGTATTTTAAATGACATCTTTGTTTTTCATTGCATTAAGTGCTGTGTGTAGCCAGAGCTCGCATCTCTGGACATCGTTATCTGTGTTTTTGAAAACATTTTGAAAGTGCTCATTTCTAAGTCGGGTGAGATCAGCCAAGGTTTAGAGAAGACCATCAGGAAACAAGTAATAGTCTGTTTGAATAAAATAATTAACACAACCAGTAAATTTTCCTTTTTCTAAGGGGTCCAAATAATGTCTTACAGCTTATCTTATCACTTAAACTGATCAGTGTAAATAACTGTGCATTCTCCATGCCCCAGTCTGTTTAATGGCAAGAAGTTTATGTAAGGAGTTAGTTAGGTATTATTAGGTAGTCGTTCTTTCTGACCTACTTGAGAACTCTGTGCCTTAAACCATGTCGTAAACCAGAAGTGTTGGTATCTAATTACTTCCATAAACCTTGACTGGATCTTTTTGCTGGAGTCAAGACCCCCTGTTAGGGGAAAAATAAAGTCCCATGTTTGCAGAAAATGCTATCCTGGACTGCTCCAAGGCAAAATATTTATTTGCCTCTCTGGTTCTTTGTTCATTTATAGTTGCTTTTCTGGATTCAGCACAAATGAATTCTGTTTAAATTAAGCTTTTGGGTACTTTAAGCACATCATATTAAAATCAAAATAATAAGTAGGTTGACTTTCCTTCTGTCTTTATTTCTGTGTTGTTAATTTGATTGTACAGCCGTTATTCCCCTGAATTCAATGAGATTGACTCACATAAGCACACTTGCAGGGCTGCACTCAAAATATGCCACCCTGTTTCCTTTATACAGTAACACACAAAGAGTTTTATTTATAGACTATTTTTGGTGTCATAAGTGATTACTTGTGGAACAAATATAGGAAATTCCTCCCAGAATAGTCCTGTTAATTTCAGAAATGTATTTTATCTAACTGAAAATTATGAAAGAGAAATTTTGTTGTTGAAATTGAAGGGCTAATTCTGCAAGACACAGAACATCCTGGATTCCTCTTGAGTTCAAATACTGTATTGCTTTTCTCTGAGCATATTATAATTCGGCTCACAGAATGAATGTAGAAATTCCAGCTGATCTCTTCATTTCTGGGCATGAGATGCAAAATTAGTAAAGATATTTTAAAACATTTTTCTAGTGTGTACTATAATTATGTTTATCCCTGTTCTCCCCAGCTGATTCTGAAAACTGAGTATTAAAAAGAGCTTGCTAAATCCTTTTTATTTTTAGTAGCTCCTCTGAATGAAACATAGATCTGTAACTAAATGTAGTATTATTTTCTAATATTAGGATATACCAGTAAATTAATAAATGAAATTGTAAGAACTGGGAGGGGAAATGCTTTATGGAAATTTCCTTTTCTTCATCTAAATGTCTTTAGAACATTCACTACTTTGTTTCTTTCCTTTTTTTTTAATAACAAACAGCTGGTGTTTAATGACTCTGTCAGACCCAATTAAAAAACGTCAACTAGTTACTTTGATTTGTGTTCAGCCATGCCATGGGTATACTTAAAAACATTATACTCTGCCAGAACTCATTTTGGCTTTGTTTACATTTATCTTTTAAACATGTAAGACTATTGATGGCAAGTTACCAAGGTTATAACCCCCTTATATTCATCAATTTTTAATCTAAAAAAAAGCTTAAGAGGCAGTGAGACTCATCCGTAGCTACTTGAACACTTAAATGCAAGTGTGCTGGGTGTGAGCACTGGATGAAATGATCAGGGGATGGGAAGAAGGGGAAATGAAAAGATGCTGGGTTTCTCTGCTTCTAATGGAGAGTTATTTTATCCTACATTATTTTCTCAAAGTTGATCATGCTTTTATGGATCTATGGCAAAATCTGTTTGGTTTTTTTTTAAATTTAAAATAAAGTAATTTGTAAGTTATGTACAAGGTCTTCAAACCATCAAAGTGTTTTTTGACTTGTTTTTGTTTATCATTTGTTTCTTCTAACTATCCACTAATTTTACTACCATCTTATATGGGACTGTTCCTTGGGTCTCAGGCAATTTCCAGTTGATGCTTTCAACTGCTAAATAAGCTGTTGTTTTATGTTGGTTCTGGCCAGGATCTACTCTGTTGTCTACATTTTATGTTGTTCTTAATGGGACTGAAATTAACTCTGGGGTATCTAAGGCATATTTACTGTTTTTCAGATTTACAGAAATTAAAGACTCCTCTGGAAAGCTTGATTTCAGCCTGCTTTCTCCATCTAAGAAGGAATATTGGGCTATGTTGGCCTACAACCGCTCCAAGCTTTGCAATATCCTGTTCTCCAACGAGCTGAACCGACGCCTTTCTCCCCACGGGGTGACATCCAACTCAGTCCATCCTGGAAACATGATTTATTCCTCCATTCATCGTAACTGGTGGGTGTACACTCTGCTGTTTACCTTGGCTCGACCTTTCACCAAATCCATGGTAAGTGAACGCCTTAAACTATTTTGCGCGTCTTCATTTTTTCAAATCGAGGCAGAAAAGCTGTAAAAATCCAGGTGTGTGTATCTGCTTTGACCTCTTGCCTTTTATAACCATGACCCTGATTTTAATGGCAAACATCGTGCCAAGACAGTGCTCTAGAAGAGGATTCTTCAACCACTTAAGATTTACTTTGTCAATCTTCAGTTAAGGAACCTTCTAAGATGGAGTGCGTGACCTTGTTTGAATATATGATTTTTGCTGTGATTAAGGACGTCGTATGTCTTAGGTGTGGGATAGTTTAGAGTTATTTCTTTGCTCAGGATACGTAAAACATCAAAAAAATTGCCTTGGCTTTTAAGTGGAATATGTTGACTGCATTTTTTATGTAAACAGATGCCCTAGTTAGAAAAGATACTACAGACATTATTAATGGCTGAGGGAAAGTGCTTTCAGTGGTAAAAGCACCTTCATTCATATTTAAAAAAAAGCAACAACCCAACAATTTTCTTGATTCTTACAAAGTGCTGAAGACAATGGGTGTTTTCCATTTGTCTCCATTGGATTTTGGACTGGCACCATGACATAATGAAAGGCTATGCAGTTCTTCCATAGCCAGCATTATGAGTCTTTATTACGTAAGAATTTGCAGCACCTCCAGCACTTGGAGGGGGTACTCTTATCGTTTGAACCTCTGAGCCAGGTTATTTATAAGAAGTCCAAAGTATTTTTTAGGCAGAGACTGACATTTACTTCATTGAGAACTGGCTTCCTTTAACCTTATAGAGTGTTTCTGATTGCTTTTTCACTGACAAAGAAGGGTATTCCCAAAAAGAGGAGCAGGGAGAAAGACTCGCCCTTGAATGTTTGCATCTATGAGTCAGGGAAATAAAAAGATCCATACCTCTGCAGAGTCTTAATTTATACTGAGGTAGTGTGTGTGGAAAACACAAGGTGTTTGAAACTCTGATTACATGTACATAAAAGAAAACCACTGGATCTTCAGTAAGACCTGTGGAGCCAAAATATAAATGCTGCAGTGTTGACCACATGTCAGTCAGGAGAACCCTCACACCTCTAACCTCTGCCTGCATTTTGCAGCCTGTACATATGCAAAACCTATTTATGTCCACAAGATTGATACGTGAGTGCTTTGGTGCCTTGGGAAAAGTAATATCTTTCAACAGCATGTTTTTTTGACCAAGACCTATAAAACCATGCCTCTGCTGTGTTAGGGGTTGTTTGTGAAACAAATTCTTGAAGTTCTCCTGAGAATGTGTAAGTGAATGTTATCAAAATCCTGTGAAAAGGATCCAGTCTGTGGAAGTTTATGAATTGTTAGTTTTATTTAGTCTGACATATTTTTACAAAGGGAACTTTTTGTGTTTGTTGCTCAGGGAATCTTATCCTCTAAGGAACAAAATAAAACATTGATGTTAATTTTGAATTCTTTAAAAGAATTGATAGATTTTTATATAGTGTCTATTAATGGGTTGTGCATATAAGAGAATACAAAGTACGGTACAAATACAAAGTAAAGATATCAGCACTGAATAACAGTGCACTCTGGTCCAACCCAAATCACTTCTGTTAAGTCCTTCATGTTTGTATTTCACTGAGGTTATTTGAATGTCATGGTGGAGGATATGGGCTGAGGTTAAGCATCAGTTTGACAAGTCACATTCTGATATGGATTGTTATATTCCCCTGAACTCTACCAATGTTTCAATAGCCAGTAAATCTAGAAAAGTGCCCCTTCCTGGGTATGCAAACAAGCTGAGCTGAAATCCTCAACATCATCAGTGCAAGAGTTTCTATTTTAAGGCTTGTAAGGAGCAAATGATTTGCTGCTGCTGCTTCTTTTTAGGGATTGTGCTGTTATCAACCTGGAATAGACTTTGTTGGGGATCTTTTTCTGGGCTTCCTTTCCATGCTTCTGTGGCAGCTCACCCTGGAGTTTAGATGAGTGTTTTGGTCAGGATGTTGGGAGTGATCTCAAAGCTTTACAGCTGCAGTCCCAAGGTGGTGAGCTGCTCGCTCCTGAGTGTTCCAAGGATGTCTGCATTGCACGATGCAGCAGCATTTAAAGTAGTTTCAGCTGAGCTGGGCCTGTAACTGGAATTGAGAGATCGGTGACAAGGTTGTGTGGAGAGAGGGGAGGTTTGGCAGCCCAGACAAGGAGCCACACGGATATGCCTGGGCCTGTTTTCATCTCTGAGGCTGTAGCTTTAGCTGCTGCAGGATTTTGGTTCGTGGAGAGGCTAATCCTTCCTGGAGCCAGTTTGAAGCTGTTTGCTATGTCCTGAACTACTAGGCTCCTGGAGTCTGCCTAGATACATATGTATATAAATATATATATTTTTTTTATTTATTTATACACACAGAGAGAAACTGCAGCTGCACATACCTGATTCTAAGGCCTTTTTGTATAATTGTGGTATCCAGGAACCAGTTTTGAAGTAGAGCAATGGAAACTGAAGACTATTCCTTTCTTTCCCACCCCCCCCTCTTTTCAAAACGTAAAATCCACAAGGATTTCTACACAGAAATGGTGAAGAAGTATTTTGTAGAAAGAAATAGTTGGAAATAAATTACCATTTTATTATTGAAGTAACTGTAGCTCTACTAATGTCAAAGGGCCTCTTTTTTACTTACCACTAAATACTTAGTAAGTTGGAGATGCTTAGATTATAATTAAATGTCAATTGAAACAAGTGGCCACTGTAAATAACAAATTGGAAGACAAGCTCTGAAAGTAATTGTATAGGCCATGCATGTATTTAGCTGGTTTGATCTAAGGCTCTAGAGTTTTGGTTTTTTTTCTTTCTACCTCTTTTTCATGCTCTTTTACTCTCTTCTCTCTTTCCCTCTCTCTTTGAAAACTGACTCAAGAAAAGTTTAACTAAGTTAGTGTTTTTGTTTTAAATTAATCCTAGTCATTTAGAACCTATCTGATTTGTCATTATTTACATACAAGATTAAAATTAAATTTATGTGTTGTAAGTTTCGAGCTTACACTGAGTGTGGTATCTAGTGTCACCCCCAGGTGATTTTCAGTGTACAATGGCATGTAAAATTATAAGCAGAGTGCCATTATCACACACTTGTGATAGTCTTACATAGACCCAAATATTTTTGTTGGCAGGTAACAGAGCAGAAAGGATATCATGTGTTAGAGCAGCAAGAGCTTAACAGATGTTTCAGTGAGCTGAATTTTCAAATCCTTTTACATTAAGAAATGGCTGGGGTTTGGGGAAGTTCTGAGACTATTGGGTTACATTTCCTGTTGCAGTGCAAAGCCAGCCATTGTGTTGGAGTTTTAGCAGATGTGTTACCTCCTTTTAATGGTTGGGAGTAAAACATTGGTTCTGTTGCCGAGGTATTAATTACTTTTATAAAAGCTCAACTTGTCACCTTTAAAAGCCAGTTAGATGTAGTAAGATCATTCTGCCCTTAATTTTTCCCTGTGTAAAAGACTAATGCTTGAAGTGCTCTTTGATTTCTCCCTCTTCCCCCAAAGATAGTAAGTTTCCAGAACTGGATTTAGTGTTTAAAATATTGCTGTTGAGAATTAAATGGAATATTTCTAAGGACTCCAGAGTCTTCTGCATGTCTAAGTTTTATATAAAACCATGAGTTCTTGTCACTGTGATATTTCCCCGGGGTGTTTGAGGCAGTAGCCCTGTATTGCTGTGTTCATACAGGCAGGAGGAAACACCCCAGTGCCTACAATGGCTTCACTGGATTTGCTTTTGCCATAGGTTGGAAGTGTCTAAATTTAAATTTCATGTGATGATTTCCATGCACACCCAGCATCAACTCAGAAATGTTATTCTGGCAAAAAATCAATCTGCATCTACAGGAGTGACTTCAACCTAATGATCACATCTGTTTGCTTTTGATAGAAGCCCAAAAGAGGCCCTGCAGCCTCATCACCTCTTTTCTTTCTCCCCTGTCCTTTGCTGAAGAAGCTGGAATTACCCTTAGAGCTGGGGATAGAATTCCCTCTCCAAGCAAACATTTTTTTGCTGTCCAAAGATCTGTGTGGGCTGTGTTGAGTTGATGTTGGCTTCCAGTTCTGAATTCACAGTTCAGGCCAAATTCTGCCCTCAGCTGGGCCTGTTCAGCTCCAAGAGCAGCCCTGGGCAGGGTGGGTATGAGCATGTTCCAGCACAGAATTTGGCCTCTGTTTCCTTTCTTAAGACATTCCTGAAAATGCACTGGGCTTTCTTGAAAAGCAACAGGCAGCTCTTTTGAAAAGAGCCTCACAGTTCAAGTTTGATCAACAAGACAGTTTCTTTTCCTCAAACTGAGTTCTGGGCAGGAAGTGAAATAGGCTGGGAGAGTGAAAGGGAAACAGCCACCTCCTGGATATTAGCAGTCGTAGAGAGTGGATAAATCACATGGGCAGTTCTCCTGGTTCATGGATTAATGCCTGAAGTGTAAATGTTAAAGCCATGCTAAGCCACAGCTCTCCTTTTTAACATGCAGGTTCGTGGACTGTACCTCTAGTACCATGAAGGGACAAATATGTTATTGAACCCTGCTAGCATGTGCTTCCTTGCATAAAACTCCTATTTAAAATTGACTGAATTGGGTAAAAGGAAAGAAGACTTATGTGGAAGAACATTTTGATTTGTTGTAGTAGGACGGTAAAGAGATGCCTCCAAAGTAGTTGTTGATCATTTTATGTGTCCTATCTAGCAATAAAATGTAATATAAGCTAGTTTATTATCAAACTTACATTTAACTGATACATATTTTAACTTGCTGCTAAAATAAATGTAGCATGAAATATAAGGGCAAATTAAATTTGTCCCCTGTAACCTACATCACAGGAGTGGAAAGTCTCTATGGAAACCTATCCCTGTGCCAAAGTGAACAAGTCAGGATCTCAGTGTGCAGAATGGAACTCAAGGGGAGTGGTGGCCATGGAGTTTTCTGTGTCCAACACCCTCCCCCATAGCGGTTTGTGGAGCAGCTCTCTTATTGACCTGTAATTTTGTGGAGGAAATAGGGAATTTCTTCCTCTCCCTGCCAGATCCGTGCAGAATTTCAGAATGTTTTGTCAAGTATGTGGGCTGCAAGGCAGGGAACTATTTGGTCCATAATGTTTTATATGACATGAAATTAAATTAAAATTTTAAATTAAGAAAGAACGTTTCCCTATATTTTCAGACTGAAAAATCCCTTTCTCGCTATTTCCTCTCTTTAGCTCACCATCACTTATGGAGCTGAAGTGCACCTGGAGTGCTGTGGAGTCTCTGAGGTGCTGTGCAGAACTGATCTGCTCAGAATGTATTTGAGAAACCATAAGGAAGGAAATTTCTGTTGCATTATGAGTGTTGAGGTGCTTGGGTGAAAGGAATGATGTCGCACTCTGATAGATACAGCTGAACGGGATGTTTAGGTTTTGTAGTGGTAGCTTTTTTTTTTCGTTTGTTTTGTTTATTTGGTTTTTTTTGTGTGTGTGTCCCTTTACATTTGTGGGGTTTTTTTTGTCATCACTATACTCAGTATTAGGAATTTGCCTCATCCTTATGGTAGTGTTCTGGAGACCTTTTTCATACTGAAACATCATGAGTTGTTCTTTGCTCAAAAATCATTCAGCTACTGCAATAACTGACAATAAAGAAGGCTTTGATTCCGCATGGGTAAAGACGACTAAAATTTAGAACTGTAAGTTTGAAGAGATAATTTTTAAAGTATTTAGGCAGTGAAATTCTGTGGTTCTGGGTAAATTTTTTTTTTTTGCATTTATTTTACATGTTGCTGGACAGATATGCTCTTTTCTGATGTCAGTTATTCCAAAAAGATGTGGAAATTTTTGGAAAAAAAGGGGTTCTCCTTGTGGGGGTCTGTGTTTTCACAGTGCCTGGTTTTATTCTCTTCTGTTAGGGAAGAAAATAGCTAATAACAGCACTAGAAAATATTCTGGATTTTTATGCACAGCCTCTTGGCCTCTCTTCCTTCTGACTGATCAGAAATAAGGTCTTCTGTCTCAAAAGTGGGTGTGTGCTACTTTGCTGCATAGATGTCATGTTAAAACTCTGGTTCTGTGCAGGTTTGTGACAGTTCTGGTTTTGTGGATACACACAAAAATTTTTCTTGCGTAGTTCACATAAATCTAATATTTTTTGACAAGCGTTGCTGAGAAAACAGCAGAAGAATTTATCATTGAACTTTGTTAAAAATAATAGATTGGGAGAGAGAATATAAGGAAAAATACACTGTGAGGAACTTTTCTGGGTGTATTAGATACTTGAGTTGTAGAAACCAAAAAGTATAAACATCCATGTTCCTATGCTTTTTCTGGCTTTAGCTATCGACAGTAACTTTTGCTGGGAATAATCTAGTTTGAAATTAAATCTTGGTGTTTTTTTTTTTTTAAAGCTGAAACAGATTGCCTCTATTTCATGCATTTATTTTGTGCTAATGCAAACATATGCCTTCTAACTTGGGGAAGTGGCAGCAACAGTCTGAACCACTTTTCTGATATTTGCTGGCCTAGATCTTAACATATCTATGAGCTGAGGTAGCAATTCTACCTTTGCTGCTGGTCTTCCTTTGTCCACTCTTCATCTGCCTTCTGGTTATGCTAGATCTTGTTATATGAATAATTTTAAGAAGGTCTGGTAAACAAAAGGACTTCCATAGAATAATCCTGTACTTTCTGCCTAATCTTTGTGACCTAGTGAGCAGTGAAAATTGGTGCTTGGTATCACTGTGCATTGCTGGAGACCAAATATGAGTGTGCCCAAAGTCCCCCAGTGATTTTTGCTTTGCTGAGCTCCAGAGCCCTCCATGTGCCCCTGCAGAGCCCAGGGGGTGCCCCTGGCCACCCCAGATCCCTCCAGTTGCTGCAGATGAGGTGACTCAACCTTCCCTGTGACCTCAGAGTTTCTCATTTGTGGGCATGAGCAAGGTCACTTACACATTTTGTTGTAAATAAAAGTACAATCCAGACCTTCTTAGTTACCAGCTAGGACATGAATCACAAGATTATTTATTTTATTTAGTAACTAGGGAGTAATAGAGACAAAATTTTTCTGAATGAGACCTGTAATCAAAGCAAAGTCAGTGTGCTGTGGTTCTTGTATAATGACCCAATGTTGCATTCTAGAAAGAAAGTCGCCAATATTCAGTGATAAAGTTTGAGTTTTTAGCTAGCAATGAATTTTTGATCACTTTTTACAGAAAAATAGTCCCTCAAAAGTCTTTTTAATTAACCATTTCTATATTTTTGGACAGACATAGCTACTCTGCTGTGCAACAAAGGGCTGGAGCTTCTTTTTCAGACAGGCTGAGAGACGAGGAGGCTCCGGAGAGGCCTTAGTACTTGCAGTACCTAAAGGAGCTCCAAGAGAGCTGGAAAAGGACTTTTTCACAAGGGCATGGAGTGACAGGACAAGGGAGAATGGCTTCAAACTGAAAAAGGGCACGTTTGTTTCCCTGTGAGGGTGGTGAGGCCCTGGCACAGGTTGCCCAGTGAAGCTGTGGCTGCCCCATCCCTGGAAGTGTCCAAGGCCAGGCTGGACGGGGCTTGGAGCAGCCTGGGATAGTGGAAGGTGTCCCTGCCATGGCAGGGGGTTGGAATGAGATGATTTTTAAAGTCCTTTCCAAACAAAACTCTCCTATGATACATGAATTGTACAAGGCACTTCCTTGTCTGTTACATGCCCGTCCATACCTGCTGATACTAAGCCTTCTAATTAGCTCTTGGTGAAATAAAGCTGATAATCCAAACATCTGAAGTTCAGCAAAAGCAATATTTTTGGATGAAGATTAGTTTTTGTTTCTTTGGCCCTTAGAAGTTAAACTCCTGAGCCAAAAATTAGAATGGTAAATGGTAAAAATAATGAAATTACATAATTGAATGTTGTTAGTCCGTGTCATTTTGTGATCATAACTCACAGAGCAATATAAATTTTGTGGATTCTAGAACATGGTTTATCTTCCCTCACATTTTTTTTTCCAAGTTTCTATTTATGAATGGACAGATGTTCAGGAAACCCCAAGCTTTTGTTGGCCCTGGGTAGAATAGATGAAATATGAATTTTTTTTTTTAAAGAATGCAGTGTAGATCCTATGTTATGGAACTATCATTTAAATACTATTTCTTAATTGGGGCATGCAGTGCTTAGTTACATTATTTCCCTAGAACTCCTTGGATATCTGAGATGCTTTATTGTACCATGGTCTTTTAATTTCTCACTCTATCATCTTTGAAGAGGTGCCATACCACTTGAAACAGTTCGCCAATCAGTTTCAGATGATGGATTCTCTTTAGTCATTTGCATCCAGGGAAAGTCAAATATTCCTGAGGAAGCCAAAGTATTCTAACAGAATGTATAGTGTTTTTGCAGCTGGATATCTTATTTATTTGAAGTTCTCAGGGAAATCTCTTCTGACTTTACAAAAAAGATGGAAGAGTAAACAGTACAGTGTCCAAGTAATATGAGCTAGAAGGTCCCTTCTTTTAGAGAAAATTCATTAAAAAAGTATATTTGCAAGGTCCAAAAATAATAAAGTATATCAAATGCAGAGTACTATATGTTTTTTCAATATTCTTACTATTTTTACATGTGTGTATATATATGTACGTCTGTATATGTATGTCCCTACATTTCTATCCATCTATAGAGATGAAAAATATACTGGAGTTTTTAATACAGTTCATATTCCTGGATAGATGAACATAACAAGAGTCTGTTTTCCTTGGGAAAAAAAAAGATTCATCTGTTTGTTTTTTACTGTGTGACATGTCATTTATCATCATGTTGGCATTCCCTGGACATAACTGCATAACTGAATTAACATTCCTGAAAACTTCCTTCCAGGAAAGCTATTGAAAATTTACGTGTATGTATAGAAATATGAATATTTCTAGGCTTTTGGGAGGTATCCCACTGTGATGCTAATAGTGTTTCTAGTTCCTGTCGGTTCTCTATTCCAAAGTTTGTTGTATATATAGGTATCTTTTTTTTTCCTCCTGAGGAAAATGTGGGGGAACCTGCTGGGTTGGGTTGGTTTGGTGTTGTGTTTTTTGCTGGTTTTTTTTTTTTTTTTTNAAGACTCAAAGTTGCAGGATGTTCCTTGCCCAGCTTGGAGCATTGGCGAGATTCCCATGTGGAGGGAAATAGGTCTGTGGTTTGAGACTGTCCTAAGGAATGTGTTCAGTTTTTCCACTGGATATTCACTGTAATTTTGTAGTTCAGTAGCTTCCTTTGTATATCCCTTTCTAAGAGTTATTAAAAGGATTGAGGTAGATACTGGTCAAATCCTGAACTTCTTTCTGCTGTCGTCCTAATTGTTTTATTGTCCCTGTGCCTCCTTTCTAGGAAAGGGCATATGTCTTTCTAAAGAAAGAGAAGAAAAAGAAATATATGTTCCAGAAAAATTAATGAAACCAAAATATTTTCTTTAATTTTATGTTGATTTTATTGCCAATACCAGTGGGAGATGATGTGCCCTTCTGCCTCTCTTCTTCCTCTTCTTAACTTGCTCTCTTAGACCTTAAGTCAGTAGTTTCTCATATAGTTTTGTCAAAAAAGGAAGAAAGCAGAATGTATGATCTTAAGAGTTGTTTAAACATATAAATGATTCAAATTTAAGAATAGAAAAGAAGGATTTGCCAAAAAAAAGGACTTGAATCCATTTGGCAGTTGAAAAATTAAAATGGTTCTGTGTTCTGATATGTGTGAGATGACCTGAGTTTGTATGATTTCCTTGTGATAAAGTAGCAGATTTGCACTCATCCTCTTCAGGAGGAAAGTAGACATAATAATGAATCAATCCATTGTGCTTAATTCAGTGTAAAAATGCACCACAAATGATACAAGACTTAGTAGTTTTGCAATAATCTGTATGAGGATTTGTAACCAGAGAATTTCTGAATTTACTTAGCTTTTAAAGTTTCTTTTGAGACTTAAAATACTTGAGTCGTTTGGGTTTTCCAACCTTTTTATTCTGCTGCCTCTATGAAGTTGTTAGTGGTAGCATCAATCCTGTTTTAGCAAGGAGGATGTCAGTAAATATAAACAGCGTAGTCAAATTCCATCCATTATTTTAGTGACAGCATGTTTTTGCAGTTACTAAGTATCACTATGGATAGAGCACAGACTTCAGTGCATGCCAAGAAAATCTATAGAAGGTAGTCGAGGAATTTTATTAATTGCAAAAGCATCACATTGAAATAAGATAAAGATAGCAATGTTGGATGATGCATCTTAAAGAAAAATAAAGTATTTTTTGATATATAGAGAGAATTGTTTGTCTTGAAAAACAAGATCTTACTTGTCCCAAACATGCAAGATTGATTTTCCAATGCTATAGATTTCCATCTCTCCCAGCAGTACTGTCTTATGGGCTGATATTTCCACAAATGGAGTTGAGCAGACATAAGATTTGAAACTTACTGTGAGTTTATTTTAAATTATTGGTGACACCATTGCTCGTTTCTTTACTTCCTCGTAGATGGGTGTGCTTATACAAATAACTGGTGAGACTCCTAACTGGTTATGGAAGCTTTTGCTCAAGTGTGGAGCACCAGACTTTATGTGAAAGGAATAGGTTTGAAAATCCTGACTGGGCACATTAGCACTGATTTGTTTGAATGCTGTACCCGCAAAAAATATTGAAGAACAATTTAACAAGCTAGATCATAAGAATACTTGGGTATAGTAGTATTAAATTTTTCTCTTAAATTCAACACTCTTGAATGTAGGTATTTTTCTTAGGATTATCTTGTCTCCAACTGTAATCTATTAATGAACAGAATTAGGGTTTTTTCATTTTGTGAGAAAATTGGAAACACAATTTCTTTCCACCGAGCAGCATTACTATTAAACTGTTGTCCTGAATTGTCAAACTTGCATTATGATGAATACTACCGGTACAAGAAAACTAATTTAGCACTTCAAGTAAAACAACTGTCGTGGCAATTTTTTATGATAATGAATTTGTAACAGTGTCATTTAGAATCTGATTGTCTACTCACATCGAGTGGCTCATCCCATCCCAAATAGTGTGGCTATCTAACAGTGTTAATTATGGAGCAGTGGCAGGATCTGCAAAATGATACTATTGACAGTCAGGCTTCTAATGGCAGAGCAGTGTCCCTGCAGGGAAGGAATTTCCCCATTGCAGCTTTCCAAGGCAAAGGTCCCAAATATCAACAAGGGCTGTGCATCTGAAAAGTCCTTTCCTGTTTCCTCTTGTGGATCACTGGTGACCATTCTGCTTGTACTCTCATGGCATAAATGTAAAAACTTCACATTATTTTCTTCATATGTAACAACACTAAAATAAGGGCTTTCTGGGAAATAAATTTATTTTTGTTTGTCAAGATATCATGAGTAACCAGAAGTGATTTAACTAGTTCTGCCAAGGTACAAGGTGTTACCTGAGCTGAATGAACGACACTGGTTACATTGGATGAACTACTCTGTACAAAGTGAGCCTCTCTTAGCTTTTGCTCCAAAAGTGGTGACTTTGTGAGGAAAAAATGATGTGTTGATTTCTTCCATTCCCTTGATGAGAAATGTATGTGAATTTCCAACTTTTAAAGGCATTATAGCAGAAAGTATCAACAAAGCTGTCAGTTCCACTTGTGATATGTATTTATTGTCTCTTTTTTGGCTTTATGTTTCTAAAGGAAATGTTTTCATTTCGAATGTCTTTTTATTGAAACAACAGCTGAGCTTACTTTTGGTGATGAGGTGAAATTTATCATTATTGCATTACATGTGTGCTTATTCAATAGACAGTAATGTGGCATTTTAAATGATCTTCAGCTGAAGTCAGTTAGGCTCTTCAGAAAACAATCCAGCCCGTTGATGGTCTTGGAAGATCAAATACTCTGCATATCTACCCAAGGCCAGCAAAGCTGAGCACAGCTCGATGCTTTTTCTGCTGTTAGCAAGGGACGGAAGACTCATCTAAAAATTTTGTCACTGTCCATGGCAAAGGTTTCTGTAAATGCAATCTAACTGCTAATCTATTCCCCTAAAATAATGTTTATAGCTGGTAATGAAATGTGACTGGGGCAAATTACGTGGTCATTCCTGTTCACTATCATCATAAGAAAAAAACTTTGCTCTCCTGCTTCCATTCTCTGTTCCCTTCTGCTGGTAGATACATGCATTAATTAATGATATTGTAGCACTCAGAAGATGGAAAGAAAGGTTTGTCCAGAGCTGAAATGGGGACTTAGACTTGGAATGAAGTCAGTCTATTTGCTTCAAACATCTTCTCTACTGAAATATTTGTAGTCTGTTGTGCCTTTCTGCTTTGGGAGATTTTTGTGAGTCCTTCCCAAGCATATATTCCAAACTTATTGGAATGACTTCCTTACTGTGTAAGTGTCAGCACTGGATGTCAACAGTAAACAAATGAAAGCTTGTTCCATCTTCTTCATTTGTTTGGTTTGTCATTTTCACAAAGTGTATTTGTTAGGATAAATGCTGTTGGTGTTAGAACCATGGTTTTTCAAACTTCTGACCTCCTCTGTGTAGGTGAGATAAATGAATTACCCATTTCCTTTGGCATGATTTACTTTTGAGACTTTCTGGTGGCCTGGGCATATTTTATGTTGTAAAATGAGACTTGGCTGATAACTGTTGTATCAGAAGACAGAGGTGATACTGTCTTCCCATGGAGACAGTCTGTAAAGGTACCAAAAAACATTGGGATGTGGGTTTTCCAGGACTGAAAGTGGCGGTCTCGAACTGATATGAAGTCTTTGCTGATTCTCATGCTTTTGTTTGTGTTGTTGTTACCTTATCTCTGGTTTCTGTCCAGGACTGTGATTTTGCTGTATTTGTTAACTGATGCCGACTGAAAATGGTGAAGTCAGGGCTATCAATAGTGTTCTCACTTCCCACTCTACCAGTAATGCCTGGATAAAGGCTATTTTATCTACCACATGATATTCATTCAAGTACAAATAAAAAAATTGCCTGGACCATTTTATGTTGTCTTTAAGAATATTAGATGAGCTATTTTAGAATGTTTTATAGGCATTTAAACAAAAACCTTTATGAAAAGCTGTGGATTAATTTTCTCAGCCATGACATGCCCAAAGACAACACTGTTGTTGTGCTGTAGATGAAAAAAACATATGAGCTGTAGATAACATTCCTACTGAAATCTCTGTGAAGGGACTGTTACACTGACCTCATGTCATTCCTTGCCTAGTACTGCCTTAACCACATGTAAATGTGGTTTTCAAAAGGTAAAAATAAAATTTATGAAGAGTTAAAAGTTTCACAATGACCATTTTAATGTTTGTAACTGTAAGTTTTGCCTGAGATAGTAACAAAAATATTGAGGAGTAAATCATGCAGTTTTCTACAAAAAAAGCAAAATTTTAAGATGGTCACTTGTTATTCTTTTTCTGATGGCAGTTAATGGCTAAAATCCAAATTCTCAGGCAACATGTTCATAAATGCCCACAGAGAAGGAAAAATATTCTGCTTGTGTTCACTGTGCAAACAGCTGAAATATTGCTGATAGAAAAATAATTTTGAGGGAATCAAATGTAATAGAATTAAGTGAAGAATTTGCTGTTTCTTCTGAGTTTTCAGATGATAACCATTTTTCCTAAACATTTATGTTATGTTTTTCTTTTTCAATAGAAAAAGTGTGCTTTGAATTGATTCAGATAAAAATGTTTTATTTTTTCCTTCTTTTCCTTCCTGCACTTCCTCCCCCCCCCCATCATGTCAATAACTAGAGAAATAATTCTCAAATTACTAGAAGCAAGTCATTGGATTTCAGGGGCAATCTTCAGTCTCATAGGTGACTGTTTCTAAAATTTCCAAGTGTGGTCATGAATAGATTGATGGAAGCTGTTTTCCAGTTTTCATTGCAGTGAATCTTAATGGGTGCCAATTAAAATATATTTACACATGTACTTACATTTCCCACCATAACATGTGGAGCCTATAACATGATTTATACTGACAGATACTGATTGTTGTTTAATTCTTCCTTTTATACACACACTTTTGAATTATGAATTATATCAATCCTTAAATCTTTGTTTGTTTTAGAGTATGTTTTCTCTGGTTTTTTTTTCCTCTTGGCACACCATATATGCACTAGCAAGTGCTCGCAGTTTCAGCTGCATTTAAGGAAATATTGTTGTAAGGCTTTTATGTGCTGTACTTCAATCAGCTAGTGCCAGCAGTATCCCAATAGAAAGACCCTCAACAGACCATTTTCAGCATTTTGCTGCAATTAAACTCCTCTGGTTTTAGCCCTCAGGCAATTTAGTACCTTTTTACATATGCACATTATGAACTTTTGACCAGGGCCTGGTAGTCATATATTAGATAGCAGCTTTTGAAAGCAGACTTAACAAGTTCCTCAGAGTATTACAGCCAGAGTCAGTTGTGGAAAAGGTAATTTAACCAACTTGCAGTGAGGCCATTCAGAATCGTACTGATGATCCTAAATATGTCTTTTTTTTCCTTGTTTCCTCTGGAAGCTTGGTAGCAAGAGCTCTCAAAGAATGTGATTGATCTTTTATTCAGTAGCTAACGAGGGCTGTGATTCTATTAGTGCTCTACAAGGCAAGGGAACAGTGATTTAATGAAGTGTCTGGTGAGCTGGTCATAGATTTATCCTGTTGTCTCTAATTTGCAGCGCCGTTGCGAGCGTAAAAGAAACTGCACTCACAGTGCCATTAGGCAGGTATTTCCTTAGTAAATTGTTGTAAGGTCAGGTGTAGTTATCTGGGAAAGGCAATGCCTCAGCCCTCACTGTCTGGAGATGACAGCAGCTGCGCCGAGCACTCGCTGGAGCGGAAACGGGAGGATCAGAGGTCTGTCTGCGAGCCCCCCTGCGCTGGTGCAGGAGCAGATGAACTGCCAAGTAGGACTAATAGAGTCATAATTGGCGATTAGAAGTGGAAAGGTGCAATAACATCTTAATACAAACTGGCTGGCGCTAGAGTTAGTGCCAGTTGCTGTGAAGTTCTGTGGTAGCCTGGTCTGGTAACGCTGCCTTTTCTCACTCTCAAAAAATGAGGCAACGCGTCCTGATCGCTGTGGTACTACAAAAATATGAGAACATCAAAACTTGAGTTGCTTTAAAGTGACATTAATGTTTTCAGTACATTTACTTTGGCATGTAACCTGTCAGTCTTACTCAGAAACGATGCACTAAAATTTGCCAAGGAGCTACAGATAAAATAATACCATAAAGATGCTTTGGCTTTCACTTAATTAGCGCTAAATAATGCGTTTTATTTCTGTCAACTGAAGGCCACTGAGTTTTTGTTTTGTTTTTCTTTTCTAACCTGAGATGCTGTTCTGATGATGCCTATGGTGTTGCACATCTTTTTTGTGGCGTTGTTTTTCACAAACCTCTGAGTCCAAGTTAGCCAAAGGCAATCATTTTCAGAAAGAATTTGTCTTTGCATTAATTGCTTGGAAATTAGAGAAGGAAATTATGGTATGGCTTTATACATTGTCAGGGAGATCAGTCAAATATTTCAATCCAAAAGTAATATTGCAAAATAATGAAGCAGATCTCACATGTGTGGTTCTGTCCTAGGCAGACACAGAACAGTAGGTAAATGAATGGTTTTGAGACGTCTGTGGCATTTCCTGGTGGCAACTGGAGAATTCCCATGAAGAAAAGTGGTCAAAGCTGCGAATTAGATGGTAGGCAGACATTGTGGGAGTGTTAGTCCACTTTGTTTCTGTGTAGGTCATAAGCCTGACTGGGGTCTCTCTTGTGTTCCAGGCTCTGTGCATGTGGGTAAAGAAAAGCTTCTGGCCCAAAATCAAATCTGTTTTAAGGGAAATGGCAAAAATTTCTTGTGCAGCAGATGAAATGTGGATCTTGACAAACAGCAAGGAGACAGTACCATGATAACGTCTCTCCTTATATAGTTACAGCACATACACCACCAAATAGTTGTCATGTGCTCAGATGGATGATTTTATTGTTGAAAAATAAAAATATTTTCAGTTGCATGAGCCCTTGAACCCCTGTGAACTTGACACCCTGTGGGATGTCATCTGGGATACCTGTTAAATATACAGACACAATTAGTCTAGAAAAAGAGATATTGGGCTTTTAAATGAACAGCAAGAAGATTTAAAACAGTAAGCCAAACTTTCTAATTTCCTAATATTGACACTTCTGTCCCTCACAATCTTATTATAGTATTATTCTCTGCTGATCTACCATTTCATCAAAAAGTCTACAATGGAACTAAAAATCTAAGCCTTTTAGCCCATAGATCATTGCACTTGGTAAATGGCTTATTGTAGATTAGATAATGTGGTTCATAGCACATCTAAATCAATAAAAGGCTAGTCTGAACGCAGTAAAGTGCTCTCAGTCTGATTCTTTTTTATTAAGTATATCTGCCATGAGCAAAGTGAAAATTTTAGTCTTTTTGCTTAACTTGATGTAAGGAAAAGACATTGCTTAAATTTCTACGTGGTTGTTTTCTTTCCTAGGGAAGATACGTCCCATAGAATTTAGGGTTTTTTTGAATCAAAATTAAATATATTGTCTGAACAATGATGCAATTCTTCTATTGGAAAAATTCAGAGCCCAGTGGTTTGATGTTCCCAATCATCCCATGCTAGAAATGAGCCCCTGGACCTCACATTTGTCAGATATTCAGTGGCCGCTGTGAAATAAATTATTTTATAGCTGTTCTTACAAAAATCATCAGCAGAAACTGTCAACTTCAGCAACAAATGGAGGTGGAGAAATGTGAAAGAAGTATTTTGAAGGCAGAGTGGGTGATTCAATACCAAACAAGGAGTGGTGCTTTAATCTAGGGCAGGAGAGGCCCAGGATTCACCAGGAACCTGGCTCTGAAAGGGAGGATGTGGTGGTTCTTTCTGCTTTACCTCATCAACGATCCAGCGCTTCTGAAGGGGTAGAAATATCAGAAAGGTATTCTTATTTATCCAGGAGAGATTGAGGAGGCTGATTTGTGTATCAAGGGGGAACAGGTATGGAGAGAGTTTTTACCCTTCTTTCTGGGGTTATGCTTGAGACCTGAAGAAATTGGTGGCACAGTGGCAATTAATGGTTCTCTACTTTACACACATTTTCATTTGTTGCAGTTTTTTGTTTTCCTGTTTACATCCACGGCCTGTCCTGCTGAGGAAATGCTGAGCTGCTGAACCAGGTCAGGAGCTTGTCCAGGCTTTGCAGCTTGGCTTAAAAGGGGTTTTAAAGCTATATTAAAAATCCAGTGAATAGCTTGGAATTTCTTGCAAACAATCAAGTCAGATAAACTGTAATTGGCTGCAGAGAGATGCTCTTAACTTACCATTCTTTGACCATGTTATTGACCAGTATGTGTTCGCCCATGTTATTAATAATTTATCCTTTGAAAAAATCTATGTGCATTATAGCCTTTGATCTCAGAAATTTCAAAGCTGAACGTGCTATTTCCCTTCTCCTTTTGCATTTCTTTCTTTCTTTTTAAAGAAATTTTAGAAGAGAATGAAAAATAATTTTTAAACTTTTTTCTGTTTATTTTGGTGGGAGAGCTTCCTGATGACACCCATCCCTGGTAATGAGAAGTGTACATTAATACAGTAAGAATATATATGAATAAAAAAATCAAGGCAAGCTCACTGTACTTTGCAGATGAAAAATGTTTGAAAACAAGACTTAATGCATCTAGTAGATTAAAACAGAAATTAAAGACTTTAGAGTAAGAAGAGATCAAAGGCTGTCTTTTCATTGTTCTTTTTATTGTTTATTGACTTCAAAAAGACTTTTTAGTTTAAGCTGACTTTAATGTCTCTTGAATGCTCTTTTGTAAAGTGACTTTGAAAACTCACGGATAATGTCTTCATTAAGTGGGAAAAAATCTTGGTAAAAATATAACTGTAACTTTGCTTTCATTATAATAGGAAGAGATAACACTTTGCTTAATTAAGGTCTGTTTTCCCTCTGTTCAGAATTTTATGACCATTTTTTTTCATTGAAATTAGTGCTGATAAAAGCTTGAAGTAGACATTGCTAAACTGAAACTCTTAGTTTTTCAGAGAAGTACGGTAATGTGAGTTCTCTGTCTGTATTTGTTAATCAGTTAATCAGGATGTTGTCTTGTGTATACAAGCTATTTTAGGAAACAAAAGAAAAAACAAAACCCAAAAGCATATTCAGGTTGTATTGATTCTAAAATAAAGCGATGTTTTTTGTGTTGTTGGGAATGTTAATTTAGAGACTTTCTGCTCTCATTCTGTTCCCAAATGTCTGTGCTTTTCTCACCAATCCCTGATGACTTGATGTATTTGGATTGTGTTAATACCTGTATTAATAATGATGGTAAAGATTATAAATCTATGGATTTATAAAAAAACTGATAGATTAGGAAAGCCATGCTGAATAATTTCTCTGGGGAGTAGTGTGTACTTTCCATAGTGTTTTGAGGTTTAAAAATGCACTTGAGGAATAGGATTGCCTTGGCCTTCCCACTCCCAACAGTTCCTCTTTTTCTCATGGTTCTGTGAGACTCAGTTCATGTTACTTTTAGATGGAAGGGGAATGACCATGGTTTCATGAAGTGCACTCCATCTTTTGAGATAATTGAGATATGTATTCATTTTTGATTTGCTCCTCACTAGTCCGTAAATTTGGTACAATAGGTTTAGCAATTTGTGACATGGGTTTATAGTGCAGCTCCAATGCTTATTACTCTGGGGGTGTTGGACAGTTGTTGTGATGGTAATTTTATGACACTCACCCTTCCCATTCCGTATATTTCTGCCAGGGCTCCATGTGCAATTACGGGGCAATCTGCTTGGCTCTCACTGAGGATCAAAAGATTCCGATTTACAGTCTGCAGAAGTTGTTTGCAAGACCTTTTTATGTACTTAAAAAACTCAGCAGCTCCTTTCAACATGATAGCTGAGTTTCCAGAGGTTTTTTTAATGAGAAATGTGTGTTGCATGATTTGTGTAACTGCCTTAACCTTACTTCAGCTTTAAAGGAGATTGTCTTCAAAAGGAAAACCAATGCTACACTTGTTTCCCTTTGCTTCCATTGACGGCTAGGGACTGAGCAGCAAAGCTATTCTAGGCTAGATTTATTTTTACTGGCTTTCAGCTATGATACACCTATTAGGAATCTTATGTCCAGTGTGAAAACGAGGCACTGGAAGGGATGTTTTTGATGCTGTGTGAATCTAAAAGCCACACTTTGTGTTAATTTAGAGGGTGCTGCTAATGTTATTTAAAAATTGGCTTATAATTTTCTTTGCTTCATTTTAATGTGGGCAACCCCGTTTTGGATTTGGTGGTTCGGTATACAACAGTTCCATTTTGTAGACTGTAACTAGTTTTCATATTCGTAGATGCAACCCATTTTTTTCAGTATAACTATTTTCATGGCACAAATGGTTAAGTGTTTTTACAAGTGTAATCTTTGTGGGTGGTTTAGAGGCTCAATTACCCACTGAAATGGAGGAAATAAATGTCCTCAAGGGTTTGCATTTGGATCATATGACACTGTGGGGCTCAGCTCGTTGTTAATAATTCTTACATCTGTGTAGCACACAACAGCACATGAGGCAGCCTTTGAAAATGTAACGCAGTACTGCTGCTGATTCCCCTGCAGAAACATCTGAGTTCTTTTATAGGGGATGACAGAAAAGTAAGATGGGACAAAGAAAGCAACAAATCAGCTGGTAAAATTGATGTCATGTGTAATCCTACCTATTGGATTGAGTAGTTAATGTGAACACTATGGAAATGTTCATATTTATAATGCACATGGCAGATGCTGCTTGGGTTGCGTTGCATGTTTGCACTAAGGGCACTTGGGGGGCTAAGATTCCCCAAAACCAGAAAGAAACCAAAACAAAAAGGAGAGAGAAAGGAACAAGGAAGCAAAATGATGTGTCCAAATTCCAAGCTTATTATTTCAGTCATTTTTGCCTTTGTTTTGCATTTGGAAATAGCAAGGGGTGGTCCTACAGTGTGAGGAATGGGGTTGCTCTGTGCTGTGGAGATTTGACTCTTGCACCTGGAAACAAGAGGCACCCAGGACATGGAGAGCTTAATCCCTTGGAATTCTGTGCTTAGTGCTTGTGAGCAAAAGGTGCCAAACTTGGTTTCCCCATCAGTGCTAAGAATCTTGACATGCATGAGAGCAGAGTTTGGCTCAAGGGTTTGTTTGCATATTTGCATGCTTCACTTACTTTATTAACAATCCCAGACCTGGTTTCCTGCCTTGAACATACTGAAAGGCCACTATAGCAGTAATGTACAAAGTGAATTAAAAGGAGGATGCAAAATACCTTCCTAAGAAGGTGAGATCAGAAAAATTAGGCCATTTCAAGAACAGTTATGTAATGGTTATGTATGTCAGATAATAAATACCTCATAGCAATGATTCCCAGGTTTCTTTGTGGATATAATGCCTCTCAGTATGATCCCAAATTCTGTTAGGTGTTTTCCAGAAGTCATGCAAGCCTGTTCTGGAGATCAATGCACTGTATAAAATATTATATTAACAAATTCGATGTTTGGCTGAGAACTATATGAAAAAGTGGGGAATACAGGCAGTAATATCTCTCCAAAACCACTTCAGCTCTCTTGTTATGAGCTCTACCTCATTGTTGCCTATTACGTGTAGCAACAGGGGACCTGAGGGGACCTCTTAAAAGCAGAAAGGTCAGCAAATCACAGAGGGTTCAGGTAGTGCAGCTCTCTTTTGGCTCTGAAGACCCCAAGTACCCAGAGTGGGCTATTAAAGTCCTGTTTATAGCTGGGCTGTATAGCTCCACGCTCTGAAGTTGCTTTCTGTCTGAGCAAACAATACATTTCTGAAAGCTGGCAGAATTGGCCTGTTGGTCTGTTAGACAAATTCTTTCCTACAATGAACTGAGCTGTCAGCAAGGGAACACTGAAGGCATCTCTGTAGAACAGCAGCTTTATTTATTTTTTTTTTTGCCTGGTTTGGATACCTTGTAGTACTTTCACACTCCTTTTTACTTGGCTGTTTTCCTCTTTCTCCAGCATTCCCTTCCAAATCCTGTAGTTGTTATAGGCAAATAAAGCACTAATTGTTTGAGAAGGCACCTCCCTTCTACCTAGTGTACAGACAAGTAGTTCACATCTCCTCAGACTTTTCCCTGAGTTCAATATTGACAGTAAATGTCTTTTCTGCTTGAGTTTTGAGTTCTAATGATGTTTGTGTAGGGGTTTTTTTGAATGTAGACGTTAACATCATGTTGAGAGGGTTTACAAGACAACAACATCTTCCTTTAGAGAAGAGCCAGTATCCAGCTGCTGCTCAGCTGTAGGAATGAGCTTCTGGTTCCCTGCTCCTCGTGCTGGAGCTCCACAATTTTATGGAGTAACCACTATAAATCCTAAGGAAGTGTGCTGAAATCTTCCCTAGTCACGTGTGCCATGCATGACAGTGCACATGGTTACCTTCCCAACCTTTCCTCCCCGGGGACAAACATTTTAATGCTGTGTCCATTTACATCACAGTTGTATTAATTACATTTAATGTAGTTTTGAGCTAAGGTAGCACAGCCTGATTTCAGAGAACAGTGTGTGTTGTAATGAGGCTTGAGTACCATTGATCTATGACTTGGATATAAGGGATTCTTAAGGGAGTTTGCTGATTTATGTAGAAGACTGATGTCTGTGGCCATTAGGAAACACCAGTTTTTATTACCTATCAATCTCATGGAAAATCTTTAGCAGCATGATGTCCTGTAATAGTTATCTAATCTGTTAAATTAGAGATTAATGAAATGAAAACATTACAGGAGAGGAAAATACACTTTTAAGAGCAGGCAGTGTCGTAAGAACAATGCAGACTTATTTGAAAGCATATACAACAGCAGTCTGAAGACAACAAAAGGATAAATCAGCTCATGCTATTGCTGTCTTAATCTTTAAATTGCAAAAATCTATGTGGATATATGGGTTAGTAAATTACTAGAGCAATGGAGCATATAGGACTAATTCCAAAATAGAAGAAAAAGTAGAATACACCATTTAGAATATCACACACTCATTTGTAGAATGGTCATAGAATTTAATAGAGTTCAAGTTTAATTCTGCTTAACTGCATCTTTATTTTCAGATCTGTAGAGTTCAAATGTGGCTACTTATCCAAATACTTTAGTAAGACCAAAAATTAGAAGAAAGAGATTGTACGTTATATAAAGCTGTGACTGTTATTTATGAGAGCTGTGATTTGGATACTGGGAATCTTTACACAGGGGAAAAACCTACTATCTTAAATATTTGAAAATGAAAAAAAATGGGGACAATGTCTTCCATCAGCTCATTTCTAAGCATCTAATTTTCAGCATGTTATGTGCTCATTTTTCCTTGTAGCTACTCTATGCAGTGGGATATAAAACAGAAGGAAATTTCAAAAAAACCAAGCTGCATTTATCCATACATAAAAAAGAAAATACTATTGAGGTGACCGTGTGTGTCAGTACATCACTTTATTTCCACACCACCTGCTGCAATTAAAAATGAAATCACCAAGCAGCAAGTACAGTAACTTCATCAACCAGCTGATATTATAATTAATGACTATATAGAGTCTCTATTATTGTGTACTTCCAAGGCATCAAGTGGAAAGCTGTCGTAGTGCTTTAAATAATGAAAAAGTTTCAGGCCTTGATAAATGGCTCAGTTGGATGCAGTTTAGAAAGTTGAGAGCATATGCTTCTGTCATTAGAAACTAAGGACCCTCGTTACCCTTGCTATAACTCTTCAGATTCATCTGAAACTCTTTGATCCCCTCGTGTACTTACACTGTGTTTAAAATGCGAAAGTGTAGAAAAATATGGTGTGCACGAGGAATTCAGTGAGGAGGGAGAAAGATTAAAATAAAGCTACTGTTCATTAATGTCTTTGTTTCAAACCTATTGGAGAAGAGAGCATTAGGCTGTACCCACATCTCTTTTGAAATGAGAGTAAGCAAACATTTTTCTTTGATTCCTTTGAGATTTTTCTTTTAAGAAACAATTGAAATCCAATAAAGAAATGTGCTTCAGAGCATGCTTATGAAGATATTTAAGTGACTTAATAGAGGAATGACAGCAAGGGTATTTGTTCATGAAGGCTGTGCTTCAACTCTGTGCTGTTCTGCAATGAGGGGTGCAGGATGGCTGTAAAGCACTGAAGCAGAAATTTTGGGTATTAGTGGTGAGGCAGGTTTGAGCAGTACCAACTTTTAACAGGGAAGCTATTGGTAAATTCACTTCCTGAACAGTCTAGTTTCATTGTTGAATATCACCATTTTAACTGAGAACTGCTATCTACTTTCCAGCTTCTATTTATTTTTCTTCTCTCTGAAACTTTTGTATAATGTATTTGCCTCTGAGGATATTTCATAGCTGAAATGCTTTGCTTGGCAGAGCATGTTACAGATAGAGAAAATTTTGTCTAATCCCTGACTCTCATGGTTGTCATTCTGCTTTGTTTCATGTATTGAAGCTGTATGCCACAACCATTTCTCAAACCTTTTATAAAGGAATTATGTGTCTTCTGAAGTATTGAATTAAGATAACAAAACATATATGTGAATATATATATATATGAATGTATAACCAACAGCAGAAATAAAGATTTCTTCCTTCCAGTAATATGAATATGTGAGATAAGTGAGTGCTGTTTTTTTCCTCTTTTATGTCATTATTTAGAGCCCATTAATTAGAATCTACATTTCCTGAGCATCCAACACCTTGCCTTGGTGCGATGTGCAAGCATACCACAGGAGAATGTTTTAGTCCAAGAATTTCCCAGTGGCTGAAATGTGTTTAACAACCTGGTGCTAAATTAAGGACTGAAATTGAAATACTGGTGAATGGATGGAAACAGATGTGAAAACTTCCTTATGCAAGGAAGGAGTCCTTGTTCCCCCTCTGATGTGTGGAAACTCTCATGCTGGAATAACAGCAGCACCCTGTGCTGCCAGGGAATCCCTGGGGTTCTTTGTGTTTGAGAACTCTCCCTGCTTTGGTTCTGTTTGTTTGAAGGACATGGAGTGACTACTTTACAATGTTTAGCTCAGAATATTTACAAACTCTGTGCAGTTGGTGAGACAGATGCAAATGAAGTGCTGATGCAATGGGTCCATCTCCACTCATTTCAAAGGTGTACTTGCTTGCATGAGATGTGAGTTTGTGTTAAGTGCTGAATATTAACCAGAATATCTGGACTTTAGTATAATGATCTTATATCACTATGGCATCTTGGCAAATTAGATTAAACCTGAAAGACACAGGACCTGATCCATCTTTAAGTTCATGATGTGTGAAAGTTACACTTCAGACAAGTGTTAGGCTAATTGATTCTTTAGCTGGTGACTTAAATATTTCTGTTTATAACTTATTAATCTCAGTGTGCTAAGTGGTGAGTAGAAAGATAGCAAAGGTATTCACAGATATGAAGGTTTTGCATATATTCAAAATATTGTCAGATTGTGCTTTGAGATGCCTGCTTTTGCACATATTTCAGGACATTTATGCCCTTATGCTACTAATTAAATTAATTATTTATCCATTGTACACAGGCTTGAATTACTGTATGATTAGCTTGGGCACTTAAAAATATAAGAACACTTGAAAGCAAAATCCAAGCATAGGTATTCTATAGCACGTCTTACAATCTAAATATTGCTCTTAGTCTAATCGAAGCAGCAAGAGTAGTCACAGCAGTTGATGGACTATTTTTCAAATTGATTTCAAAAATGTATTTAAGGGGATGATCTTCTACTCTAGATTACCTATTGATTTTTAATATGAAAAGCTCATTATATAAGCAGTAACTGCATATAAAAACCTAGCAAACCTTTGCATAAATCCTTTAATTGAATTTCCAGAGCCTGTGGTTCTACTTTTTTTTTTAATTAAATCTATTTCTTTTTTTAAGTGTTACTGTGTAATTTGCATGCTGTGAAGTGGCCCTGTCCCAGATAAAGTGCCATTGATCCTTATTAAACCTCACCTCTGGGCTTGCTCAAAACTAACTGGAAAAATTAAAGTGTTCATGCTGCAATGCACTTATTGCTTGTGTGATAGGATTATGGAGAAAAAAAAATAACATTAATTTCCAAGAGAGAATTTATAATGTAAGATTTTATTTTTTTCAATTTGATAATTAATAGCAAAATCATACCCTAAATATAAATTGTATTTCAGTCTGCAAAGTGCAATAGTAATTAGGAAAGATAATGTATACCTGATATAAACCCATGATGTTTTATATGGACACTCCTTTGGTATATTAATTTTTTTAAGTATTCAAAATGATTGTGGATTCAGCCCACCAGCTTAAATAGAGATTTGAGGGGAGAAAAAAAAAAGAAACCTATGGAGTACCTTACATTACTAACTGTTTCTATTTTATTTCTTGAGTTTAGAATGTGAAAAATGACCGTCTGCAAATATTCATGCTAACAATTTTTGTATTAGAATTATCACGATGAAGAAAAGTATGAGTTGTAATACTATTTTCACTTTTTAAAAAGCACCTAACATTTTTCATATGAAAAGCAATAAAATCTGCTAAAGAAATATTCATAATCAATAAGAATACAAGGTATGGAATATATTAACAGAGTTATAAAAATGTTTGCAATATGACTCAAAATGAAAAATACAGCAGGTTATGTATGGTTTAAAGTGTAATCAATTCTGAGGTTGTGTATGAGGATATAAATGATAAACACAAGTAGTAGCATTTTTAGTAAAGGGTGTTGCAAAAAAGTACTGTATTTATGGTCCATTCCATTCTTTTATAGATCATTAATGTAGAAAACAAACACAGTGTATCCATCTTCTCAGACAGATTAAAATTCCATTAAATTATATTTTAAATGGAAATTTTGAGCTCATTTCATATTCTGCTTTCTACAAACACAGGCTGTACCAAAAGCACTGAATGTAGAC
Organism: Edolisoma coerulescens; assembly: GCA_013397115.1. Lineage (NCBI taxonomy): Eukaryota > Metazoa > Chordata > Aves > Passeriformes > Campephagidae > Edolisoma > Edolisoma coerulescens. Next base: position 221,601 of record VWZW01005955.1, read on the forward strand.
TGGCTTTCCAGCAGGAGCTGATATCACAGAAGTTACATTCAGGAGTGGTCTGGATTTGGGGGTGAGGCTGATGGGTTTTTCCACTTTCAGCAAAGAGAGCTGCTAAATCTCTTGTGTCTAAGGCAGTGGTGGATTACACGTTGTGTTCCCTGTGATTCAACGTGCAGCTACGTTGGGATTGTCACTTGTAGCCCAACCTCGTTCCCCAATGAGAGCTTTTGTCCCATCTACAGAGGAATTAGTGCAACTTGATTTTTGCTCCTTGCCTAGTTAATACAGAAGAGTTTAAGTACAGTGTTCTCCCTGATCTGAACCTAACCAAACTGTGTTGAATTGTATTAGTTTCTTGAATGTGGTCACTATTTGCTTTAAACTGCTGATATTGCTTTACGTAAGCACTAATTATTTCTAAATCAGCCCCTCAGTCTTATTTCATACACCTGCTGGGATCACAGAATCACAGATTCATTTAGCTTGGAAAAGACCTCCAAGATCATAGAGTCCAACCTTTGACCAAACACCACCTTGTGCTACTGAGTGCCACATCCAGTTGTTCCCTGGACATCTCTAGGGATGGAGACTCCACCACCTCCCTGGGCAGCCCCTTCCAATGCTGAACAACCCTTTCAGTCTAGAAATTATTCCTGAAAATGGTTACAATGACATGAAATAAGTGGTGTTTTACTCTTTTCAGTACCTCATTTGTGCATTTGAGAACACTGTCCTTGTTTCCCCTGCAAAGTCCATTGGTTAAGCCTTGAACATTTATTGTGCTCCATATTGGAATTATCTTATGGCCACAGGAGCTCTTTGCTGCTGCTGGGATTGATCTGGACCCTGCTTATTTCTCCTGCAGTGTTGTGAATCTTGCAGTTAAGTGTGGCTATGAGGCATAGCTCCAGACAGCAGTCTGCTGGCTCCTTCTCTGCCAGGGCAGTATCATCTTCAGCACTGGGAAATTCATGTGTTTCAGTTCCCTCCGCAAACAGGCAAATACATGTTTGCTCCAAACTTTCACGTTAGTTTGTAAGATTAATGTGAATGACTTGTTCATCATTATTTGTGTTACTCCTCTCTGTGGCCCAGCAGTTTTCTGGTGGATTAATTCTCTGAACAGTTATTACGTGTCCCACATTGCTCCTTGAAACTTGTTTCTGCTCTATGTTACGTACATCACAAGAGTTCTGAAATTATGCCTAAGGAAGAACGGTTTTAAAATTCTTTCCTGGTTGTTTGTCAGTGGATTTGTTGTAGTTTCCTCATGGTCTTTAGTGGAGGAAGTAAGTGACAGTGATCAGTGGAGGTGGACAGTAAGATTTATAATGTATTTGTGCTAGCTGATTGCCAACAGAACTGGCCTTTCCCAGCGGTGCTGTACGCATACTTGGAAAATCAATAGGGATTAGCCTATGACCCCCTTCACATACTTATACTGTGGTCTGCATTGCTTACCAATATTTCATCTGTTTCACTTAAATGCTGGTACTTACTCAATAATGTGTGGCTGTTCTTGCAAGCTACTAATTAATTTTTAAAATGCAGTATCACTTGAAACAGAGATAAAGCACACCTTTAGCATCAGAGGGAGAGCAGGGCAGCGGCTTTGTGAATTTGCACTTGGTACCTTTAATTAAAAATTGTACTTTGAAAGATTAAACTTACATATTCAGATTTTAAAAAATACTAAATCAAGTACAGAAGCCTTTTGATAGTGGTTGCCAATAAGCTAAATTGTTGGGTTTGACCAGGTACCTGTTTGTTTAATTTTTTGCCTGGTTTTGCTGCTGGTTTTTTTCTTTTTTAGTTTTGCATTAAAAATATTTGGTTTAAAGTTCGGGATTTTTCTTTTGTTTGTTTGTTCATTTTGTTTTGTTTCCTTTGTAAATTTTAGGGTAAAAATATTTTATGTTTATAAATAAATATATTCCATTGATATTGAGTGTAGGGTATGGTCTTGACAGTATGTTCACGGGTTACATAACCCATGTTGCATTTTAAATACTAATGAGTTGAAAAGCTTAACAGATGGATCAGGTATTGTTTTTCTCTTGACTAGTTTAAAGAAAAAAATTAACTTACATTGAAATAGTATAAAAATAGTTTGTTATACAGTGTCAAATTCTTACTTGAGTTTCTAGCTTACCATACAGGTTGCCAAAATCCAAAGATAATGGCCTAAAGCAATTATTTTTGATGAGGCTCTTCTCCCAATAGAAGGATTTTAAAAATTCACAGTTTCTTATGCAAGTGTACCTATTCCCTAGAGTTACTTAGAGTTTCTTATTGATCTAGTAGCTGGTATTTGAATTGGTCGATGTACTCTGTAAGTTGTTTAAGATACCGTACCTGAACTATTAGTTTAAATAATATATTCATAAATTGATTAATCATTATAGTAAGAGTTATTAGCTGCATTTTTATATGTGAGCTCTCCACAAATGACTCCTGCTACAATAATCATGCATACATAAACAGAGATTCAGGTTTAAATTGCAGTACTCCTTATAATAATTACATTGCTAGTAATAGTATGTTTCTGCAAGAAGGAATCAACCTTTTTCTGTGTGGGCAGCAAAATGCTGTGTGTTTATGTAATGTGGATAAAGTAATTGTAAATATTGATGTGTTTATAAGCCATGTTATGGTAAATGAGAGGAAAGAAGGAAGAGAAGATGTGGCTTTTGTTGGCAGAGGCAGGTGGTTCTAAGGTTTGATGTGTGTTTGGGTGTGATCAGGTGCTGAGTAAGCTGAGCAAAGGGTGCAGGAAGCTTTTAGGGTGCAGGGGTGGGGGTGGGAGGGCATTGCATGGCCTGGGTGGGTCTGGGGGGGGGCTGGACAGGCTGAGGGAGCTGTGGCTGAGTTCATGGTGTGCATCTCGTGGCTTGCCTCGCCCTTTTAGAAGAGGACTGAAAAGAGACAGAGGAACTGCCTAGCTAATGGATATTAATTAAAAAATGCACTTAAAGGAATGCATCTTCATTTTAGTGATTGCAGAAGAGTTTGATGTGCGTGCCTTCATTTGATAGCACCTTGGTTCTGAAAGGTCCGTGTTGGTGTCAAAGTACATCCAGCACAGGCAACTGCTGTAAATGGAGGGGAGTTGTGGTTAAATTTGGAGCTTCAAATTATTATGAGTAAGGATTAAAGTGTTTGCGTGTTATTTTATAGTATCTCTTTTAATGTGTATAATAGGAATGTGCTCCAAAAATAGAAAGTGCAACCACCGTAACTTTCATAGCAAAGATTGTAGCCTCACACAGAGGTCAGAGCGAACCTTTGTCTACCACAGCATGCATGGGCCACATCCAGAACTTTGTGTTTTTTTAGAAAAAGAAATACCCTCCAAAGAAGGCCTGCAGAGAGAGCTAGGAAAATCTATTTGATCAAAAGTGTCAGAACTCACTTTCTTAGCAGCTCTCTGGTTTCCTCTGCTGAGTGGTGCAGAGTCCCAACAGCTTTAAACAATGTTCACTTTGATTTACTCCTAAATTCTATCAACAAATATGAACACAGAATACATATACTTGCAATCCTACCATCATGCACATATTATCAAATTAATGGCCTCTTTTAGTTAATAATCTGAGTGTAGTGTGGAAAATCGCCAAGCTCACATTTCAGCTTATTTCCTGCATCAACTATTGTCATGAGCCCTGGACTCTTGCATTTTGCAAGTGAATAACTAGAGGAGGTTTTTCATATTTTAGTTTGAAAGCCATTTTGTTTCACCACATGCTTTTTCCGCTTCATAAATTCTACTTTAAAACATTCAACAACCTGCTAAATTAATATATACTGTGTTCTTTCTTTAATGGGTAGGGGAACTTGTCTCACAGCAGTGCATTTGTTCAGCCCTGTTTTGAAAAAGCGCTGCCTGCCGTGTGAAGGACATCTGCTCACAAATGAATGATTGTGCTTTTGATTCGGAGCAGCACCTTCACTTTAAATGCTGGCTGCAGATGAAAGGAACAGATTGCTGTGGTACCACTTTTGTGAGGATTCCTCTACCCAGCATGTGGCTTCATACATTATTGAGAGCAAATCCACTTTATGCTACCACTCCTCGCTGCACTTATTTTGCAAACCTTATTCAGAATGCCAGCAAGGATCGCTTTTCTACAAAGGAATAAAGGCCAGTTAGGAAGATTAAGCAGATAAATTATTTACAGTGTTTAATTATCATTGTACAGGTTTATTAAACTTCATGGTTACCTGGAAACCTAAGCAGGTGCTGGAAAAAAGTCCAATAAAGTTAAATAAAAAATGTTTTGTGTAAAATGAAATCCTTTTATGTGTGCTATGTTCATATAAATGTGCCGGGTTTTTTGGTTGAGTGCCAAGGTTGACTTGCATTTAATGTTGTGATTATTATTTTTTTCATAATCCAGTCCTAGCTCAAGGCTTATTATGATAGAAAAGACCACAGAATTCTCTGCTGGGTTGAGCAGCAGTCTGTAGTTGTACTACTGGGTGTCCTAGATGATAAACAGATGTATAAGGTATGCTTGGGAAATCTCAAAAGGTTCCCTTTTTCTGGTATTAAGACAGCTAAATTTTGTAGGGAAAAAAACACCCACTGTAGCACCACAATACATTTTTGGAACTTTCTTTAATGTTTATACTGAATAATTAATTTACTTTGTTGTTTCTTCACATAAATTGACCTAGTTTGTATGTATTTAATCCTGGAATTGAGGATTTAAAATTTAAATTTATTTTATTTTTAAAAAATTTTAGCAGTAGAAGTGTTGTCCTCTAGCAACAGCTTCCACATCTCTGCATGCTGCTCACTAATATAAACTAATGAGCTCCATTAAAGATCTGCCCACACAGTTGCAAAGAACCACCTATTAATCTGTCATCTTTGAATACTCTGAGAAAATTAAGACCATCAAGCAACCATGAATTCGAAAATGAAAAAGGCAGTACCAAACCTATTATATCCTAAAGATGAGTGCCAAACAGGTGGAAAATGACTGGTGACTAAATCCCACTGATTTAGTTCAGTAAAGTAACCCCAGAAGCAAGACAGGGTAAATGTGGGCTGAAGTCCTGGGTCAAGGGAGTTCTGATATGGCAAGATAGCAGAGGTCTGTCTTTTTGAAACTGGAGTTCAATTAGGATCTTAATTATTAATAAAATGATTTTGCCAAAGTGTGCATTTTAATACAAGGTCCGTTTGGTTACACTTTGGATTATGATACAGAGAATTCTTAGGCTGTTTATGGAGAAGATATTTTATCTCCTGTGATGTTGCAGTTTTCTTGGTACATCATTTCTTGATTTAATAGGAAGCTGGTGACCAACTGAATACCCAAAGGCTTACATTCCATGGCAATAACAACCTGGATTATTTCTGGATGTGTTACTTCATGTGGAAAATAGTCAAGACTGTTCAGATTTACCTGATAGAATAATTTTGAGTTTAACCCACAATGTGACAAATGTATTGAAAAATTAACATCCATGACTTCCATTGTTTTGATTAAATTTGATTTATGCTGTAATTATAAATTTCTTGTTCCTGAGTCTGGCAATCAGGATTTCTTTTTGGGTATTCACATCTGCTTTTTTGAAATCTGCTCCATAGGGATTTTTCTATTATCACTTGAAGCACCTAAAATATAACATTGCATTAAAAAAAGTCTGAGGTTGGTTTTTTTTGCTGGTTCTTTTTTAATAGTTTCATTTTTATAAAATAAATATCCATAGGTATCAGAAGTGTACTGATACTTGATCCCTTTTTTCTAAATTGTCCAGTTGTTTGGAAGATGAAGGAAGGGGAAGAGATAGATTAGGGGCAGGTTTCTGTGTATCTCTTGTGGGTGGAATAAGTTTTGGTGGGTGTTTTTTTGGGGGTTTTCCTGCCATTAAGCCACTTTTTGTATGTATAACTGATTTCACTGGGGCCATCTCTGAAGAGGGAACCTCATCAGCTGCACCAGTGGGGTTGAAGTGGCTGTTGCTTTATGGCTGCTCCAGTTACCTTACATATGTATAATTAGTAAGCTCACTGCTGACGGGGGTGTCATATTGTTGTTGAGAATAAAGAGTTTGTAATACTTGGGGCTATGGTTAGTTGGTACTAATTTTTGTATTCCACTGGGTAAGCTTTGACAAAGACCTGTCATTTCCCAAATAAGCCATTCTTTTAAGAAGAACATCTGTTGAAAGAGGCAATTTAAAATCTCCTTAAAATCCAGGGCATAATTAACACTATAGGGATACAAATATTAGTTTTCTAGAAGCTATTTCTTTTTTTGCTTTATCTTGATATTCAGTAACCTTTTCAAGGTTTTTTTTTTTTGTTCTCCTTTTTTTATCACCATTTGCAATTAATATGCAATTCTACATTTAGTATTAACAACTGAATGAAACCAGTAAAAATACTAACTATAGCCCACTGATGTTAATTGGAAAAGAGAGAAAGTCCTGCAGCAGAGTGGTGTGGCTGTCTTCAGTGACAGCAGGTTAAAGATGTAGGACATCTGTGTTTGTGGAGAGCTCTTTGGATCTCAGTATTGAGCCATTATCTTTTTAAGCACTGTTTTATGTTATTAAAATTAATTGAAATAAATCAGAAGTTTCTACAAAGTAAAATGGAGTAAACATGCGATGTCTGCCATCTAAGAAAAATCTGATGGAAAAAAATGATTTTAAGTTTTGGATTTAATCACCTGCTGTAGCAGCAGGTATCTCCAAAGAACTTGGTGTGAACACTTCAGCAGCTTTCCTGGTCACAGGACACAGCAGTTGCCTGCCTGTTTATTTGCTAACAAAGTGGAAAAAAAGCGTATGAAATTCATCCCTTGCTGAAGCTGATAAAATACTATATCAGGAATTGAGCCATTATCCTTAATATTGGCTTTTAGCTATGTCTATTCCTTCCTTAATTGTATGAAATATAGTGAGATTTTTACACCAGGAAAAAGTCTTCATTAATGCTCTTGCTAAATAAAAATGGCAAGTACTGCTGGGCTAAAACAGGAAAATATATCCACAGTTTGTGTCTGAACATGTTTAAGAATATGGAATATGAATCATGAGTCATTTATGCCTATTTTAACATATTTCTTTATGTCAGCCTGTTTTTACTAAGTCTTCTTTTGGGACCTCACTGTCTTTACTGATTATTAAAATTTAACTTTTTCTTACATGATTTGAAAATACCTGACCACATGGCTGAAGCAAACCAATGCCTCTGAGGAGACAGCAATGAAAATGGTGTAGTCTCAAATCTTGTATATTTAATTAAAATGGCTACTATACAGAGAAGTAGTATCCCCACACTGGAATTCCTGTTATTCATTACCTTACTTCTTTCTGGAAAATTGCAAATTTATTCTTTATAGAGCTCAGGCATAAAAGCTGTCTGTTGCACTAATGTGGAAAATGTTTTCCTATTACACTGTTTCCATGCAAATAACAAATTAATGCAGCTTGTAGAAGAATCTAATCACTGTAATTCAACATTCAGGGGAGCAAAAAATGATCATACTTGTCTTCACTCTTCCAAGAATGACACCAGATTTCAGTTTTTTAATGCATGGCCTATTTAGCTCATTAGTTTTAATATACAGGTTTAAAAGTCTTTCCTTGAGCAATAGCTTCAAAACAAGATGTTAAGCTCCCCAAGTCTGTAATCTCATCTCAAGATGTGGTTATGGCCTTGCAGCTATCCTGCTATTTTATGCCCAGTCTTTACACATCAATCTTGTATTGTATTACGTCTTCGAGAGATTTAATTTATGCAGTGGGTCATTAGAGCTTTCATTTGCCCATACAGAGGGACCCTGGGGACAAGAATGCATTAAAATCCATTGCCCCCCAACCTTTTTGGTGATTAGAAGTCTTAACCGTGCTGCTGAACACCCTAATTTAAAAAATGGGTTAGTTTACCAAACTTGTTTCATGCCATATCAGAAATCAGCAACTTCTTAAGAGATCTTTAACTGTTGGCAATCTCACTTCTACTGCAATTGGCTCCCACTCCTTTTCCACCTTCAAAATGTTTTTAGAAATATCTGCAATCACTTGGTCTGACTGTGTTTATTGTTTGGCCTTTTTGTTGGTCTACTGTAGACCCCTTGCTTGGCTTTTGCCATGATTTGTATAGCCTGTTTCATGCTGCTGTCCCTTTATGCACTTGTCTTAGATTCCAAAATGATTTAGGATTAAAAAAGTTATGGTGATCTGTTGAGTGGGGACACAGCAGCTGCCCTCCCACAGTGTTTTTTATTAGCTCTACCTTGAAACGCATTCAAAAATGTAAAATAGAGAAGCAAAGAAAAAAAAAGAAGGCTCTTTCAGTGGAGGACCTGATGCAAAAAGATCCAACAATGGGGACTGAATGATTTTTGACTTGTTTTTATCACCACATGGCAAATGATTTGAATGTAACTTTTTTTTTTTCCAAATCTGGATCTTTTTCAAATCCTGCCTCGAATTAAAAAAAAAAAAAAGAGTCTCATGCTTCCTTGCCTTCTCCCACACCAAATTCATTCCTGTTTCTTGGTCAGAATGAAATCTTCCTCTTCAGGTCAGAGTCTTGCCTTGTCCAGCACGTGCACACTGACACTCATCACATGAGGCAGGAGAAATGCACAGTGGGATTCAATGAAAAGTAGTTCTCCTGGGTGCTTTCTGAATCTTTTTTATCACCAATGGTCTGTTTTTCTGCCCCCTTAGACACTGTTCAGCAAAGGAGCAGGATGTTTAGTCATTGCTGTCAGTTTGCCTTTTCTGAGATAAGAACCTGGGCACACCTGACCTGTGGCTCTGTGGTAAGTGCAGTCACATCAGTCTGAGAGATCAGTGGGACTCTCTCCTTTGCTGATGAGTGGCTTTGTGCATTGTTTGTATCCACACTGGGGGGCACAAATATTTAGTTATTAATTCTGTCTTTGAAAGTTATGCCAGTTTTATTCTTCTTGTTGAGCTTTTTCTGTATTTCTATTTGAAATATGTTTTCTCTTGAGTTTCTGTAGTACTTCATGGGCATTTTGAAGAAACATTTGTGCTGTGCATCATTGCTACTTGATTGCTTTCTACACCTTGTTTGGTGGGGAGCTGGTGAAAGGATCTTTCACTGTTCCTTTAGATGCTGTGTGTCCCTGAGGGACTAAGAGGAAGGAACTGCCTGTTCCTTTGCCTAAGTATGTAGAAAGAGGAGAGAAGTTATATTAATAAAATATTTTAATTTTCTCCCCTTTTCTGTTTTGTAAACAGTTGTTTTGGCCAGGCTAATTCTGTCCTGTTTTTCAAAAATGCTGTGATCCTTATAGATGGTTCTCATTGTGACCCCTTTTTCTCCTGCTGCAGTTTCAGTTGTGTGTGTCTGTGTGTACTCAGACATCTCAATACGATTTGGGCGCAATGATGAAAAGGGTAAGATAATCTTATGATTATTTCTGTTATACATTATAGATAGAGAAGGAATTCAGGTGGTAATACTGCTTAGAAGGAGGTATGCCTGTGTCAAAACTTCCTCGGATCCAAAATCTATGGAAGATCAACACATCTGTAGAAATGTGCATGATCCTGCTGGGAAGAAGCCTTGCAAGAAGTTGTGACTGATGAAGGAGTGAGTTAGGAAGAGAAATAATTTAGTGTCAAAGGAGTGTAACCTTTTTAGTCTAAACAGGCCTAACTCTTAGTGGGATTGTGGATGCACAGCTCCTCCTATGTTGTGATAATAACTTGAAAAAACTACCAAAATGTAGACAGTAACAGTTCTTTGGAAATGCTAAATGAAATAATGAATGTAAATCTTCTCTAGTGTTGTGTTTGCTTCTTTCACTGAAGAAAAAACCCAAACAACCCAAAAGCTAAAAGATAAACTCGTTTAAAATGCATCAAGTCAAGTGTTGAAACTTGATTGAAAACAGCCCAAGAACCAGTCTTGTCTTCTGTATATTTTGTGACAGCTGTACTGGGAAATCTATGAGATGGAATTTGTGCAAGAACCAAAAATGATTTTTTTTTTGATAAAAACTCATATTGCACACTTAACCACACAGTTATAAGATTTTAACTATATGTAACTTTTTAACAGCTCATTGGCTGATAAATGAAAAGGAATTCAAAGCTGAGTGGAATACAGAAAAGCAGAAAAACTGCTCATAGTTTCTGGTTTCTGAAGTCAGAGATTATATTGTCAGATTTTATGAAATACTCAAAAATGATGCTGTATAAACCCTCATCTGCTGAGTCTCTCTCCTTTTATATTTGCAGCAGACAGTAGAGACTTGGCAAGGATTTGTCCAAAACAAAATGCTAATTAAGATTTTTCAGTCTGCTAACGAGACGAAGTTTAATAGGTTCTTCAGGCAAAAAGGATAGGTTCTGTCCTAATGCATTATATTTCTGAACTTCCAATTTATTCAGTAATTAACTTTTCTTGATGACAATGAAAATGCTAGCCTTGCATGCAAAATTCATTTTTGTCTTTGCTAAATGTACAAAACACGTGCGAGTACATTGTACAAGAGATTGGATGAGTGAAACTCTCAAAAACTTGAGGGAACATAATATTTGAAGCTGTTCCATTATTAACTCCATCAAATGATATATCTGATGTGCTTTGTGACAGAGCAGCTTATTAAACTAAGTATTTTGTGGAAGGAAAGTTAGAGCAGAAATGTAGCCTGTAAGTTTCTTGTTGATGTTTCCTAATTCTTTTCAGGGATATAAACTTGGCATTTTTTCCTTCTTTATAACATTTCATATAATTTGCAGTGCTTCTGCCATTTCCCTTCTTTATCCTGAGGAGCCATTTATTCCAGCTCTGTTGTATTTAGTTTATTTTGGGGATAAAATGCTGAAGTTTCTACTGGGTTACTCAGCAGGGGAAGCCACCCCCAGGTAACAAAAGGCTCTCCTCGAGTCCCCAGACTTTCCTGCATTAGCAGTTCTCTGTATTCAGTGTAATACCTGTGCATATATTCCCATTATAGGTCAGCTCAATGCCTGCCAGAAGTACCTGAAATAAAATGTCTCAAATAACACAGTTTTTTTTAAACATGGCACTCTAAAATGAGTGTAGACTTAAATCCTCCTTTCCTCATGTAGAAGTCTGAAGTTAACACCAGAGTCACCAAATGATTTGTAACGTGTATTTCAATATCCAGAAGTTCATTAAGGCTTCAGTGCTGATCTGTGAAAAATAGAGTTTATTAGTAATAAAAGCATTTGCAACATCTTCAAGGCACAGCACAAACATTAACTTGGTTTTGTTATGTAATGTGTATGGGTGTGTAAAATGATGTATAGGTGAATTATATGTCACACACCAATTTTAAAAGGTGTTTGAGCTTTTTATGCCTTGGGGAGTGGCTTAAATAATGTTATTGTTCTTGGCTACTGATAACTGCAGTTGCTTCCAAATGGGAATACATCACCCTGTGTGTGGAACTCTAAGAGCTTGAATCTGATCACTTTAATAGCAGTAGTGCCCCATTTCAGGAAATTCCCCATATGACATTAGATTCTATATTCCTGGCATATTTATACTAAAGTAAAACTAATTGAAAGAATGTGTTGCCCAAACCATGTTTACATTTGAGGTCTATTATTTCAGTTATTAAGGGGTGTATATCCCAAGAGCATTTAAAATCGTCCTGAGAATCTTTGTTTATTCTTTGTGGCTCAAGCTAATGCTTTACTTAAGAAACTGCAGGATACCCACAGCAAATATCCAATGGACAGTCAGATTCACAGTCTGATTTTAAGCCATTGGATCAGTTTATTCCAGTATTTTATCAGCAAAAAAATACTTAATAAAAGTTACCTTCATACAGCTTTTCTTTCACATATATGATTTTTAGAATTCACCTTAAAAATTTTAATTCAGGCCCGGCACCACGTATTTTAAAAAAAATAATTGACTTGCTGATTATTTTTCTGTTTTAGCTCCTCTGTGTGGAGCTGGCAGCCAGCTTGGACTTTGTTAATGTGTTTATTATCAGGTCATATGAATGAAGTAAATATTTCAGTCTCTAAATCATCTTCCAGGAATTAAAAACATTACCTTCATATGATATGCTTGCATATGTTCACTATTAAAAGCTAAATTGTTTTTGTGAGCATACATATAGAAGAAGGTAGTTCCCCCCCCAAATTGTTTGTGAGCATTTATTTTATGGGTAACCAACCAACCACCCTGCCCTGCTTTGTAGCTGAAGCTGAAAGTGGTGAGCAGAATTTTTTTCTTTAACTTGAGTATTTTGTTTAAGGAATGTTGTAAATGGATAATAGAGAGGGTTACCATGACATGGTGGGTAATATTTTGTTAAAATTCTTCCAAGATTTGAGGCAACTTCATTCCTTGTGTTGACTTCAGTCCATACAGGAATGTAACAGACTGTAGATCTTTTACAGTAAAAGGCCTCAAACAAACTTGGGTTTAGAGGCCAAAAAAAGGCTAGTTCTTCATGTGGCAGCTTTAAAATGAGATGCTGTGAAATCTCTTAGGCTTAACAAAGTCTCACAGATGCAGGCAGCAGTGCTGTGCCCATGTCCAGTGGCAGGGATTTCTCTGCTCTGTGTGGGATGTACCCAGGTTTCTGAGGGCTTTGCCACTCTTACTGCAAACTTTGCCTGTTCTCACATGGGAGCTTGGGCTGGAATTAAAAAAGTGATCTGTACTTAGCCTTAATAGCAGGATGTGTGCCATTAGGCAGAATGTTTTAAAACCATTTGAGTACTTTGAAAAATGATGGAAATTATGAGAGGCTTTTCCTCTACAATTTGTATTAGATGTTTTAATCAATACTTATGCGTAATTTTAAAATAAATTTTCAATATTTGTTTTATACTCAACAGCAAAAAACATAACTGAGTTTTATTGCTACAAGAAACATTTGCAATGAGACTTAATTCCCATTTTTTTATTGTCTGATGGAACATCACCAGTGTTTTTGCAGTGATGCTGTCACTCAGTATTCCAAGTCAATCGTTTTCAGTTAGACCCTGAATTTCATATATGAACAATGGACATAAATAGGGAATACTACTTCCATTGAATTCATGGGGTCTGGGAAACTAATGTGCTGTGCAGTCCTGTTCGTTAATTTGTGAAGTTTCCTGCGTTACAACCATTCAATATTCAGCTTTGTGCCCTTTGTGTTGGGGCTCCAGCATAACCAACAAACCAGACCCCTTCCTATCCTGTATGAATCAGCTTGTTTGCTGCTGACATCCCCTACCTGTCAGCTTAGGAAATATCAAGCCACACCTCAACAAAGCATCCTGCAGTTCTTAATTACTGAATCTTTTTCAGCTGTCAGTGTCTTTTACGTTCACTACACACTTCCTCTCTTCTTGTATTAGGGTGTAACAGAATCATGTTTGGGTTGGTAAGGACCTTAAAAATCATCTAGTTCCAACCCTCCTGCCTTGTGGTGGAGGGGTAACATTCAAAATGTTTTATTTTCTTCTTTTGTGTGTTCTATTTAGGTTCTTGTTGCAACTTAAAGGCTACTTTTCTGAGTTTCAGATTTATATTCAGTTTGAAGTGACCTTGTCTTCTTCTCTCTACATCACCCCTAACCATGCCTAGCAAACCTCCCTTCTACTGGCATGGTAACATCTCTAAATGTCTCTTTTATAAATCTTTCATTCTCTTTAAGGACTTCATAGTGAGGAAAATTGTCTTGCAAGCAGCCTTGCCCTCACGGTGCTCAGTAAGACACTGCATGTCTGTGTACTGCTTCTGAATATCTTTACTGAAAAGCTCCAAATTGTACATTGCAGAACTTGAAAGTCACTGGCTCATCTCCAGTTTAGAGCCCTAATTGCCAAGATATTTAGCCCTTGCAAATTGTGCAGTGGAATTGTGAGGACTGGAAATGGAAATAGGTGTAAAGGCATTCCCTCATTCTGTAGCCTGTCACTGATCTAAGTTGAACCCAATTTCTAGCAAGGATGACTTCAGGAATTTATAAAGGTTCGATAAGAATACCACCAAATTAAATGGGAAAAGGAAAGAATTTAATGTTGCTTATCTTCTTGAAGGACTTGGGATTTTGTGCAAGTTCACAGTAAAAGTGAATTTTCCACCAAACAGATGCTTGTTTTAATCCAGAAAAGTTTCTTTAGTAGAAATGTCCACCACTGGGAACAAAACCACTCCAAAGTGATTATGCCACCTTATTGCTTAGATATCCTCATATATTTCTTGTTATTCTAGTTGAGTACTACATTCAGACAGAGGTTGCCAATAAAGTTTATTGTAGGAGCTAAGTGTCAATATCTGTAGTACCCCCCGCCTAGGGTGCTTGTAATTAAAATGCCACAGATAGTCTGGGAGAAGCATGAAAATTTGATGGCAAATTGATTTCAGGTTCATCTTGAAATTTGTCCTCAGCTGGACTCAATACTGCTGGCAGACATTGGATGGCTTTTGTCAAAAGGGTTTGCTGGATGAGACAGAGATGCCTTGATCTGAATATTAAATACAGTGCTCTGCTTATGACAGTTTGCGTGCTGCTAACATGTTCCTTTTTATACACATTTTATTGTGTGGGGAATGTTTAGGGTGACAGCAGACTATTTTACTTAGGAAAATGTATTGCTTACAAATATTTTGGCACACTAAAGAGCTGACTTACACTATTAGCTTTAAACCTAAACATATAGTTTCAAAACTTCTGAATTCTGCAGATATTCCTAAAATTAAGCTGAGCTACACAAAGAAAAAGGAGTCTGATAAGGTAATAGTCAGAATTTGTGTCAGCGATGGTGTTGGAGAAGGGAAATCCCATGTAAATTAATCCTTATTTAAAAGAAAAAGCTATTTTTTTTTCTTTTCCTCAAATAGTTTCATTTATAAAGAAAGTACTAGGTGAAAATGTAAAATACCCTTTCTGCTGTCAAGATCTTATAATGTGTCCAGTATAGGCCATTATTTTCACAGATCTGTTCTTAGCAGTAACTTTCAGCTTTATTAGGTATTTAAACAATCTCATGATGAGAAGTGGTTATTTTAAAGTATTTTACAAAATATGAACATTGGTCTGAGTTCACAAAATAAAGAATAATGTTATTTATTTGAAATGTGTTCTGCCTTTCAGGAGCACAACTTTGTTTTGTTAATATTATTCCAGAAATAATCCTGGTGGGTTTTTTTTTTTTTTTTGGTGAAGCAATTGTGCACATTGTTAAACCTTGATTATTAACTGAAAGTCTTTACTTATATTTTCATTCTTCAATCCCAGGCCAGCCAACACTTAAATGGCTGAAGTGATAAGAAAAGGAAGATGAGAGTGGGAGAACTGGTGGGAAAGGGCAAATTGGGTGGAACCTGATCTAGTGGGTGGCATCCCTGCCCATGGCAGGGGGCTGGAATTTAATGATCTTTAGAGTCCCTTCCAACCCAAGCCATTCTATCTCATTCTATGAAAGGAGTGAGAGGAAGAAGTGTCACAGAGCAGGAGTGGCTGCTGGGGGCTGTGGATCTTCCATCTGCAAAAGGATTAAGTGGAGGTTTTTCATGACTTCCTGGCTGGGGCATCTCCACTTGAATTGTCACCTCAGTTTTGTGCTAGTATGTGGACAAAAACTGAAGTGGTATAAAATGTTGTTTAATATAACTTAAACTTTGGTGGCACCTTAATATTTCTCTATATCTAAATGATGCAACCTTTTGCAAAATTAAAAAAAAATGGTTTTGGGCTTAGCTGGAAGTCTTTTGGTTCTCTTCCTGTGGGATATGAACTACTGTCATTATGACAAAAATTAGGCCTGGAGAGTGTAAATTTATAATTTTGTTTAATTTTGATTTTTTGGAATACCTGAACTGTTCACTCTAACAATTTGATCCTCCATTCATCATATACTTCTCCTCCCTGCAATATTCAAAACTAAAATAATTCTCACCTTCTGCACTAGAAGGATACTCTTAGGTGCCTGAGATCCAAACTGAAGTATCTGATCTCATTTCAAATGGTCAATTTATTTCCTCCTTTCCTGACACAGGTGAAATTGTGTTTTTATTTCCAGCTATGATAGATTTGTTCGCTTGGTAAATATTATATGGTACAGGAGTCTTTATTTTTTCATATAATCTTTGTTTACAAAGTCAATACAATCACTTGGAAAATATGTAGCAAACACTGCAGTATATTAGAATCTTGTGTATTGTGTTTGCTGTAGGTACAAATTCAATACAGCAACTCTCCAACAATTGACATGTCAAGTAATATATCAACCGTTGGTATATTACTTTTTGCTCATCCTATTACTACTTATCAAAGCCAGCTCACCACCCACACTCCCCTTCTCATTAAGGACTACTGCTCCAGGAGGCTGAGCAGAATCCAGCCTGGCTGATGTGAAGTGCTGTTGCTCAGGAGCCTTGGCAGAGATGTCATGTTTGGAACAGAATTGGGTCCCAATTTATCAGTGCAGAAATTATGCAGAGACAACACTGAATTTTTAATGAAGAAAATTATTCTCTTAATTCACTTGGAGGAAAATTAATTTAAATGAACGGTAAACAGTTCCCACACAAAAATAGTTTCCTATGTATAATGGCATAAATGTAAGTGAAAGGGGACTTCTGCATATTTTGAATTAACTTTGCTGCTACTTCTGCCACTGTACTTTCCCTGAGTGTGTTTTCAGCCTTTTCTCTCATTTGTGAATTACTTTGTGTGCTGTGCAAAACAGAAGAAATATGGATTGTAAATGTGAGCGATATCAAGTGACCTTCATTCTGCTCCTGACCCAGGCTTTGACCTGTTTGAGGGACTTTAGCCTCTCATTTTTAGCTAGGTGTGACTGGAAAGCATGCCAGCTACACTTTTTGTATTTTATAGACTGTTTTAGATTCATAGCTGAAAACTCTCATATACTTAACATTACTATTAAATATGAAGTTTTAACAGATTATCTTTTTTGGCCATCTTTCCCACCTGCTTGTTCTAAATGTTTGTTCTCTGGGTTAATCATTTAGAGAGACTGTTAGTACTTTTTTTTTCAAGGTGCAAACTTCTGTCAGGTGAACCAGTCTACACACTGTGATGAAAACCAGTTTTATTTGATTTTGGACAGCTGACAGGACTGTTCTTGCCTTCTTGCATTCAAAGAATTACAAAACACGAGTGCCAAGAGGTGACATTTGTTCTTGAGCTTGGATTCAAGCCATGTTTCATCTTATTTTTTTATGCCATTGTCCTCCTTTCTTCTTCAAAACTGATGTGGAAAGTGGGCTGGCCTTTTTTACTAGGGAAGCTGGAACATGTGCTTGTCACCAGACTTGATTAGTGCCCATAGAGGGATGGAAATGGACATTTTGAGGACTGAGTAAGTTTTCCTGCCATCAGGACACACCTGAGCAGTATTTGGTTGATGGCACAGTTTCTAGAGGGTGGCTCCTATTATTGATGATTTTATAGGGTTGAAATTAATTTACTGGTTGATCCATGTTGACACACTTCCACCACCACCCAAGACTTTGCAGTATTTATTTGTTTAGAAGTTATTTAGGATAACTATGTTTTTCCAAGTCAGTCAAGAGTATTTGCATCAGAACTTTAGCAGGAACCATGGTGATATGCTATTATATCTAAGGATACTTAGGTTCTTTTTCAAGAAGAAAAAGCTTTTCCATGTATCTGTCAATTGCCTCTCAGTTCTTCATTCTAATCCCTCCTTCCTCTTTCAAATCCTATGAGAAAAATAGGAACAAAAATACCTAAAGACAGGGTGGGACGGATGTTTAATGACTGGCAGAATGAACAGATGACTATTTACTGTTGTGTTGCTGTGATTAACTGATACATGAGACACAGCAATAATTTGGAAAGCCCACCTCTCCGTGGCTCTGTGTTGGATACTGAGCAATAGCAAGGATCAAAAATGCTTACAAAAGATTTTTTTTTTTTTAGTCATGTGCTGTTATCCCAAATAAATCTTCACATTCATCCTTGTAATCACACTTGTGATATTTTCCTACAGAACAGCAATAATTAAGCTGCACTTTGAATACAATCTCATTATTCAGTACACAAAGTCATTACTATCCTTGAGCCCCTCCCTGCCTTCAAGAGCTATTACATGACCTCCAGATCTCTCTTAGACTCCATGTATTACCATTAGAAGACATCCACACTGGGAAATCACTCTGTTCCTGTTTTTGATTAATATTTTATCAGCCACGAGAGGAAATGGTATTCTTTAGCAACACTAATAAGTAATTGAGCAGATGAGATGTCCCTGCTACTTTGAAAAAGCTGTATGTAGGGGCTGTAAAAGAACAGCTTTAGATATGACAATAAGATACTAAATGGAAAAGAAAAAAGCCCAGAAGGTGCTGTCTACAGTGAACAGTCAGTAAAAATATCAGCAGAAAATGAATAGTTACAACGTCATTGTTAGCAATAGGTTGTCAGAGACATGGTAAAAGGGTCTCTTATTCAAACTGGTGTTCAGAATATATTTTCACTGAGGTGATTGATCCATCGGCTTCAGATAAATTTTAAAGAGAGTCAATGAAAACCACATACAATAGACAGTGGGAACTGATAGTTGTTAAATAGAGAAGTTGTTCAAAGGCTTTTTCAGCTGCTGGTGGGAAACATCAAGCAATACTCTTATCAACAAATATTTAGGGCTGGCATTTTAAAAGCTTATTAACTACTCTAGGGTTATGTATATGAACTGAAGGAAACTGTTGGTGTGAGCAGTTGTCTTTTTTGTGAATAACACATGTGACAGATCTCTTGGCATCCCTGTCTCTTTTGCTGGCTCTGACAGAAAAGTCTTCACTTAATGTTTTATTTCATTTTACTGTATTTTCCTGGTTTCCTGGGTCAGTTTTTCATGAATGGAAAAGCTAAATTTGGAAATCCCTGTTGCATTATTGGCTCACAGAAATTCTATTGATTGATATACGTATAAAGAAACACCTGTGATGAATCATTTTATACCAAGGTGAATGAAGTGAAGACACAAGAAAAAGATGCCTTAGACATCTAAGATTCAGTGTTTCTTCCTCTAACAGGAATATAAGCTTTTATCCTCTTATTGGAAAGGATATTGTAGCAAATGCTGACAGTACAGTCATGGTGGTGCTGTGCTGATTTAAGATCTCTGTCATCCAGTAATTATTTTCTTTTGAAACCCTGTAGGAAATTTCCAGGTATGTGATGTTACTGTCTTTATATACTATTGGTGCAGTCCTTTGGGTGTTTATAACCAGGTATTACTTTTCAAGCTTAAATTATAAACTGGTGAGAATTTGTGTTGTCCCCAAAACAGTAGAGGAGAGGAGTATGATACTCAGCAGTAACTCCATTAATCCTCGTGGTTTCAGGAACACTTCTGCCTAAACCATGCATGAGAAGTTAACTTGTTTTGAGTTTTTAAAATCTGCAGCCCTTAACCAAGATTGCAAACAAGAAATACAGAGTAATGGATTAACTATCTTGTTATAATAATTAAGTAATGTACATAAAATATGAAGAGTTATTAAAAAAACCTAGGAATTACTATTACTTTATTCCCCAAAGTGAGAGAGATGTGTGTGTTTATGGGGACTACTCTGTATCTTAATGCTAGGATTAATGCTAAAATGGACGTTATGAATTAATCATGGAATTTAATTTACCAGAATTATTTTTTTGGCATTGAGCCCCTGTAATTAGCATTTTAAACATGAGTGTTTTTGGTGATCTTTATGACAGTCAAAGCAAAACCTTCTGCCGTTAATTTCTTCAGAATTGTTTAATAGGCAAGAACTAATTTTGCAACTAGATTTGAAAATGAAATGGGTTTGTTCAATGTGATGGATGATAATGGCCTCCTTGAGTGGAAGTTGGTCTCGTTTCTGTAAACTCATTGGGTTGAGCATTCACTGAAAGCTTTGGAGAACTTGGGAAGAAGGAGGAAAGGGGTTGTTTTTCCATCTCCTTCCGTGTGTTCTGTGTTCTAGTGGGATGTTTTGGGCAAACACAGTCACACTGGGTTCACCACCAGGTGCCTGAAGTGTCAGGTGTGTTCCAGACTACACGTGTGAGCTCAGATATCAACCAGTCCCCTGAAGGCAGGTTTGGAGCAGGGAATGAGGATACCAACAGAGTATTTTGTTGACTTATTAGTCAGGTTGATCTTACTGTCTTTAATTCAAATGAAAAAAAAATTATGGGTGAATATGTATGTAACTTTTCCCCCCTAAATATTTAGCCAAAGATGGAAATCATTCATTTATCCCCTTTCCATCACTACTGCCCAGTTGAGAAGCACTCAGCAGGTTTTTTTTTTGTCTTTTGGAATTTGCCAGGTGTGTGCTGTTGGCTACCAAGGGCTATTAACTGTTATTCCAGTGGCCACTAACAGCAAGTAGATAATATATTTTCCCTTCCTCTAATAGTTAATAGAAAATGAGAGGCTGACAGGGTTATCCAAGTGAGAAATCCTGGTTTTCCATTCATTTCCCCTGGGTAAATCATACTTTGTGTATTATACAGGTGCACCTGAGTGGCCAGCAGTTGTAGGTCACAGTCTTCACTTTGCCACTCTTGATTTGTCTAAAAGGAAAAGCAACTTGCTGGCACTCTTGGCACAGTGAAAAGTATTAGCCACTGCTGGGTGGGGGTGTCAGCACAGTCTCAAGAAAAGGAGTTGGTAATTCTAACCAGAATATACTGACTCTTTCATTTTTTTTCCCCACTGAGACAATGAGCT
This sequence comes from Edolisoma coerulescens, assembly GCA_013397115.1. NCBI lineage: Eukaryota > Metazoa > Chordata > Aves > Passeriformes > Campephagidae > Edolisoma > Edolisoma coerulescens. The sequence goes on from VWZW01005955.1 coordinate 242,286, forward strand.
GCGTGTCCTTTACAGACCTGGAGATCTCTGCCTTGTTGTGAGAGCAGGGATTGAACCAAGGGTTGGAGCAGGGCTGTGAGTGCCTCAGTGGTGCAAACAGAGGCACCTCAAGTGCTCAGCCATCCTCTTAGACAGCTTTGCTCTATTGCTGCCTCTCTCCACTGAGCTAAGCTGTGTTTATTTTCAGCTGTTTGGAGGGTACCAGCAGTGCAAAATGAGATGCTCTTTCTCTCTCTTCCAGACTTCCCTCGCTCTTAAGCTAATTTTCCTTTTATTGTAGTAATTAGAAAAGGGCTTTGATCACAAATTTAGTCTTGCTCAGAGTTCAGAAACAAAGTTGTGCTTGGATCTTGGGGATTTGTGTGCATCCCTCAGATATAAATGGTAAACAGTGCTCCTTCACCCCCTCTCTCACAAGCATGTGAGAGCTCTGACTTGCAAGCCCTTACCCTGAGACTGCAGTAATTTCATTAGCCAAAAGTGTAATTACATTATGAGAAGAAACAGCAGTCTCAGATTTCATGACCTCCTCTGTTTTCTCCCCAGTGTGCCATAATCTAGATAAGGCTAAAGTTAGGTTTGGGTTTATTTATATATTTGAAAATAATGTGGTCTCTCGCAGCCATGAATTAGATATGATGAAGAAAATTAATCAAGATAACTCATGAGTTTGATGTTTGTGCTGCTTTCAAATAACATCCTTTATTTTTTTTTTTCACTTTACTACACCTTACCTATTTTGTCTGTCACAATTACTGGAAGGAGAATTAACAAGAACAATAGATGGGAAAAGAATTATGCTTCTCATTGTTATGAGAAAGAATTGATTAGTTGTAGTTAATTGGTGTGGTTTTTGAGTTGTAACTACACTACCCTGTGGTGCTACACGCCAGACTATCCAATGACTGTCAGGGCTCCATGGGATATTGATGGAGTGTATTGCAGACACTTCCTCCTTTCCTTTAACAGCTTTTAAATCTTCAATTCCTGTAGGATGGTACAATGAAATACATAAGTATTTGCTTTTTACCAAACCTGTTGTAAATAACATCAAATGAATGACATTTAAAATATAATTTTCCTAGCTTCTATTGGAAGTTTATAATCTTAGTATTTATGTAAACATCCAAGAGGCATCCTAGAGGTGTTTGTGTGTGAGTTAGTTTGGACATCAATCTGGCAAAATTACTATTTCCTACAGAGAAGATTTTTTCATACCGAATTTGGCTTAGATTTTGGAAAGAGCAGGTCATCTATAATTGATACAAGAGTCTCTGGGAATTATGCTTAATTGTGAAATGTTCAGTAACTGCTCTTGAAAGCTGAAAAGTACATTTTGGGTTGCTGTGGGCCAAATTTTAATGACTCTGCTGCCCCAATGCTGCTGAGATTCTATTGGAGATGCATCAATTTTTTTGGTCAATGTGTTTGCCAGTGTGTGTATGTATATCTATCTATCTGTCTATCAGTGCAAGAGGCTCTTAGATTGCTTAGTTTAAGAATATGTAGGTAAATATAAGATCTAAAATGTTCCAGTTTATATTCATCCTAATGATCTTGGGGAAAAAAAAATCCAGTTTTCATTCTAGAGAATTAGAAATCAGAGACAAGATAGAGCCAGGGCTTCCAATCCCTGTTAATTATTAATGAAAAGTACTGTGTAAATACTAAAGCAGAAAAAAGTTTTAATGTCTTTGTCCCTATGCTGCAGCTGAATTTCCTGATAGAGATGTCCAGATGTAGTGCTCAGTGCTGACTGAGATCTAAGGGTTTATAACCAAGATTTTGGCTTTCTGCATTGGTTATTACTTGTCTGTTTTTGACAGCAGACTTACCCACTCTACATTCTAGCCAAGATCGTATTTTGGTTTATTGAATGTACCCTGCCATTTTTTTTCCATGAATTTTTGACAGGAGTAGATGCTCTTGATTTCAAAAGCCAGAGTTCATGACGTTATTGAAACCTTTTAGACATCTATTTACTTCTGCTCTTTATAGACTACTGCATTTGAGACAACAACTGGCTTGAAAAAGTGAATTCTGGGCTGCAGTCTGACAAGTAGCAGCACTACGTTCAGGACATGCCTTCTGTTTGTTTGAAGAAGAATGTGACCATTCTTGGTAGACTGTGATTTTTAATGGATTGAAAATACAGATATTTCACGTCTATTTACATTTCAAATCTGAATTAATAAAGCACAACTTCTTATACACCTGCCTATAGCTCCCAGGATTCATTAAACTGTTAAAAATATTTTTGTTTCATCTCCAAAGCAGTGCATTGACATGCAAGTGTGAACTGAAGTGTGTGCACCAATGCTGTGACTGCACCATTGTAATGAAGATGAAATGACTGTAATGATGACCTTTCTGTGCCTTTGTCTGTACCATGCCCTTCTCTTTAACTGAACACCTTTCAAATGAACATGTTCTGAACTCTTGAACTGTTCATTCTGTTCACTGAGCTTATTGCTCAATCTGCAGTTTATCATTATGTGTCTCCAAAGACTTTGTGTTTCCTTATATTTGACATCTAGATGGAATTTTTCATAACCCTTTACTAGTCATAAATTGGATTGTTAGGGGATTAAGTTAATCTTGTTTCTTTATAGTAGCCTCAGATTTTTAAAGCCCTAATTTAGAGAGGTTTCTTTATTTGTTACTCTCCAATCTGCAAGAATGGAAAAACCTAAATGCTGTAAGATTCTGTACTGCTGGAATTATTTATTTCTGCTCATTTTGGAGTGAATCGTACCTAAGAGGTACACTTGAAAAGTTGTTTTGTCATGTTTTTCCCATATTACTATTTCTTCCTTTCTATCTAAATAGCAACTTCTGAAAATGACCCAAAGCAGTGCATCATCAGATAAGCAGTGTGTCAGTGAATAGAGTGCAGAAAAATGTGTATTTTTCTTGTTCCATTGGGAAGGGAAATAGGAAAAAATGATTTACCACTTGCAGAAAATTGTTATGCTGTGTTAGTCATATCTTAGTTTTTGGTTTCTTTATTAGAAGGTGCTCCTAACAATTTATGTACTTTTTATTCACCAATTAACAGCTCATATTAAAAATGAAATTAGGGCAACAAAACTCCACATATTTTAAGAGTGCTTTGGATCTTTCTGTTGTCTAGTGGTAATGTTGCAGGTAATATTTTTTTTAATTTAATTACTTCAAAGAAGTTTTTTTTCAAGAAAATTAGATGTTCTGTAATATAAACTGTGTGATAAATCCAAACAATGGAAAATAATTTCTGATATCCTGGGAATTATCAAGCTGCTCTGTATTATGATAGTGGTGCCCAAATCCTCAAAATAGGATGATGGTGCATATCACAAATTGAGTTGTTAAAGCCAGTTTAGAATATGCAGAAAGCAGAATACTTCAGGCATAAGTTAAGAACTAAAACTTACGTATTACTCAAATATAAAGGCTTGTATTTGAGCAACACACATTTAATTCTTTACCAAATAAACCTTTTTAGCCTTCTCTCTCCAAAAGGCTCAGAAATGTCAGACTGGTCATAGAAAATGAAAAATCTTGAGTTGTTCCTTGACCTCTTTTATGATCCCTCCATCCCTAAACTCCATCAATGACTTGAACTCTGACACTGAGAATGGTGAGATGTAATTCTTCATCTCAATGTCAGAAACCCCCACGTTCTAATCTGGGCATTTCAGATTTTTATTTGTTCATTCAAATGGAGTTCATGTCGGCTCGTATCATACATAAAGGTTGAGGCTCTCAGAAACTCTTAGGTTTATCTAATCCTATCTCTAATTTTCTCTTTGGGAAAAATTTAATGCTGTTTGGCCATTATCCTGCTTATTTTCTTCTGGTTCATTCTTTTCAGTTATTGATTGATTGCTTCAGTGCTGCCCAAACCACCCCAAAACTTTTAAAATCTATTTTTTAAAGGTGCAGATAATGAAGATTACAATTATAATTTTCCTAACCTATTTATGCAGCTGTACCTGTGCATAGTTAGTAGAAACAATGGCAAGGGATGGGATTGCATTAGGAAATCAGCTGTGAAAGGAGGACCTGAGAGAGAGAACAACGGAGTTCTGACCAGGTGAGGATAAGAAAGTGTCTCGTGTTTATCAGAAACCATTTCAGCCTTTGTTCTAGGCCAGGAGAGGAAGGGTGTGAGCAGAAGACTCGGGCACTTTGTACTTTGTCTCCTGCCTGTTTGATGCTCTGTTAGGGTAGAGAAAGATATTACCTGCTGATATGTTAGATACTTCATTTTTAAATGATCATAAATTTTTGCCAGCGCTTAATAAGAATAGGTTTACAGTGCAGAGGAAAAGTAAATTTACTGAACCAGGAGAATGCTTATGGAAGGGGAGAAATTATTTACAAAGAAAGTCTGAAAACAGGAGGATTGCTTATCTGTGAAGCAGCTGATAGTTGGGGGAATCAGACTGATTTTCATAACTATGTTGGAAAGATTGTAATTGGAAATGTTTCATCTATATTTCTATCCCCAACAGAAACTGAGAAAAACAGGTTTAAAACTGTTAAAAGGAAAAACAATGCTCAAAAATATCTGTCTGCTTGTGGAACTCCTGGCCGTGTAGAAGGCCAAGCATTTAGTAAATTCATAAATAAATTAAATATTGATAATAAAAATACACCAAATAATGCAAAATATTTATTAAAGCATACTTTTGAAAAATAGTCCTTTAACTGAATACTGCTTCCAGAACTAGCCATTTTCAGAGAAAATACAGTTTGTTTCATGGTAGAGCACTGACTGGTTAAATCCTTATGAGTCCTGTCCATCTCTGGTTTTGCCTGTTTACACGAGGGGCAAATGATATGTTTATTTTGGAAATAAAAACTTGTTAATTGTCTTACTGCACTTTTCCATCAACCCAGCTGTTGATACCATTTTATGACTGTATTTCTCAAAATTGAGGTGTAGAAGACACTTGTGTTTCAGTTCTAAATGCTGCAGAGACTTCTCATATTACTAATACGAAACTAACTGGCATTCACTGTTTCCAAAGCAGTTTTACCACTGTGACATTAATTTACAGTACTGAGCACTGTGGAAACTTTCATCAAACCTAAGAAGTTAGTTTTGATTTGTTACAGCACACAGTGGGTGTTCATAGCATATGTTTTTATTTAATCCTTCAAAGGGTTTTCAGGAAATAGCAGCTAGCATGTGATGAAATAATATCGAGAGACATTACCAACGTTTTAACATTATACAGATCATTATGCTTCGTACATTTCGGAATTATGCTCCATTATATTTGTGGTTTCACTTTGTTCTTCCAAGCCACGTTCTGCTTGGTCTTATGAAACAACACGTGGCTGGGATGAAGCACAGTAGAGCTAATAAGAGTCCTGTCTTAACTTTTAAATGATTAAGGAACTCCCTCAAAAGATATGCTGGGTTTAGAGCAAAGGCAGAGTTTGGAGAAGTTGGAAAGAACATGAAGGAAATGTCTCTCCTTTAGTCAGGAACGCATCAGTTCTGCCATGCACATTCTGCCTTGTAGCAAAGAGCTGCTCCTTGGTATTTTGTGGTTCCATTTGTGACTGCTCGTTGAAGTGTGACATGTCTTGTGAATGGCTTGTAAAAAAGGAGGAAGAATATTCAGCACCTAAAGAGAGGTAATTACTGATGTGGCAATTACATGGAACTTCTCTTCACATTGCCTCATAGAAGGTTCAGCATTAGAATAGGGAAAAGGCTATGAGTAAACAGTGTAAATGTGATTTTTTTCATGTATTCTACTACTACACCCTTTGGTAGTGCCACCCCACAGCCCCTGATGTGCCCACTATGGGAACTGTGGTGATGACTAATTCCATGTATTTTTAGAAATTTAACTGAGGTGCCTTAAAGGCTGTATTTTCCTCTAGGGTTCTTTAGTCCACCAAAGACAATTCAGCACATCTAAGATTCACATGCCTTAGTTCAGTATGTGAAACAAAGCAGGCTGAATATGGCCCCCTTCCTGGACTGTGCAGTACCAGAGCCTTGGATTGGGGGATGTGATTTCTTGGCTCCTTCCCTGGCCACTTGGCATTGCTTCATTTTCTTCACTGCTGGGGACAGCTGGTGACACACTTGGTTTCTTGGTTTCAGGGGAAAAGAAAAGAAAATGTCATTACATACATGGACTTCTTTCCTCCAAAACAAGAATCTAATGAAGGTTCTGTGGTTTCGTGTTTTGTTTTTAATCAAATATCTCATTTGTTCCTGACATGACTTGGCTAAATGAGTAGGTTCATCTACATATCCAGTAGAAATATTCACAGGCTTTATCAACAGCTCAGTGGACAAAGACAAACATTCCTTGGAGCAATATATGAACAATTAGTAACCCTGAAAATGCCCCTCTGGATGACTGTACGAAGCGACTGAGTGTCTGTAGTTGTTACAGGTGGAGGAAGCTCCTAGAGCTCAGGTGGCACCAGGCTGAAAATTACTTCAAGCTAATCTGTAAAATAAATTGTATTTTAGTGTTTAATGCCTTACATAGACTGAGACACCCAAAGTGTGCTTTGGATCATATAATCTCTATTACTTTTACCCAGCGTATGACATTGATTTGCTAACAAGATGGGCAACAGGGTAAAAGCATAGGCTGCTTCCTTTAAAGATTTTGTTTTGATTTTAGAAAGAAAGGTAATTTTTTTTTTAAATGGTGAACTGGCAGTTGGGGTATTTGAAGCTTCCTTATACTTAAAAAAAAGAAGAAACAGAAAGAAAGAGACTCAAATGTAGAGAGGGGGAAAAACGCAGTGCGGATAGGAGTAGCTGTCTGAAATTCTATGATCCGAGTTAAGCAGAAGGTCAGATTAGATGTTCACAAATAGCCTCTTTTGGCCTCAACAACTATAAATTTTCGAAGCACAGTGCAGGCTCCCCAGCAGCACAATTTCATTCTGACCTGAAGGGGTGAAAGGGTAAAGCCTCCATGCCCGTTCACTGCCTCCCCAACAGCCTGAGCCTGCCTGGTTTCTGGGATGTGAAAAGCTGCCTGGTCAGGGCTGAGCTGAGGCTGTAACTCAAGGCAAAGCAGCAAAATCCCATCTGCTGTGCAGTGGTCACTTCTGGTCACTGGCCAGGCAGTGGATTCAAGCCAGTAACAAGGAGGACAGGTCTCTGTCCCAGGCCTGGTTCCACGAGCTCTATCCTTGATGATGGTGAATAATACATTTAAGCAGACTTTCAGTGTTTCCCTTCTTGCAGTGGTTCACGGTGTTTCCAGTCACTGAAAAACTCCTACAGGAGAATTCTTCTCACCTCTGTCACTTTGTTTTCCTTGCCATGCCAAAAATCAGACATCAACTTAATCCTGTGCCATTACTCATTTCAAGAGAGAGATCCTCAGTGTCACCTCTGCACATCTTGCCCGTTGTTCTGTCACACTTTCTGGGTTGCTGATATTTAGCCTCTGCTTAAACAGTTTGGGCAGAAAGACTTTTTCAGAGGGAAGGGTTTTGCTCTTCTAAACATCTCACTCCTGTATGTGAAATTGTATATAGCAGCAAGATCGTATCTTGACAGTGTAAAATATTAACTGGCTGGAAGCTCTAGGAATGATGTCTTTAATGCCATCCTGAGATGCTGCTCCAAGAGAGAAATCACTCACTTGAATGGTAACAGTTTTGTGCCACTTTGTGACATAAAAGTGGAAAAAAATAAGCAGAGGTTGGGACTTGGGACCCCATTGACAGTTTCTGATGTGCTCAAGCAGAGCTGAGGCTGCTGTCTTGACCTTAGTGCTGAGAATAGCAAATAAAAGTAAAGATTAAAGACATTGTTCAGGAGAAAACAGGGGTTTGATCGGTTGGTTCTAGGTCTGTAGTTCCTTCTCCAAGTTTAAAACAAAAGCTGTTTGGTTTGTCTTTCATGGGACAGGTGAGGTTAGGGTTTCTCTGATCTGTTAGCTTGGTCTATTACATTTTTTTTTCAACCAAATTATTTTGTGTAATAACTATAATGTTAATGGAACTATATGTTATGGTTGAGTTAAGATTTGTCAGTTTGAAAATAAACGTCTTGGCTTCATTTCGACATTTGCCTCTCAGCATCAGTTCGTTAACCTGTCACACACTATAATTTCATTAAAACCATCATTTAATTGTAAGTTAATGTACAGCTATCTTTTATAGAAGGGCTTTACATACTGCCTGAATAATTTCAATACAAATTTTCAACTGATATGATTGAAATGATATGAAACACTAAATGCCCTCCAAACCCCTGTTTGAATGAATTCAATACTGAGAAATAAGATACAACAGCCGCATTACTGTGCCACTGTACCAAGGAGACACTTTTTCAAATTATAATGAAGAGCAGAATAATGATTTAGGTGTATATATATATCTTTGTCTGTGTCTTGTATACCTGCAGCATTGAGATGTGCTTTGGAGGAGTTTCCATTATTAAAAGGACAATGCACACAGTCTTAGCTCTATATAACTGTAGAAAGAATTAAAATCTACATGCTAATAGCTTTAGTGCCAGTCACAAATAGACTTGTACTTCACATATGCGGTACATAAAGCTTTTTTCAAAATAAATTCTGGGGAACATTCAACCTGATTGAATCTTTGGAAGCTGTGTTAATGTATTTGTTCAACTTGCACTCAAAAGCTTTTAAACAGAATATCACTTTTTTATATTATTCATGATAATGGAATTCCTGCCTTTAATCTCTTCAGGGTTTCACATTAAGTCATGATATGCAGTTCAGGGAAATTTGGATCATCCATTAATCATAGTATCTGTACTTTTGTGTGCCTACTTTTGTCCATCTCTTCAATCAGTCACTTGGCAGCAGCAGAGATCTGGGGATAGTCCGAGATGTTTGACTGGAGAGGCCTTATTATTAAACATGTTTCTTGCTGTAGAATGTATGGATTTGTGTAATGTGTGGCATGCTGAAAAGAAAGTGATAGAAATATTAGCATAATCATTAAATATGATCCTCTTAGTGTTTCCACTGGAACATAGGCATAGATAAGTATATCAAATGATGACATATGTTTAGTAGAATAATTAGCTAAAAACACCTGGGCTAATACAAAAAAAAGAGACAAAATGATGTAGTGAAGTATTGCCTTGTAATCAAAAATTTTCTACCGATCTGCGGACACCAAGGGACTGAATTGAGATTTCACAAACAATCTAAATTTGGTATTTTCTAAAATTTAAAGGTTTTGTTTTATTCTTTTATTATTTTAATATTCAGTGGATAGTAGGAAGATAGAGGGAAGGATTGAAAACCTTAGAGCTATTAGCTGTGGTTGGATTCTTTTCTTTGAAGTACTGATGCTGTCCTTTGAACTTAACTAATCACTTTTAACTATACTAAGAGGTTGCTTTTTTCCCCTCAACAAGCCAACAAAGAGCTATTAGTGACATATTTAAATTGAACCTTAAAATAGTTGAGAAAAATGTATAGAAGCTGAATTGTGTATTCTTTTCAGTTTTTTAAATTGAATGCTCTTCCCTTTCCTGTTTTACTCCTTTTTCCCAAAAGGCTGATTTCTTTTTCCTAGACCCACTCTGACCCTTCCTTCTTTTGTCCTGTCTTCTCTCAGCTCCTTTCTGTCTTTCCCATCCTAAGTTTACCTCTTTCAGTTTCAGTCTTCTACACATTTTGTTTCACTCTTCTTTCCCATAAAACTTTTACTTCTGATTTTCTTTTACTCGACTATTTTTTTATTTTTTGTCTTGGCCACAGCTCTAATTTCCTGAATTTAATATTAGAGTAGTGGGAGCAAGCTCCTGCCTTTCCCACCCTGGCTATTCAGTCACTTCAGCAAACTGCATCTTAAAAGTAGCTACATGGTCTGTGCCTGCAATGCTGGGCTGGAAATTGGTGACTTATGAGGTCCTTCTCTGCTTTAGGGATTTGGAAGTTTCCCAGAAAACACTTGAAAGAATTTTTTGAAACTTCTGAAAATAATGTATTTTTCCCTTGTTGGCTTTTGGAAATTATGGAAGCACGTTTGCTGAACTTTCCCACGTAAGCTGTGCCCCACGTGGACCTGTGTAACAGGAAACCTCCGTGATTAGAGCTTGCTAAAGTTATAAGCAATGGTGCTGAGGCCTTGAAATGGGAAGTGCCAGACACCCTGGACTAGAGACTGTGTCCCCATCATCGCTATAAGTAACAACTTTTAATTTAAGAGACGGATAAAAATTATCCTATTGAGTCTTGGGTCCTGGAAATCCATTTATGACTGCTCTGGGTGACTGGCTGTGAAAACACTTGTGTGTGTGCCATGTTATTTTTCTGAGAGAATGGTTGGAGCTAAAAATACATTTTTAAAGAAGAGAAATAATCAGTTTTCATTTCTGTGTTCAGACTTGTAACTGGAACAATATTTGGAGTTTTAGCAGTCAGGTTTCTGACTGAATCAAGTGTCTAATGTTTGGGCTCAGTACATGCTGTTGGGAACAAAAATTATTTGAAGTATAAGCATCTATTATAGTCCATGATCTTTATGCACTGAAACAGACCTAATGGTGGAATTGCTGTGTACTCTGATATTAAAAGAAAAATGTGCTTTTAACCAGGGTTTTAGAGAAAGCAGATGAGGCTATGGAGGCACAATGGGAATGATTATGAAAGACACTGAGCCCCCTATTTATTGCAGTAACAAAGCTCTATGTAAATTTTACTTTTCATTAAGGCAGAATTAGTTTAACCCCAGTTGTACAAAGGTTACTGTTTTCTACTATTTAGACAAACAACTTCCTACTGTAAATTGTGCTGTGATTTATATGAATATACTGAGTCACAGAGGCTTCTGTGCAGCAAATATATCTTCCACTCAATCATAATAAGAACTTTCAAAGTAGTTGTGAATGCATTTCTATAATTATACTTAGATTTTGCTGAAGTCTGTTACTGCAGGAATTCACATCAAATATTCACTGTTAGTCAAACAAGGAAATTAACTTCTCTGCTTGGACTTTATACCTTTAATAGTAACCAAAAAAGCAGCTGTTAGGCCTTGAATTCCAGGCACATAGTGCAGAAAGCACAGTGACACTGCTGAAGGGTAATGAGTACAGTTTGTAATGACTGCACCTGCAATTACAGCACTTGTGTTTGTATTTACAGACTGAACACACCCAGTCCCATTTTCCTGTTTGCCCCAGCCCAGTAGCACCAAGCACTGGCTGTTTTGGAATGCAGGTTTCAGGGTCTGAAGCAAGTTCATGTCAAATAAGCATGTGAAGTCTACGTTTATTTTGAATTAATGACTACTGCTCTTAAGTAAATTGGACAATTGTATGTGGATAAATTGCTTTTATTTAGATGTGAGGCCATATATACATCTTTGACTTGTGCTTCTCTTGGATGAATTTAAACTGTAAAATATCGAATGGTGTTGGTAAAGAAGGCAGAACTGATCTCACTAATGACAGGACAAGAGGAAATGGATGAGAAATGAAACACAAAACTTCATTTCAACATTGAAACCAACTTTTTTATTTTGAGAGTGGTGAAGCATTGGAACAGGTTGCCTGGGCAGGTTGTGGGTTCTCTGTCCTTGGAGTTACTCAGAACCAAACTGGACACGGTCCTGAGCACCCTGCTCCAGGGACGCTGCCCTGAGCACTGCAGACTAAATGATCTCCAGAGGTGTCTTCCAACCTCAGCTGTTCTGGGACTGTGAAATTCAGAAAGTTGCCTATTTATCTGTCTAAATCACTGAAAAAGGTGTTACATCCAGTATCATGTTGCTGCCTATTGTGGCACCAATAACAGGTTCACTTCAACTCCTTCTTTAGATCATTCTCATAAGGATGCTGCACCTACACTAAATCAATGAACTTAAAGAATATTCTTCTTTCCCAGTTAGCATCTCCCCATAGTTATTGCTTATTTGCAGGCAGTTTAGTACAGTCATCATCAAACTTGCCCAAGCTGTACAGTGTTCCTGAAAGAATTCACGTCTTTGTTGAGAGCAGCTGTTGGTGAATCAGCAGTGAGACACATCTGGGAGAGCAGGATAAATGCCTTTAAGAAACTAAACTGCACTAAAGAGAAGGGCAGATTTCAGCAAGCAAAGCTTTGTTTCCATGATTAAATATGTATTGTGTTAATCTGAGCCTTAAAAAGAACATTTCTCCTGTTTCAATTTAGTCACAATGAATTGTGGTATCTGCTGTGAAAACTGTTGCTATTGGATTTAAAATACCCATCTATTTTAGATATCTGGGGTTAGCTAAAGGCTAAATTTACAGATATTCTCTGTGACCTTGGTCAAGTCAGTTTTCCCATGATGAAATTATGGTGGTATTTACTTAAGTTCTCTGAGTGTTGTTAAGAACAGTTCAAAGCTGCTTAATGAACCTCAGGTCCTACATTTATCTTCAGTGTTATAGAAGGTTCATAAATAGGCCAACAAGTCCCAGCTTGCATCCAAGAGAACTTAGGATGTGGAAAAATTGATAAATGTGATCTGTTTCTTCCCTGGGATGCTTCTTTTTGTTTGAGATCTTATGGAACTTTCTTAGTTGGTTGTTTTTGAAAGGCTAAACTATGTCAGGACTGGCCATCTAACTAAACCTCCATGCTCCATGCTCATGCTTTTCATGATTAAGGAAAAGTGCTCATCTTTGTTACACTTCTTAAATCTGGAAAAGTAAGTTTGTCTGAGCTTCCTGGTTTTCAGTTATGTATATTGCAAGAACATGTTGATTTGTCCTTTATTTTCTTGACACTTTCACTAGGGGATGCTGAATTTTAGAAAGTGATTTTCCACAGCATCACCAAATGTTGTTGTGCTGCTGCGTGTGATTTCTTGGACTGGCATTGAGCCAGTTGTTTTGCTAAGTTGTAGATATTATTTTCAAAACAGCAAGATTTCTTTGTGGCATTTCAGAGCAATGGTGTAACTTAACATATTTGTGTTTATAATTTGACAAGCCTGGAAACATTAAACATTAGAGTTATTAAAGAAGAGAGGAGACATTTGGAGATGTTTTCATAATGTTTTCTGACAGCATTATAATGAAGCCAAATCTAGAAGTATCTTAGCATCATAGATTTTTATTGCAATGAAGAGTCAAGAGAAAGAAATATGACATTGTTATTATTGACTACAATGCATAATAAAAGAAATAAATTATGCTGAACTTTTCTGCTTTCTAAATCAAGCATATGTTATGATGACACGTTACTGAAACATGGAAAAAGGTGGTGATGGAAATAATGCCAATAATCCTTTTTTTCATTCCATTATATGAGATAGCATTTAATTTTATTTAACTTTTCATGTTATTTACTGCAGGATATTTGTTATCTTGAGACAGTTTTTTTTTATGAAGTACAGAGAACTGTGATGGCAAGAAAAAACCCAAACAAAAAAACGTTGGGTAGCACAACTCCATGAGGCAGAGGTCCAGCCAAACCATGGCTATTAATCATCACCGTCCATTATTTACAGAGGATTCATTCATTGTTCCATAAAGGTATCTAGAGGGTCAATTAGAGACAACATACAGGATTTTTCAAAGACACAAGAGGGTCAATTAGGCCCTTCTTGTAATTTTCTGCTTTAACAGCAAATGCCAGCCTATCCTGCAACGATACAGTGGAGGTTAGAATTAAATAGTGAGGATGTTTGTTTTTTTTTAAAGCTGTTACTTTGCAGCTGGTTAGAATTGGAGTCTTGTCAGTCTTTGATCAAAACAAAAGAAAAAAATTATCACTGTGTTGATGAGAAGCACAGGTTTGGTTTTGTGTCAGAGTACTGCAAGTGCCCAGGAAATATCTGAGATAAAACAGTCTGTACTTATCACAGAAGTGAATAATTTCTCTGCAAGTACAACCAGATACAAATAATATTGCTAAATACTAATGTTGAAAATTTAAAAGCTTTTGATGCAGAATACTGTTTGTAAGCATTTTGGCATGAACTGCTCACTTAAAGCTCCAAATCAATAATAGTTATGAGATCTTAATATAAACAACTGCAGTGGCATTCAGGCATAGGCAGTTCTTTCAGAATAGAAAGGATGTAAAACTGATATATATATACACACACATATGTTTAAATGCATAGACATATATATGTACACACACCTCAAAACTCTTCCAAACTAGCAGGAAATTTTGGTAACATTGCTTCCCTAGCTTATCCTTTAGCTGAGGACAGAGCAGCTCTTCAACACATTTACTGCTCCTATGAACATGTGTACCAACAGTTGCTGTATTGAAGTTATTTTTCTTTCAGTTTCCCTTTCCATGAGAAATGTTGTTAGTTGGCATTCTCTTCAACATGGGTCTGAAAATCTCGGGCTATTTTTTTCCTCTAAACTTTCATTCAATTATATTGCTACTGTTTTTAATGCTGCTTAAGTCTGTTTTAACAGAAGGCAGCCCCTATGACTATGGTGTGTTCGTCTTGTGAAGATTTTTATCTTTACAAATGGGGTTTTTGGAATGCCTGAGCATTTGATGGGTTCCTGTGAGAGTAAATCTCTGAGTGTGCTGCATCAGTTTGATCCTCATCATCCTCTGAAACCCCCTATTCTCTGTAGGGTTTCAGCAGAGAGTTCTAACTAATGACTCAGGGCCAAATTCTGCCCTTCGATGCAGGCGTGTAATTCTCACTGATTCCAGAGGGACTTCTGTGAGCATATCAGAGAACACAATTTCGTTCTTAGTGTGTGAAATTATAGCACAAATGGACAAAAGAATCTCATGCACATTCATCTTAGTGACCCCAAGCATGCAGGAACGTGATACCAATCCACCTGCTTTTCTCTTTGCTGAGTTTGTGCTGGTTCCTGTAGATCACCCTAATTCTTCAGCTGTCACTTGGGTCTACGTTTTTTATATTGTTCTGTCTTCAGAAGTTTGCTATGATGGTGCTTGAGTGAAATTAGTGACACTGAAATGAATGTTTCTTTAAGTAGCATTAGTAACAGACACTTGTAAAAGCTGGTTTTTTTCTTTCCCTGGGAGATGATGGTACACAAGCAGTCTTGTTCATATTCCGTAGGGAATTAGTTTGCAAAGAGAGAAGACAAAGACAGATGTGTGAGTGCATGTCTGGGAAGTGGTTTAATACATACACATACACAGAGAGAAGAGAGGTGGGCTTGCATCACACTTTTCCTCTGTGACAATGTGATGTGAGGTGTTTTTCCTATGTGTGAACAGAACAGGTATCTCCTCTTTGCATCAGTCTGCCTCTCATCCTGCTCTCAGAATTTGCTTTCAGCACTGTCCCTTTTAGATTCTTTATGCAAGAAATCAGTTAATTCATTTTTTGAACATTTCCCTCCCCTGCTTTTAAAGTTTTAAAACCTTTTCCAGTTTTTATACCATAGCCTTCCACATTGAAGGTTGTGATTATTTTGCTATTCTGTTTTCAGGAGCAGAGCTAGTCTTGTTCTGTGGATGTAAAAATATGGGGGGTAACTCAGTGAGCTTCGATAGACTTTTACACATATGTGTTACTGAAATACAGGGCCAAATCTTAGATGAGCACCAAATTTGCTTGTCATCCACTGTTTGTTCTCAGGACCTACATGTAAGAAAAATCTTCCACTTTTTGCATTTTCATTGTGGGAATTTATCATGTCTGAAAACTCTGGACTGGAGGTGTTAAGTTTCTTGAGCTGACTGCTTATTAGGCCTTTGCATATTTGTTTTGGATGTGGGATGTATCTGGCTGCTTACCCCTTCTGTCTCAGTCCTTGGCAGATAGATTTATCTTCTAGAGCAGTGTTACGGAAGACTTAACATTCCCAAAACAGGTGTTTAGGGACTTTCTGTTTGCTTCCTGACAACTCTATCCAATGGACCTTAGTATTTTTTTTTTTTGTGCTTTGATTAATACTGTTTTTCACCAAAATCAAATTGGTTTAGGTGTATCTGAGGAATCTCAGATATCTCCAGCGTTACACAGAATTGACTGGCTTTAGTGTGTGCCCTATTTTTAATTTAGTAACTTTAATTCCCTGGCATGCTGCCGTTCATGCTCTAGGTTTCAAGCATCTGATTTAGTCAAACCCTTGAATCTCTGCTTCCATCTCAGCTTTTTAAAAGACATCGTGGTGCTGTAGCACAAAGCCCATCATTTATATCTCCCACAATGGTTTTAGTATCCACTTTAGTTTTGGATTCTGCTCAAGATGGAGCAGAATTTTTATTGCAGCTCATGCAGCAGTCCTCATATAATGAATTGCGTTGTTTATAAAAATTCCTGTTTTCAAATTGTCTGGTAAGTCTTCAGAAAGCTCATCACTTACCCAGAGTTATTTCTGAAGCTATTTGTGGAATCACCATGATTGTCTGGGGAAATCTAATTTATAATTTTGAACGTATAATTTATGCATCACTCTGCCAAAGCTTTCTTTAAAATCTGTTTTCAGATATGAATTGGAATGATTGGTGATATTAATTTTGCTTTTTTAACCTGAAACTGTAGTTGAACACATAATCCACAGTGATTTATTTTTACATAATGTTCCATTTTCCTATTTGTGTAATATCTACAGGCAGATAGTCATTTTCTCAAGCTGGTTCATTAATTAGATTTATTGGATGGATGTCCTTTGTTATTGTTTTGTAACTTATGTATTGATCTCTATTATATGAAATTCTCAGTTTTTGCTGTTCGCTTACAGTTGGATAGAAAACTCCCATGAATATCTGAATTCAAACATGAGGGTTTGCACATGCAAACTGCCCTCAAGGAACACCTGGGCATCTCCACTCACTTGGACAATTGTGAAGTATTATAACTTCTGTATGACTGCAACATCCCCGTCCCCACTGTGTTGTTTTAAAGGACTGTATTGGTGTTTTTCTTTATTCATTGCCAAATTAAAGTAAAAATTTAAACCCAAAAGATTAGCATGTAGTGATCCTAGAAGTAGGTAAATTGGTGCAGGGGGATGACTAGCAGCTCTTCATAGTCTCTATAAACTTCGGGTGAGTTGGAAGTAGAAACCACATCATATTTTGTGCCTGTTTGGACTATTTGTAGAACAAAGATAATAATATTGAATCATATTTCATTCACAAAGGACAGCACCTCGAGTAAAGGAAAAGAATTGTCATCATTAGAGTAATTTCCAATGAACCATAGGGAAGGTACCCAGAACTGGCTCATTCCTGGTTTCATGTTGTGACATCCATAACTGTGTTCAGTTGTGATGTTTATTTTGCATTTCACTATGACACAACTCAGTTCTAAAAGAAAGGTAATGTAAAGTATTACAGTGTTCTATAACCACACTGCAGCAAGCAAAAATCTCAGTAGATAATAATAAAAAATAATAAACTTGTGTTGAATTGATTTAGTCTCTCCCAGGGCTTTTCACGTGATGTGTTTTATCCACAGGGAGGTGTTGGGCCTCTGTGCAGGCACGTTTTGGCTGCCCATGTTGTGTTCCTATTTCCCACAGTGTGTCCCTGTTCAGGGTATTTTGTTTCCTGGCTTTGAAAAAGTACCATTGCAAAACTGTTCCATCAGAGCAGCTAAAACTATGCAGATAAAAACAGGGGATGAAGTATCACTCAAGTATTGAGCCTGCAAGAAAACTGAGTTTCTAACTGCTGCATTAAGCCTTTGTATCCATTAAAGTGCCCTTCACCAACTATCTGCACATTGCTGAAATCCTTCACAAACACTTTTTTAGGGTCAGATTCAGCCACTCTGACATGAGCTGAGAAGCACCATATGCTTCAGGTAACCTCTCTAAAGCAGTTGCCAGTGGGACCACTTTGGTAGCCGCTCACCAGTGTGAGCAGAGGTTACACAATCTCACCCATGGTGAATAATAATGTCAAAGAGCCATTAGCAGTGCGGAGTGACAAAGTGTGCAGAGATCCATCAGCTCATCCCGTGTTTAATGAAACAGAAATGAACATCGTATTGCCCTTGTTTTCTGTCAGATTTTCCAGGTCTCCATGAGGCTTATTAATCTTGGGGTGTAATGGAAAATGTGTTGCTATGTTACATAGGACAGCAGCCTCTGTGCTCGCAGGATTGAAGGTGTTATTAGTCTTTGTCTTATTTACATACTGTACTCGGGTGCGTGCTGGCCAAGAGCACAGTGCAGAGAAGAGTTCTGAAGTGATTGTGGGTTTCTGAAGTGTGTTCTGATGCGTGCAGCCAGATGGCTCCGTGGTAAGTCATTTTAACCTGAAGTAATTGTTAGAACCCCCCTTTTGAGAAACACTGTCAACAGACCTTGGAAATTTACTGCTGCAAAAAACACCAAACAGATTGCATTTTAGTGCACCCCAAAATGAATGTTTCCACATTTCTGAAGGCGAGCTTTCAGGCTCTCAGAAACCAGAAGTAAAAAAAAGAATAGGTAAATGATATTATTGTAAAATACCAATTTCACTAAGTATGTCATAAACTTTCACTATTGCTGCTTTTTTTTTTTTTTTTTTTAAGTGTAGGGCCAGTTTCAAATAAGCTGTGACAAAAACAATCTTGTGCTTACACTTGAGATNTCACTAAGTATGTCATAAGCTTTCACTATTTCTCCTTTTTTTTTTTTTTTTTAAGTGTAGGGCCAGTTTCAAATAAGCTGTGACAAAAACAATCTTGTGCTTACACTTGAGATCTAGTTACTGTCGTTCTTTATTAGCTAGACAAAGAAACAAAACCGAAAGCTGTTATTCCTGTTAGGAAAAATTCTAGCTTCCAGGGACAGAAAAATAACCCAAGTTCACAGAATCACAGACTCTCCTGAGCTGGGAGGGACCCACAAGGATTATTGAGTACAACTCCTGGCCCTGCAGAGGGTAGCCCAACAGTCCCACCCTGTGCCTGAGAGCATTTTCCAAATGCTTCCTGAACTTTGTCAGGCTTGGGGCTGTGACTCCTTCCCTGGGGAACCTGTCCCAGTGCTCAGCCACCCTCTGGGGGAAGAACTTCTTTCCTGATATCCAGCCAAGCTGGACCATATGATGACGCTGTCATCTAGTAGGTGCCACTAAAATGAGATTTTTGTGCCTTATTTTTCAGCATGTGTCACCTACCAGGAACTTTGTACAGGTTCAGTATCACTAGGGACGAGAAAGCTTTGCAAAATGGTGCTTCTGAGAGTCACAAGATGTCACATCTCTGAATACTGTTTTATATTTTAATAATAATAAGGATAATTTAATTTTGCTTAAAGAATTAATAGCCCAGTGACATTGCAGCTTTTTTGAGTCGTGTAGCTTTGGAAATTCGTAAGATTGAACAGAAATATAATGTGTTTATTAGAAGCAGTGAAAATATTTGCCTTTGGCATATCCATTATGTAAGCAACGATTTTTCTCTTTCTTTTTTTGCTTTTTATTTTCCAACAGACTGTGTTTATCAGCAAGGTATGTGTTGATAGAAGTTTCATAAAGAACGAGCTGTGTGTAGACATTGCAGCAGCGCTTCCCAAATGTTGCTGGAGTAGTTTAGGTTTGCTTAGAGTCTGCTTTGAGGCCTCATGATGGTCCACAAAACCCCTGGGCTGGGAGTCCCCCTTCTTCTTCCCCCACAGTGACAGGCACAGAGAAGGACTTGGGCTGAGGGGAGGCTTGCAGAATGCTGGGACTGGGATGGGAGAGGAGCTCTTGGTGACAACAGAGATGTGCTGGGATCTCTGCCGGCTCTCCCTGCTGGTGGATCCGCTGTCACTCCCCGTATCCTGGTGCAGTATCAGCAATTGTAGCATGGTGAATTGGAGTTCCCACAGCCTCCCTGCAGCCCTGCCCTCAGTTCCCCATTGGGTGTCTGTAATCCCTCCCCTGTTCCATCCTCACTGGCTGGTTCCCTGTTGATCCCTCCCATGTTCCCTTTCCCTACTGGATTGTACCCCTCACCCCGCCTCCCTATGTCCCACTATAAAAATGCCTGTAAGTGCTGGTACCTTGTCTTGCTGCCTCTGCACCTTCAGAAGGTTAAACTCTCTGGAACCCAAGCAGCAGATCGCTTCTCTTCCCCTTTGTCTCTGCTGGTGCGTCTCCCACCGGCCTGGGGGAAGCCCCATCGAGTGGAAGCTCCGTTCTCGACCGCTTTTGTGTGTTCCTGCTGTGGCCTGGGTGTAGCGTGAGGCCCTGGGCTCTCTGCATCCCGGCCCTCGCGCTGCCCCAAGCAGCCGCCCTGGCAGAGCTGCTGACGGCATCCTGATGTGGTGGCAGCACAGCCACAAGTAATGACAGTGATGGGCTTCTGAGTGCCACAAACTGGGGGTGGACACGAAGTTCTGGTGTCCTCAGCTGGCTGCTGCCGTCGGCAGTTGTGTTGTTTCCCCGTTCCTGGTGTTGGCCAGGGTGCTCCTTCTCCTGCAGAACATTTGCTTTTGTTCTGCCGGGAGTTCTGCACCTTTCTCTGAGCAGGCAGGACAACTGCAAAGTAATTTGCATGACATGTAAACTTTGCCAAATTTTGGAAATGGCTGTGTTTGAAAAGGAAGGGCTGCCATTCACGGTGCCGCGCTGATTAATCACAATTAGGGACCAAATACAGCACTTTTATTAAGCTTCCAGTGAGGGGCTAAATTAGCACTTCCTGAAGTGATGGCAGTAATTCCGTTAGTGAGAATTCCTATTGAAAATGTGGAATTTTTGTGCCATTTTAGAAATAATTCTCACACTTTTGAAAATGTTCTCGTAGCTGTATTCAAGTTTCCAACAAGAACATTGCTGCTACATTTGCATCCTGACAGCATCCTGTTAGGAGCTAATTATATTTTATTTTAAAAATTATTTTCCTGAGGTGGTTCTAGGTTAGATGAATGCTGTAGTACAATCACAGTTTAAGAGATACACAAACCTATCTGTCTTTTACTGAAAGTAATTTATGGGGCCAAAACTCAGACTAGACAATTGTCGTTACAGAATTTCTAAGTTTTGGGGACCTTTTTGCAGCTTCCTCAACCTGTACTTTGACTAAGGAGTGTTAATGCCATTCTGCAGGACAGTGCAACTCTTCTTTTTTTGGCTGTGGTAGAAGTAACTGATGGCAAGTGAATATATTTTTACGGCAAGTGAATATCTTTAAAGAAGGAAAGTAAATTATTCTAGGATGGAAGGAACCACCATATATTTTCAGTGACCCCAGAAATGTTCATACATCAGAGGCAGGTTGTCAGATAAATACTCCCAGGTTACTACCAGGGCAGGGAATCGCTTTCATTCTCCATCACACTGAACATTGTTTTTCCCTACAAAACAAATACCAAATGATATTCTAGCTGCTACCTCAAGTTCACAATTTCTGTCTTGTAGCCTGCCTCTCCCAGAAAAGTCTCTAAATGGCTGTGCCAAAGTAGTGTTTTAGCAATAGGACTGCGTTTTTTCCTGTTTTATCTTGTATGAAGTAACTACTAATTGAGAGATAAAGTAAGTGAGAATGACCCTTTTGGCTGGTGGATGTGGCTTTTACCTGGGAAGTGGGTCACTGGGGTTCAGTACCTGCTTCCCTGAGACTTTAATTACTTACAGAAAGTGGAATTGGAGGAGGGAGAGGAGTGAGCAGCCTCAGCCACTGCAGAGCTACGGTGTTCCAATCCCCCCAGGCTGGAAAGGGAATTAAACCAGGTTACTCCCACATCACCAGTAAGAGGCAGATGCCTCTGACAGAATTGTGAATCTAGCCTTGTTTTCTATAAAAGATCCAAATACGGAATGTTGTGTTGTGAATTCTGTAGTGGTTTTTTTTTTTTCCCTGAAAAACTAAATATTATTGGGGAAATTTATTTAACAATTAAAAAAAAAAGTTCAGGGTTTTAAAAAAGTTGTTTTATGAGAACCAACATTTTATTTGGTTTTCATGTGCCAGCTAGAAGAAGCTCAGTCTACTTTGAATCTGGCCAATGAATTTAGGTACAGGTAGTTTGTACCATGTAATTTATATTCTGTGCATCACTAACACATCACATACTTAAAATGTAAATTTATTTATAAATATGCACATGTACATAGTATATGTTTATATTATTTTAGATTTATGTAAAATATATTGATGTCTAGTTACAATAAATTCTATAAAATTACTGACAGATTTCTGTTGAACTGTGGCCAGATGTACTAACCTCTGAGGAGTTTCCCTTTTCTTCATCATTGTCTCTTTGCTGCTTAATGTTAAAAACCTTGTTTTTTTCCCTTCTCTTTAAAAAACCAGATTATCATAATTTGTTGGAAATAATGTGTATAAGATATCAATATGTGATATATTTCAGTGCTCATAAAAGTAAGATTTCTAGATAAACACCAATAGAAATATTTTTTAACCATGTAAAAAAAAATCAATTTTCATAAGGTTACATCTTTTTACTTCTCTGTATATACAAAAACTATATTAAAAGAGAGATTAAATTTTACTCTGCAGAGTAAAATGCAAACAGAAAATTATTTTTCATTTTTCAGTGCAAGCAATGGATTATCATTTATTTATGAGACTTTTTTTAATCTAGAATATATGGAAATCTTTTCTTGAAGCAGAATGTAATATTGAATTGGGAATGCTGTCTGACAGTTTTCTTCTTACAGTTGCATAGGATGATTCCACTGTATGAATTTTTTAAAGAGGCTTCAATATACTCTGCGTTTTAAAGGGGGAAGTAATCAGGGTAATCTTGAAGAATCTTATAAATGTGCCTCCTCTGTCCCTTCGTTCTTCAAACAAACTTCTGCACAAAAGACTGGGCTGTAGCAGCTTTTGCCATCAAGAGCAATGTCCAGATATTTTTCATTGTCCCAGTACATCTGCATGCAGGAGTTCACTGATGTGGCCTAAACACATTCTCACACACTCATTTCTGCTGCTTTTTATTCTCCTAAGGGAGCCTAATCAGCGCAGAGGGATGGATTTTAATCAGAGTTTGAATCTAGTGGTAAATGGGTCCAGGGCTTAAAGGGTTTCTTACTTTTTGTCTGAGAACGTAGGGTAGAAGTCAATTAAAAAGCTGTTTTATACCCCAGAAGTTTTCATCCCTCAGGATGGCCCCATTTTTTGGGGGATTGGGCGTAACTCCCCTTGTTGTCAGAGGAAATTACCCACAGAGCTCCTGAGGGTGCTGTGCTCCTCCAGTGCTTCATCTCTAGGTGCATAATTGGAGGGATCCTTAACGAGTCTTGGTCAAGAGCGTGTCTGGCTATTACAGCAGATCTGTGCTACAAAACATGTGTTGGAGGTTCCAGTTTGTATCAGAGACCAGAGGTCAGCTGGTTGCGTTTGTTTTCCTAAAAAAAGCCCAGTGTAAAACAGGCCCTATGGAACATGGGCAGGTGAGTCAAAACAAGGGCTGGAACAAAAGATACGGAATAGAACGTCTTTATTATGAATAAAATGATCTACAGCAGTGTGCCTTATAATTCCATGGTTTTGGTATTCATAAATTATAGTGACAGAAAGATGTAATGCTAACCTACTCATTTAGGTTGGTATGAATTTTACATTAAAATGCTTACAGTTTTTATACATTAAAAGAGTCCTTAGAGAGAAATGAAGCCAATTAAGGAGAAATAAAGACCTGTGTGTCTTTCTGTATGTATACCTTCATCTAAATGCAGTCGTATAAACAATAGAAAATCAAGGTATTTATGCAGCAATTGCTTTTCCCTTTCCCTTCATCAACAGTTACCTGTACACTAATGATTATAATTTGAGGTTTATATGGAGAAAATAGCATCTTTTTTCTGCAGAGAAGTACCGTGACAGAAAATAGGTTTCTTTGAATTTGTTTAATGCTTTGGTGTCCAGATAATAAAGTATTTTGTATTAATTTCAGGCAGACATTCTGCTTTCATCTTTAGCTTTCTGTTGTATTCTATTGTACTGAACTCAGGAATAGATTCTGCCAGTCTCTGTTTTTGTTGGAATTTTTATGTTGTTTGTAACGGAGCAACTAAAAGTTGTGTTTGGGACCAGATCCCAAATAGCGCTTCTTACTGCCAGGAAAAGGAATATCAGAATATTCCTTATATAAGGAATAAAAGCTTTTACGTGCTGAATCTAAACTTTCTAGGGAAGCTAATTTTCACATAGGTTCCACGTCAGCCAATTTCTTCCCTCCAACCATAGCCAATGCCATATCCTTCAGAAAGGGAGACTGTAATGTAATCTACATCCCCGAGTTCATTTCTTCCAGAGTGTAGCTTGAGCTGTAAGCAGGAGCTAACACCGAGCGGAGCCGTGGCCGTGCCGGGCTCGGCGGTGCCCGGTAAGCGGGAAGGAGCCGCGGTGTCTCCGCGCGTTCCCCTGCGCTGCCGCGGCCCCGCCCCGGCTCCTGGCGCCGCGGGTCGGTGAGGGGACACGATGCCCTGGCTGTGCCTCGCTGCCCTCCAGGGCTGGCGCTGTCGGGCCGAGGGGAGCGAGCAGGAGCCCGGGGTGGTGTCGTGCTGTGGCTGCAGAACGTGGAGCTGCCGCTCCTTCCCCCTCGCCAGGCGCGCTGCTGGGCTGGCGCAGGGATCGCTGCCAGGAGCTGCTCGTGGGGCTCTGCAGAACACGTGGGGATGGAGGATTTGCGGTGCCTACACCTATGATATACAGGGCTGGGTTCTGATTTTTGTCTGGAGAAACCGCCAAAACTGAACCAGGCTGGTTTTTGATAGCACTGCTGCAAACTCATCACGACTGTGTTGTACCAGTACAGGAGATAACAGAGTTGGGATTGCAGGTTCGAAAGAACAAGTCTGCAGAAATCAGCCTTACATAAGGAACTGAATCAGTTCTAGACAGAGCTGGTCGGTGGGGCTCTGTAGAAAACGTGGGGATGGAGGATTTACAGTGCCTACAGCTCTCTTATACAGGGCTGGGTTCTGATTTTTGTCTGGAGAAACCACCGAAACTGACCCAGGCTGGGTTTTGACAGCTCTGCTGCAACCTCATCATGACTGTGTTGTTTTACCAGTACAGGAGATAACAAAATACAGAGTCTGGATTGCAGGTTCGAAAGATCAGGTCTGCAGAAATCAGCCTTACATAAGGAACTGAATCAATTTTAGACAGAGCCCAACAGAAAAAGACACAGTATGTTAAACACAGATAATTCTGAAAGTCCTTCTCCTGTTCAAATTGTGCATTTTATGAAAACACATTGTGGTACATTTTGCATTCTGGTCATAGAAGGAAAGAGCTATTTGTAAAAAGTTACATATGGTCATCTGAACTAATTGCTAAAACGACACTACATTAATTGGATAATTAAAGATTGCGAACATGTGGCTATTGTATTCCTTGGGCATTATGCCAACAGTTTCTGTTGCTGGAAAAAGGCCTTTTAACAGGCTGTATCCTTTTTCATAAAAATAAATAACCAACAAAGGTCTTAAATTTAAATTAGAAAGACTTCGTATTTTTAAATTGAGTTTTAAAACACATTTATGATTTCCATTGCGTTTATGTTTTAACACTTTTGAATGGTGGCAGCTTTGATTTTTTTAGTATCCATCTCACAAATTAATAGTATTGATTTTTGTTTTAGATTTATTGTTAGCATTTTGGAAAGTGTTCTGTAATTGTTGATACTTTGTAACATGAGACCTAGCGCTCCCTGGTTTATTTTGAAGAGGATGAGTGTTGGCACTCAGTTTGAAGAACTTTGTAATAGCAGTAAATTGTCTATGTGCTTTACCTTTTCCTATCAAGGTTATTTGTCAGAAAAATTATGTTTGGTAAGTGGAATTTCTTTCAGTGGGTGACACACAAGCTGCACAAATCCCTGTGCCAACTAGTCGCTTTTTTCTTTTTTTCTTTTTTTTTTTTTTTTTTTTTTTGTGTGTGTGTGTTTGGGAGGTTTTGGTTAATACTCGCCTTAATTTGAAAGTAAAATCTGTGGTCTCAAAATGACCTTAAAGCGACTGACCCCTAAATCCAATCACTCCAGACTCCTTTGAAAATTGACAAATATGTCAAATTTACCTTTGACTATCAAAACGTTTAAAAAGTATTTCATTTGCTAGAGGCGGTAATAATTCTTAAGTTAGCATTAATTGTTTCAGTGTGATTTGATCTCTCTGGTTTGTTGATAGCAACACTGTGAGTTTATAGCCGTATAATTTTCTTCTCATTTTATTGTGAATTATCAATTTTGTAATAGCAAAAAATTCTGGATGAGCAATTTATTGATGGGTTTAGTCTGAGAAAAGGGTTCACAAATGGTCAAACATAGTCAAAAGGGTGTCAGAGGCATGAAAAAAAATAGATCCGTGGTTTTTATTTGTATGTTTTGTGACTTGCATATGTTTGCTATGTTTTTACTTTTATATTATTTTCTTTAAATCAGTTGTAACAATTATTTTACTGACAGGAATGCAAAATCACTGAGGTGGAAAAAATATAGGAATACTTTTTATCCGGGCAACTAATCATAGTTAGACTTTTTATTCACTGGTTTTAACCATAAAATTGTATCGTGCTTCCAAATTTTCACTAAGTTCAGAAAAAAAATTCCATTAGAAGGCATGGCTGCCTTATTTTCCCTGGATAGGTTTTTTTTTTTCCTACAAAACTTTTACAGCAAGGTGCGTTGTACACCTGTGTCTGTGTCCCTACCCAAACCAATATAAGGGATATTCTCATGTTTGTGTCAAAACTGCAGCACCACTTCCACTCCACCATGGTATCTGTTTTATCATCACAGTTATGAAAAAATAACTAATGAAGATAAACTTGTCCAGACAAAAGAATAAGGGACAATTAGCTGAAAATGCAAATTGCAACTGAAGAGGTCAAGGGAAGAAAAAGTACTTCTGTAGATGGAGTTCCATCCAAACTTGGTTGGATGCTGCTCTCTGAGTACTGTAAGTTTGGAATGAGAAATGGAGTCAAGTCATTTGTCTAAGCAGTGGGTGTAGCATTAGAGAACAGTTGACTGAGATATGGAGTGTACTTTACTCTTTCCTATGAAAACTATCAAGACATTTCAAGAAAGAAAAATATGCAGAGTGTGTTTATGGGTGTGTGTGAAGAACGGATGGCAGATGTAATGTACTTGGCAAAAAAAAAATCAGATTTACTGAGATACTTAAATTTTATTAAAGTAAAAAAGCCCATAGAACAAAAGGCAGCAATGCCTAGTTCTTTGAAAGATCCCAAAATGTTTCTTTGCAGGTGGCCTGAACAAAATGGGGCATTTCTAGTAAGTCAGCAAGGACTGGTTGTGCTTTTGAGTAAAGCTGTTACCAGAGACTCATTCATCACCATTTTGAATAACAGTCTATTGATAATTTTCAGAGTGGGAGGAATAAGGATGAAAAGTAAGGATTCCCTGTGATAATCAAGGAGGTTGGTAGAAGGCAGAGAGAAATGGGTGCATGTTCCTGGTTTTTGACTAAGTTTTCTCTTGAGTTTCAGCACTGAAAAGTGGTCTGAAATTTGTCTTGCCCTGTGGAAGCTCCATCTCTGAGCAATGTGTCCAGCACAGAGGCTGCTTGTGCACAGCAGCACACGGGTGTGATGTCCATTCTTAAAGTCTAAATATTTCACATATATTATTTGTTTGCCACTGCTTGAATGCAGTTCAGCGGCTGACCCAGCAAGGGGAGCTGTAGATTAGTGTGGACAGTTCTGTGGCTTCATGCACCAGAAATTCTCAAATAAGAGCATTTTCTTGAGTGTCTATCTATTTGACTAAAATTCTGAATTTTCACAGTAATTTCAAGGGAAGGTTCCATAAATATTTGAGTGCAGGGTTGTGTGAGAGAGCTGTTTATTCTCTCTCAGCCCACCCCACCTCCTCCCCCCAAATTAAAATGTTTATAAAGCTGTGCTGGTTCTGTCTAATAATAAAACAGCATCAATATCTCTGTGTGTGTGATATCAGTTCATCTGGTCCTGGATAATCTGGTACAGGAGTCAATGAACTTAATGCAGTATTGGTAATCCAAAAGGGTTTGAGTTAAGTGTTTTTGACATGCAGAATCAAGAGTCAAGGGCAAAGCAGACTTTAAATATTCCTTCAGCACAGCCTGGTAGGGATGTAATTGAATACCTCAGGTAAAGCATCTTATCAGAACTAAAGCTGGTTAGTGTCTCATTGCCAAACAGGGAGATGCTGTGTGTCTTCTGCACACAAGTGCTCTTTTGACATTGTTGGAAGTCCTTTGAGGTCTCAGTTCACCCTAGAAATTCTGTCAGGGACGTATTTGCACGTTATAGAATAAATTCTGCTTCTCCCAAGTTGCTCCATGGCATGGTCCTTGCTGTAGCATTTTAGTAGTTAATGCCAAAGCCGCTGAAAGATTATGAGAAGTACAAACAGGAATCAGGAAAGGAATAAATATTGCATGTTTGTGTTGTTAATGTGATATAAATTTTCATAGTAAAATACAGAAATGTTTCCACTCAGGCTAGATTTATAGCTCATATGTTCCTTTAAGAGGCATATGGAGAGAATTTAGTGAAAAGACATGTATCAGGAGACTAAACTGCCAGAAATTTTCTATCACAGTCTGTCTCTGGGGTTGCGAAGGATTGTGCAGAGGAAGAAGCCTGAGCATAAACAATGTGCTCAAATGTCTGTGAACAGACAAAGTTTTATGATTCTGATTTTTGCCATATCTTAGAGCTGCATTATGGGTATTTTGATATTTGATATTTTTATTGAACAGTAGCTCCTACAGCCATGCAGTTCAGGGTAATTCTCATTGCAAGTAATGTGGGGAGTATCTTGATAACAGAAAGGGCTCAGGCACATCATCAAATAGAAAGAGTTCAAAAGAGATACAGATATTTTACTTCCTGTTTGTCATTTATTTTTGGGTTTATTACTATGCATATTGAAAAATAAAGGCATTGTCATTTGGTCCTTCAATTAGTGTTTTTTTCCTTTGTTGATGGTGATCCTTAAGACTCCAGTCTGCATTTTGTTAAAACAGAACTTGCTAGGGCGTTACTTATTTTTCTATCTATAAAATCCTTCATTATTCGGAGGAGATGCAAAATAATTATAAATTTGAATCAAAATCTTGCTGTTAGTTTGTGATGAACAGAGCCCATTTGGATTTGTTCTAACTCCTCATTTAAATATGAAATGTAAGAATTGTTAGCTAGGGAGAGGATTTTGATATCACGTTGACCTAAATCTGTGTGAATTGTCAGGGTTGCTGTTAAAATATAAAATGTCATGCTGGCGCAGGAACCAACTTGTTTTCATAGGAATGATAACTGTACTCCTCAACGTGTGAGTTGTGTTTAATGATGGAGCCTCTGGAGTGCTGTTGGGTGTGTGTCAATGGAGACATTGGTTTGTGAGACAAATTTATCCACAAAAAATGTGAGCAAGTAAGGTTTTTGTTGTTTATCTCTTTCAATACTTTCCTGCTTTTTGTGTATGCTAAATTTTTAAAAGATACATTTTTCATACCTTAAAAGAAGAAGAGTTACTTGTAGCAAGAGCTGTATTTCATGGTAGTGTAGTAGTATATGGTAGTATAGTAGTATAGACTATATTAAAAATAATATCCTTAACATCTAGTATTCACAGAAAACATGGTAGATGTGAGAAATAAATATGCTCAAGTTACCAGATTGATTCCTGAGGATGGAATAATTCTGTAGAAGCATTTATTGCAGAGCTCACCCAGACTGCATCACTTACAGGAGTCTGGCAAGACGGAAAAAATACAACTCTCAAATGAACAAATCTCAAGCCAGTAATATTCACCTTTTTCATTTTCCTTTCCATTCATAATTGATTCTAAACTTATATGAATCTTTCAAAATAACTGTCTTATTGATTGGAAACAAGCTATAAAATGTCATTATTAGAGTAATTCACTTTTTCTCTCTGATTACTGTAAACAGACACTGATCAGGCAAAATGCTGTTTTTTCTTTTCATATATTGTGTGATTTGTACCCATATGCATGGAAAACAGTGTAAGGAAAATGCCACAGATAGAGAAGGGCATTTATCACAGGTGATACCTTGTGTTTAGTGCAGGATTAAGGATTTTATACCTATGCAAAAGGCATGGCTCTTCTTGGTCTATGCTGTGTTATAAAACTTCTGCCAAAGCCTTTCTTATCTAAGTGTAAGATGTGCTAAAACATGGGAATCCACTGCTGTCAGGAGCCACTCAAATCATGAAGTTTCTGTCTTATATGTGCATTTACATGCATTATCTTATATAAGATACAATTTCTATCTCAGAATTGCTGTTTCCGAAAGATTTGAATCAATTTTTACGGGTGGGTGGTGCACACGCACTGCTAATAAAAATATACCTTAAGAAGTGTTAAAGCAGCTTCCATTTTTCACTCCTTTGGTAATTAAGGATCCATCCATTTTCAGCACTTCAGCCTTTATACACTCGGAGAGGAGTTCTTTGATATGGCTCTGAATGATGGATGTTCACAATGAGGAGACCTAAAGAAGTTTGTGCTCTATATCACTGTAGGAATGAAACCAGTAAATTTAGAAGACAGAGTAAGAAAGCTTGTGTTTGTTGGCAAACTGTTAGCCTGACTAAATCATTGCTGTGATTCGTGTGTAGGTGTATTTGAAAATTCCCAGAGGTAATATTGAAGAATTATTAAAAGGGTCGTTTTTCAATAAATTACCCAATGCTGTTGTGCACATTCCTGGCAAACTGCGGAGATGCTTGAATTCCTTTGGCTATATCCATGTTTGGAAAGGACTCAGAAAAACGTGCTATGCTGCCTGCAGTAAGACAAATGAGAAATGGTTTCCTGGGAGGTAGCAACAGTTGTTGTCTTTACTGTGAATTTCTGTTGATTTTTTTTGTCATGAGATTTGCCACTTCTAACTTTTTAGCAGGTACATTTATTCTAAGTTTCTAACCTAAGGACTCTTCAATGGCAGGGAGATTTGGAGCAGTAAAAGTTGCTGGCTTATACACTTCCTTTCTATAAACTGTGGCTGTGAAGAACAGTGTCCTATCTCTTCACTTATTTGCAAACCTGTTGTTTTTATTCTCCCCACTTAAATTTCAGTAGTAACTGGTGGGCCCCCCTAGCTCCCTTGAACTTGGTTCCTATTGCACCATTGCCAGTATTGGAATTGCTTTTTATTAAAGATATTCTTCATGGAATCAACTGGGGAAGCAAAATTTAAAAAATAAATTGAAAATATAAACTGAAAGCAAATAGTGGAGAATTTTCAGCGTTAGTTATTGATTCCCTTGATTGCGAGCACACAGGAACGCTGACACTCAGTGTACTTAATTGTGATTTTATTGACTATCATTTCTACCTTGTTTACACTGCCAGGGTTTGTTGGTCACTTTGACTGATGGTTTTCACTCATTCCAAGTCTTGCAGCTCTGACCAAATCATCCTTTGTTTTTGTTTGTTTGTTTGTTTGTTTGTTTTTGATACAACATCCCCTCCTGTTCAAATTTTCTGTGTACCATGACCACAGATGACTGCTATAGACACAAGTACTGATAATTTTAGTGTTTTCTCAGTGTACGCTCCTTATTTTTGGCTTATAGGTAAAATGTGAGCTATTTTTCATACTTTGCCCGATCCAATTACCTGTGTAATGAGCAGCCACTCATTACTCTCTTAATTTATAAATCTCCCACCACCAGACCAAGGTACCAAATCTAGGGACTGTGCTCAGCCTGTAAATGGGGCTGGACTTCTGCAGATGTTTTAATCTGTGAAGAAACAGGGAAGAGGCTTGGGAACAGGAACATTACCAGTTTTCAGACTGGTTTAATGTGGGGAGATGTGGATGAGTGGGAGTCAGTGAGGGGATCCCCCTGCCTCAAGAGCCCTGCCTCTTGCTGAGGCTCCTCTCCTGGAGGAGATGGAGGAAATTTTGTGTCTCAGCACTTGCAGGGGTGGAAAAGACACATCAAATAGTGCAGTTCTTTATGATTTTCTCTTTCTTTCCAGTGCAATTTGGGGTACTTTCCTGACCCAGGGGTATTCAGTGTCTGCCTTCTTCCCAAAACAGATCCTGACAGTATAACATGATGGGAGAAATGTCTATCTTCACCTTTCTATGTTAGAAGAAAGATCTATTATATGAAAAGATATTTTCTATGTTCATTCGCTACCCACGAATCCTGCTGTACAGGAATTAGAAACCTTTCCTTCTTTAATCTAGTTATACTGTGACAAAAAAACCCCAACCAAACATAAAAAAGGAGTGG
Source organism: Edolisoma coerulescens (assembly GCA_013397115.1). NCBI lineage: Eukaryota > Metazoa > Chordata > Aves > Passeriformes > Campephagidae > Edolisoma > Edolisoma coerulescens. The sequence goes on from VWZW01005955.1 coordinate 274,372, forward strand.
GGAGCAGTTTACCTTTTAAATAACACAAGCACCATGAGTAAAAAATATTCACGTTTCTCCTCTGGCAATTTTAATCTTCACATTTTTCTGGTGTATTGTATGGAGAGATGTCATTAAGAGTTTTATGGTAATGATTACGTTGGCCTTGCAGACTATTTTTTACTGGCTTTTTTACTGTCACATTTGCTACATAAGCTTAATTTTATGTTATTGCAATGATGTTCCGTGGTGTGTTCAAATAATCGATAGCAGTACAAGGGTTGTTCCATTGGGATCACATTATATGAGTTTATAATATACAATATATGCTTTGATGTATACATGTAGTGTTTGCTGTTTTTCCCCCTCTCCTTAAATACAGAAATTTCTAGTTGTGTTTATTCCCCTCGTCAGCATACTTTATCATATCAAAGCCTTTACAGACAGTGTAGAACTACTGAGTTATGTTTGGGTCATGTTTTGCAGTGTGCCCTTTAATACTGTAGCTTTAGAAATGCAATTTTCAGCCTCTGCTTATTAGAATATGATAAAGTATTCCTGGTCTATGTCCAGCTCCACTAATCTCCAGACTACACTTCATGAATTAGGCATGAAGATTTTAGTCAATGTGCTTTCAAAGACCAATGTTTAGGGAATCATGGATTTTCTACAAGCTGAGGAAGAAATCTATAATAGGAAGAACTGATTTTCAAACATCATATTCTGTAGAAAAAAATGACCAGTTCTGGCTTGGAAACCAGAAGCATTTCATTTTAGAATACTCAAGAACTGGTTAAAAATGTATTGTAGGTTTTAAGTGATAAAAGGAGTAGCTTTTTAAAATGCACTGTAAGTGCTGTGTGGTGTGTAGAGGCTCATACATATTAGAAACCACGTAGACACCTCCTGAATTGTGGGTTAAAAAACAAGCCACACCAAAGTTGACTCGGTTTAGTGGTGTTAACCTAAACTCACCGATGGACGCTCCTCTCTTTTATCTGTTCACACGCAGCAGACCCTGGTGAGGTCTGGCCAAGGGGGGCAAGTAAAGGTGGTGTAAATTGGAAGATATAAACAGAATTTAAATTCTGTCCTGCTGCTTTAGCTTTAACTGAAGGCCAGGTCCAAATTAAGCAAAATCATACAGAAAAATACACAAATATGTATTCATAATGCAAACCAGACTGACCCCCAGGTGCCCACTTGTGACCTAAACTATTCTTTTGTTTCTGGGTAAGACTCATCATCTTGATTTTTGTGGAATATAGGCTCAAAGTTGATTCGTGAGCTCATTGTCTTGAGGAAGGACCTGCAAGCAATCAGTCAGACTCGAGTGAACTATAAACAACCTTCACCTCACTGGGAAATGTCACCTGTTGGTACACGTAGAGCTTAACCTTAATAATGATTTTTGGTTTTTGAGAGAATTACACAGACTTGGTAATGCAGAAGTGTGTAATGGTTCAATATAAAGTGAAGGGATGTATTAATACACTGATGAGGACAGAACAAAATAATTGTGATGAAAGTTGCAAACTGAAGTAGTGGCCAGCACCAGTTCTTTAAACAAAAGATTTGAGGTAGGCATAGAATCATGGGTTCATTAACTGATGGTTTAAATAACTTTCTCTTTGGAGAAGTAGAGACAGGTGAGATTAATACCACGAGTTTTAGACTATGCAGATCTCAGCTCTTGAGTACACTGCTGGGTTAAATTGTCCTGCTGTGCTTTGCTATGTCATTCAGTTATTTTGCTAGAAAAAACATCCCGTGTTTCACTTTGCTAGATAAATTTGCAGCATCAGCCAAACACAGGTTCAGACAGAGGGAGCTGGTTAGGAGGCTCTCTTTCAGACACTGGAAAATTTAGAATTTTAGTTTTACATTCTACCAGGGAAGTTGGTGCTGTTTTGTAAAACTTGCTATTAACTTGATAACCCCTTTCTAAAAACGTGCACAAATAACATGTTAGCATAGGTGGAAGGGTTATGAGGGTCTATTTGATAGTTTCTTCAACTACAATAAAAGCCTCAGAAAACAGTTATCTGCTAGTCTTTGCCTTCCTTATGGCGCTTTCAGTGTTCTTTTGAAAATAGACAGAGCAGATATACCTAAATTATTAGGTATTGTGTTATCAAATAAATGGTTTAGGCACTTGGAGCTACAGAGAAGCATCTCATGATTTTCAAAACAAAATTCAAGTAGCCCGGGAAGGTCACTGCACTGCACATGTGCTTTTGAAAATACAAGTAGGCCCATGGCTTCCCTTTCAGGTTTGTAAAATCCTTTGAAAATACACTCAATGATGCCTAAAACTTAAGTCTGTTAAGAGCCTAGTTCTTAATTTAAAAACTAAGTTCCCAAATCTTATCAAATTTCAGTGCTATGTACACTTCCAAGTGCCTCAGTCACTTTATGAAAATGAGATGTGTGGTTTGAAGTGCCACACTTCCCTAGCAGCACTTTCTTAGCCTGGGCTCACACCTGCCCTGGGGGAAATGGCAGAGTGAGAACAGGGACTCCCTGTTCCAGACGTCCAAAAATTGAAATATCATTCATTCAGCCAAATTGTGCACACAGTTTTACCTGCCTGATGTCGAGACCTGATTCATGCAGATGGAACTGGAGTAAATATTCTTGGCTGAGGTTGCTCTGACAGGCTGCTTTGGATGATGCACTGGGTGTGTTGAGGTTCCTCATTGAATTTTGCTCTATGGTCTTCAATGATTGCCTGAACTATATCCATGCAACATTTTTAGCCCTTCAAGGGTCGTTGTTTCCAATCCATTTTTAAATCTTTTTGGGCACGCTATAGAGGCTGTTAATAAAACTGCATTTTCCAATGGGTTTATGGGGATTAGAATCTCCAATTGCTCTCATTTTTCTCTCTATATTACAGGAAGTTTCTGTGGTATATGGTTGGCAAATGTTGACATTGTATTGTTTTTTCCTGCGTTTGTGGGCAATAATGGATTGAAGAGCATCTTATGGGTTTTTATTTTGCCAAAATCCATACTGGTTAGTCATATGCCTATAATTCACATTTTTCTATCTATCATTAGAGCTCCTGCTGATGATTAATGAACTGAAAGTTCTAGGACTGTGTCTTGAAGGGTTTTTAATCTAGAAATCCTTATGAAAGGACAAATAATAAATTGCTTAATAACACTTATATTTATACCAAATATTTAATGTACTCACTTGTTTTCTGACTAAACTGGGATAGTAATTGTGAGACTACAGGAAGAACATAGAGGGAAAACTGTAATTTTTTGCAAGGGAACTGGGAGATGGTCACTGCTTGGCCATAAGTCCTTGGTGTTTGGAGACAGTGACCTAGTCCCAGTGCTCCCGTGACATCAGATTTTCAGCAGCAGTTGAGCATCTCATCCTTGCTTTTAAAGGAGGGTATTCAGAATACCTGTAGATTAAGGTGTTAATTTTATCATTATTACAAAATTTAATAATAAACAACACCTGAATTATCATATGTATTTTTACTTCTTTGTTTTCCACTTGGTCCTATAGGTTGTTACAGAAGCTTTATTTTTATCCTCCCATCATTGTTAATATTTCCTGGATAAACCTTAGATTCCTGCACCCTGCTGTCGTGCTGCAATGATATGCTGCTTTCAGGATTTTGGCCAAAACCAGCACACATTAGGCTAGGTCTGGCACCAATGTGAAATGACTTGAAATGACTTTTTTACACCAGCTTTTTTTTTTTATGATTTAAAGAAATTGTTTTCTTTGGTGTGAAAACACAAAATGACCGTCAAACAACAGCCAAGTACAGTTCAGTGGAAGGAGAAGCTGAAGCAAGCAAATTTGTGACAGAAAGAACATTGAAACTGGATTGGCAACCCTTGTTTTCCCTTATGGCAGTTATTCAAATTGTTTTCAGAATCCACCTTAGTTACAGAATATGTTGTTAAATTTATCTTTTAAAGCTCATATGAACAGTAATGTAAAGGAGTGTGATCTCATACCCCAAACCATTTGTTTGGGAGTTAATTCTTTGCTTAGCAGGTACATGTGACTCTTGGCTCTGAAATAATCACTGTATTTAATACTGTTTGCCAAACTAATAACGTGCTCATAGTCTGATATATCCTTTATACCGTGGAAATTATGATCCAGTTAACATTATGTACTGACTACACAGGGATAATATTTTCTCTATTAAATTTAATCTGAATACAATGCTTATGTAGATGTATTGATATGATACTGAATTTTACCTTTTTATCTCTGCTAAATGCTGTTGATCACAATTATCTTGGATCGCTACTCCAAAAACTATTGTGCTTCCAATTCTATTTATTTTAGGACTTTATCCTAAAGGAGCAAAGATTGTTAGGTTTTAAAGGACCTGTGCACACACACCTTCCCATCCCTCCACAGGCACAGAGCTGTGAGGTAACAGCTGGCATTGTAGGACAGGAATTGAAAATATGTGAATTTTTAATACAGTGTAAAAGGTCACCGTTTTGAAAGTGACAGAATTATGTATAGAGATGTTTTATTTTTGTTTATATGTTCCCCTAATTTAGTGGTATTAGAATTAACTGGTCATGTAAGAGCTTTTTTTTTGGTCTTGTCTGTCCCTTGCCAAGACTCCAGCTCCCCATTATCACAAGAAAAACTTCCTTTTTTTTTAAAGCAGGTATTTTGTGTCATCAATCCTGTTTGATTCAGTCCTACAGAAGTTTGATCAAGCTACATATCCTCTCACTAGGATCAATTTTAACCACGAAGTATAGATTGAAATATCTGTGTGTGTCAATTTGACAAAGAGAACAGAGGAGATATCTTTACTGGAATTGTATTGCACTTGACAGATTCCTGCCCCCACCTGCAGGTATTGACAGAGCATGGGGGGGGATCATGAATTGCTTCAGCTGCAGCCTGGCTTGGCTGTAGCATTACTGGTGTGTGAGAGAGTCATCTTCTCCCATGGAATATTGGGAATACACGCTTTAATTTTGTGTTTCTTATTTGGAAAATGTGCATTTTAAGAGGCAGTGGAAACTGCTGGAGGCAGATCACCATCCCTCTCTGCTAAGGCGTGAGATGAGGGGAAATGTTTAGTTTTTGGCTTTTTTTTTTCTTAGTTGCAGATTAGAATCACAGAATATGCCGAGTTGGAAGGGACCCACAAGGGTCATCGAGTCCAACTCCTGGCCCTGCACAGGACACCCCAGCAATTCCACCCTGTCCCTGAGACCATTGTCCAAATGTTCCTGGAGCTCTGTCAGGCTTGGTGCTGTGGCCACTGCCCTGGGGAGCCTGTGCCAGTGCCCAACCACCCTCTGGGGGAAGAACCTTTTCCTAATGTCCAACCTAATCCTCCCGTGACACTTCAGGCCATTCCCTTGGGTCCTGTCACTGTCACCACAGAGCAGAGATCAGTGCCTGCCTCTCCTCTTCCCCACACAAAGATGTTTCTTTGCAATAAGGTCTCCCCTCAGTCTCCTCCTCTCCAGGCTGAACAGACCAAGTGCCCTCAGCTGCTCCTCATACAGCTTCCCCTCAAGGCCCTACACCATCTTTGTTGCCCTCCAGAAGCATGAGGTGAAGCAAAAAGAAGGTGAGATGCCAAATTTGGAGACTGGGGGCCTCATTTGTATGTGGTTTTCCAGCAGTGTTGTGTTTTAGCTAGCAGACAAAAGGGAGAAAGTTGGAGAAAATAAGATATTCCCTCAGGGAGAGAGCATGAAGAAAATCCTGGCTTGGAAGATTCCTGACACTTCTGTTTAATTAACTCTTAGTCCACTGTGCTTAAGGACCAAGGGCTGTGGTTCTGATGTCCTCTTTGGTATGGAAAATTAGGACTCTCTTTTGCCTGTGAAGGAACCCATCCCTCAAAATTACAATCTACTCTTAAGATTATTCTTACTCAAAGGAAAATTACTTTAGTTACAATATATTGGCTTACTAGTCCAGTTTTATCTATAAATCTGTTTTCAGCAATACAATATCCAGTCATCTTTATTAAGGCTTTATTCTGTAAATTAAGTTCTTTTTCTGTTGTGGACTTTATAATAGTACATGACCTGCACTGACATCAGCTTACTAAAACATAGGCTAAATGTATCTTAAAGCTCAGATACAGAAGCACACAAGCATATTTCATCTTGCAGATGAACAAAGATGATTTAGTGCATACCAAAACTGAGTTTTCCTGTGTTTCACTTGTGTCTAGATCCTGAAATTGTGAATATGCATTTCAGCCTCTCTGTGTACCAACAGGGCAAAAGCAATAACACAAAATCAACATCCCACTAAAATCACTATCTAGGAGACTGAATGCAGTACAGTTGATGTGCTTCTATCACAACAGCAGATATGACTTGTGAGTTTGAACCTATTTTATATTTTAGTATTTTTACCCCAAAAGCATGAGATGTGCCATTTCATTCTTGACTGTGTGTGGTAATCACAGAAGTTGCAAGACTCCAGCTCTGTGACTCCGGCAGCACAATTAGCAAATGATTCCTAGCAACTGGGTGACTTCTCTTCATGGACAAAAATGATCTGCAATATTTTCAGCCCAGAAAAAACTAGAATGCAGTTTACGGTATCAAGTTATATAGCAAAGACAAGTGAAACAATATTGTGAAAGTTTCCTAAACAGTGGCTATGCTGAAAATACTGACAGAACGAAGCAAATGAGAAGTCACCCTAATTACTGATGAGCAAAGGGATGTTTTCCACTGAGTTTCCTCCTTTTTTTCTTTTTTTTTTTTTTTAAATGCAGGATGCTATTGTTGTACTTCAGAAAGCCCCGGGCAGCTTGGAAATCAGGCAAAAAATCAATAGCCCACTTGTTGAAGATAAGTGAATTAGCTTGTGTTGAATGTAACTGAGTACCTGAACACTCCAGTGAGCAGCCTTTGTTTTGTGAGAAAGGAGATTTGTGAGGTTTCTCTTCTGAGGGCTGTGGTGGTGCGCATCTCAGATTAATCACCCTGAGTAAAAGGAAGCTGACCACTTACACAGAGAAATAATTTGTGAATTTTCGTTCCTTCTGTCTTGTTCCTGTTTACCATGCTGAGCAGATTTCCACGTTTCCAAAAAGGTGATGAATCTCATAGAAGAATTTTAGTGAACAGTAACAAAGGGGACCAGAATAAGTAGTGAATTACACAGCAATTTGCCGTGGGCCAAATTCAAAACTTCTTTCCTGCTTTATGCAGGCTCAGGTTCTCTTTCCTTTCACATCTGTTACATCTCTGGGATGCTCCTCTCACGTGTCTGTGTACTGCAGGAAGGAATGCAGTTTCTTTCAATTAGGTAATCAATTAGGGAGACCTGAGGCAGCCACATGGGATGTGCTTTGCTAGGACTGATGTTGTCCTGTGAGGTGCAGCCACAGTGCTGAGGAGGAGGTCCAGCCAGTCAGACCTGGCACTGGCCACAGTGTTCCCATCTCATCCTGGTCTCTCTGAGCTGGTCAGAATCAGCCTGCTTAACTTCACACAGTTAATAGCAGAATTGTCACCTGGACACTTGAAACACAGGGTTAGAGGAGTTTGGATCTCATACCAGTTGACTTTCATTCATTATTTATGTTTTGTATTTGGTGTCAATCTCATGAGCATTTAAGACAACCCTTGTGGCTTTTAGCTGCAGGGGTGGCGTGGCAGATACACCACTTCTGGCAGCTGGTTATTTGTTAAAGCAGTTACCTGCTGCTTTTTGCAGTGGTTGTTCTACCTCATCCAAGCACCCTGAAAGGCACCAGCTTTTTTCTGCCTATGCACACAACCATGTTAAGCAGAAGGTTCAGTGCCCAAACATTGATGAACCTCCTCTTTTCAGGCCTGTGTTGGCAGGTCTGGCAGCACTGGTGATATATCACCTTGGCTCATTTCCCTCAGTCAGTCAGGCCATCAGGGCTGGGAAGCAAAACTTTTAAATCTTGTCTGTGCTGGCTTGTTTTCAGCTAAAATAAATCAGGTCTGCTGTTCCTCCTACATGGTACAAAGGAGGAACTCTTGTACAGTTTCTGAAGAGTAAAGCTGGCTTTTGCTAGTTTAGCATTCCTGAGCTGTGGGAGTTTTGACAGCCCGAGACTTTAGCCAGGGCCCTTTCCT